>ML685804.1:1494661-1586137 GCA_007922175.1 Pelusios castaneus
CAGACCAGCCCCAAACCCCTTCCTGTAGAGTCACTCACTACAGCCCCATAACAGACGCCGCCAACACCCTCAAGTCACCACCTCCTCCTGTGGACACCTGTCCCAAACAAACACTCTCCCATCATTGTATCTCTTGTTCTCCTCATGCACCACAACCCCCAAGCAAGCCCTCATCCACCCACAACCTCCTGCCCTCTCTGTCATACATGCTCTACCAGCCTCCCCAGTGTACCCTCACTCTGTCCCCCACCCCTCATCAGACACACTCTCCGCCACCATCCTTGGAACTGAGAGTCCCGGGCACAACTTTTTTTTAAAAGGGCTGAAAGGCAGGACTAGACTGGCCAGTTTCTCTCCTTTCCTGGCAGTTTCACCTGCTCTCCTGCACTAGCACAAGGCTGTTGCAAACAGGGTTGTTAAATGTCATGATTTTATTATGATATATATATCTTGTGATATAAGGTGGGATTTTCTGAAAGCTCCAGCTACTGGAGTCCATGTTGCTTCATCAGAATCTCAGCTTTCCTTTGATCAAAGATTAAATGTCTGGCCCTCGTAATGGCAGAGAGAAGCTTAACAATGTAAACCCTTAAATGCTCAAAAACCATAAGGTACATATATATATATATATATATATATATATATATATATATATGATCTTTTGACTGCCTGAGTTTGCCAATATTGCCAACACAGAGGAAGATTTAAAAAGAATCAAAAAACCCCCATTCCACATGAATTCTTTCAAACTTTTTCGCATTGACTTTGGTTTTGTAAAAGATTATTGTTTTACAACACCTACCCCTGAGGACCAAGTTTGATCTTTCCCTCTAAGCGGGTGATAAATACGATACCCGGTTACTTCGGTCTGTAACTCGAGAACAGTTTTTGATCTCTTCCCCAGAAGTTAAAATCAGAAGTCCCTTTAAGGAGTGGAGGAGGGGAGGAGTGATGGAGACTCCAGGCCTGGCTTGTGAGTGAAAACGAAAGAGACAGGCAGGCAGGAAGAAATGACCAGATTAGAGTAGACACCCTGCCCTCCCCTTCTATGAGAGGCAAGCATGTTAGATTTCATTGCTGAAACAAATGGGAAGGGGAAGCGTGGCTGTTTAATAACAATAAAGAGCTAGTTGCAGAAGCATAAAATAATAATTGGGAATCCTTCCAAACCTAGTGAACCTGAGGGTGACCCCAGATGCGAGGGGCTGGGAAATATAATTGGCCACCCAAACGGCTTAGTTCAGCAGTCTGGCCCGGCATCACACAGGACAGGACACTGACAGCTGACTGAAAGGGGAAGTAACGGGAAGGGAAAGCGCCCTGCCCCCACTTTGAGAAATCAGCCTGGCTCTGCTAATCTGATTATCCATCACTGGCTGCAAGCTCCTCTCTCGCCCCACATATTATATGCAGACAAAAGCCCCACGCGCCAGGCGTTCCCTTTGCTGCGGAGGCCGCCTTCAGGGCACTTGACCCAGCGGAGCCTCGCTGGAGTCAGGCAAAGCTTGGCGTACCTACACGCGAAGGCCAAGGCAATGGCTGCGTTTATTGACTCCTTCCTTGCCTGTGCCCCTGGACGTTTGCACCTTTCTCCTCCTCCTTTGCTGTAAAATGCGTGAGCGAGCGAGGAACCTGTCGGGTTGTGGATAGCGAGAAGCCGACACAGCGCAGGCCATGCACACACACGCCTGGAGATGCCCCTCACTCACGACCTGCAGCAACCTCTGCCGCTGCAGCCTAGTCTGTGTCCTGCTCTGCCAACAGCTCCAGCCCTGGGCCCCTCCACACAGCATTGCCAGCGTGTCAGTCCTCTCTGCTCTGCCAGCCATGCACCTCAGCCCTGACCTGCAGCACTGCTCAACTGTGCCATGCAAACCGGGCCTGCTGACGGCAGCTCTGCCATAGGGACGCCCCCGAGTGTGTCGCCATCCCCCACACCGCCCCCCATAGTTCACCTCAGTGTAAAAGGGAGATTGCAGCAGCCGCCCAGCTTCACTTAGCTGAAAGGAGAGGTGCCAGCCCAGGAGGGGTGGCAGAGGCTAGAAGGCCAGCCGAAAGGGCATGCCCCACCTCCCGAGCCACCAGCCCTCTTCGCGCTTCCTCTTACCAGTCCACCCCATCTTCCCGCATGCCTGTGAGAGCCCTAGAAAAGTCTCTTGGCTTGGAGATAAAAAACCTGGCTAACTTAAAAATCCCGGGGCTATGTCTACACTGACTAAAGTTCCTTTGAAATAGTTCATTCGAACTAATTTTAGTTAGTTTGAATTACCTTAATTCGAACTAGCAAATTTTAGTTCGAACTAAGCAAGTGCCATCCATGGCACTTGCTTAGTTCGAATTAGTCAATTGCATTAAGGTCAATGTGCTGGTTAGTTCGAACTAAGCGCTTAGCACGGCCACATTGGGTTAATTCGAACTAACTAGTTCAAATTAACCGTTCGTTCGAAAAGTATAAGCAAATTTATTAGTTCGAATTAAGGAAGCCCTTAATTCGAACTAATTAAAGCCTAGTGTAGCCAAGGCTTAAGTTAGTTCAAATTAAGCTTCCTTAATTCGAACTAACTTGCCAGTGTAGACACAGCCCTGGAGACCAAGACAAAAACCAGTTGCGTTTGTGACCCAAACTGGGAAGCAAACAACAAGGGAAAGGGCAAGCACAGAGCCATGGGGACATGGGGCTGCAGGGCTCGGGCGGAACAAGGGTTTGAACCTTGTGTACGTACGAGCAGACCCTAAGACCTAATTCTCTGCATGGAGACGGTTGCCAGATTCCTATTGCCGGCTTCTCAAACCCTGGAGAGGGAGAAAAATGCCCAGTGAGGAGAGGAGAGAGATGAGCAGGGCTGGGGAGTCTCCCAGACCCGTCTCCTCTCAGCTGAGCAGTGATACTGAGCTGTTCTAAACACCCTCGTCTCACCCGGAACAGACTCTTCCTCAATGGGGCCTGTGCTCACTGGGAGCGTGTGTGGGGCAGGGAGGGGAACACGGCAGAGGAAGAGGCATGAGACACCCGGTAATGAAGTCCATGGAAAAGTCCATCCCTGCTCCAGTCCGTCTCTCCTGTTCACCTGGAGGGAAGGTTTTTTTCTCTTAAGCAGCCAAGGAGCCGTCAGGTGAGTCAGGGGAGGAAGAGGCATCTTTCAGCCACACCAGCACTAACATGCCCGTCGGAAGTGTTCGCCAGGGTCTATTGTGCATCCTTAGAGGTAGAGGGGGCTCTGCTTCCCGCACAGGCAGGACAGGGCTCTTACTGGAGCAGCACGAGGGTCCCCGGGCGTCCCCCGCAGGCATAAGAGGAAAAGGAACTTGGGAAAGTAAAGGGTTGATCCTGCGGCCACTGAAGGCAGCAGGAACTCAGCTACCTTGGCGCCAGAGGAGGCTCTGAATTAGGCAGCTCCGAGTGATATCAGCAGTTCCCGGGAGGCAGTGAGCAAACCACTCTGGCAGGCAGCGTCCCATCCCTAGAGCTGAGCGGGGCGGTCAGCAGCAATGATGTACGCAGGCTTCAGCTTTTCTGCTGAGGCTGCCCAGAAGAATGCTAAGCAGGGGTGTGTGCACACCTGTCCCACTAGAACAGGAGAGAGACCCCTACTTCCCCAGCTGGCAAGTTGCTCTCCCCTGAGCTGGGCACACCGGCGGGAAGAGGAAACAGCTGCATTTCCACATGAGCTACTGGAACAGCCCAGCTAGCAGGAGGCAGAAGAAAAACTGCCTGTGGCATGGGGGAGAAACAGAAGAAAGAGCAGAGCTAAAAAAACTAATGTGACATCAGAGGACATGGCTAAGAGAGCAGAAACACATACACTACCTGCCTCCTGTCGCAGGCATGCGGCACCTCCCCTCTGCCCCAACTGCCACACCCCCCTTGGGCAAAGGCTGCACCTCACCCTCCACTCTTCAAGCAGGGACAGCCTGCACCCTCCATTTTCCCTTTCCTAGCTCCCCACGGTCAAAAGCTGTCCCCGCTTTTCCAACTGCAATAATGTACAGCCCAGACAAATCCCAGCGCCCTCCGAGTGTAGACTTGGGGCAGCCATCCTGTAACCGGGGCCAAGCAGGATGAAATTGAAAGGAGTGAATTTTCAGGGGGCACGTTTGAGGAATCCACGCACCTCTGTTTGTTTAGCTGGGAGCTCTCAGTAGCCAAGCCGTGCACCAGCATGCCCTCAGGAAGCAGGCAGAAATTTGCCACTGCTTAGGAACCCTCCATGCTGCAGTGAACCCACTGATCTGCTGCACGTGTAAACAGACTTTAAGGTCAGAAGTGACCAGTGCGATCATCTAGTCTGACCTCCTGCAAAATGCAGGCCTCAAGACCTCACCCACCCACTCCCGCAATAGGCCACCAACCTATGACTGAGTTATTTACCTCCTTAAATCATGATTTAAGGACTTCAAGATACAGAGAATTCACCGGTAGGTGAGCCATGCCCTGTGCTACAGAGGAAGGCGAAAAACCCCCAGAGTCCAGGCCAATCAGCCCTGGGGGAAAATTCCTTCCCGACCCCAAATATGGTGATCAGTTAAACCCTGAGCACGTGGGCAAGTCTCAACAGCCAGTTACCCAAGAAACAATTCTCTGTAATAACTCAGAACCCACCCCATGTACTCTCCCCTCTTAGGCCACTTGTAAATCCACCACACGTGGCCAAATATCAGTCAGTTTCCAAAATAGGCTAATCATACCATCCCCTCCATACATTTATCAAGCTCAGATTTGAAAGCAGTTATGGTTTTTGCCCCCACAACTCCCCTTGGAAGGTTATTCCAGAACTTTTCTCCTCTAATGGTTAGAAACCTGCATCTAATTTCAAGCCTAAATTTCTTGATGGACAGTTTATAACCATTTGTTCTGGTGTCCACAATGGTGCTGTACTCAAATAATTCCTCTCCCTCCCTGATGTTAATCCCTCTGATGTATTTATAGAGAGCAATCATATCCCCCCTCAGCCTTCTTTTGGTTAAGCTAAACAAGCCAAGATTCTTGAGTCTCCTCTCATAAGGCAGGTTTTCCACTCCACAGACCATCCTTGTAGCCCTTCTCTGCACCTCTTCCAATTTGAATTCATCCTTTTTAAACATGGGGGACCAGAACTGCACACAGTATTCCAGATGGGGTCTCACCAGTGCCTTGTACAGTGGCACTAACACTTCCCTGTCTCTACTTGAAATACCTCTCCTGATACTTCCTAGAACTGCATTAGCTTTTTTCACGGCCACATCACATTGGCGGCTCATAGTCATCCTATGATCAACCATTACTCCCAGATCCTTCTCCTCCTCAGTCCGTTCCAACTGATGCGTCCCCAACTTATAGGAAAAATGCTTGTTGTTTGTCCCTAAATGCAGGACCTTGCACTTCCCATTATTAAATTTCATCCTGTTCCTGATACTCCAGTTTACAAGGTCATCCAGATCTTTCTGTATGGTATCCCGATCCTTCTCCGTATCAGCAATACCTCCCAACTTGGTGTCATCCGCAAACTTTATTAGCACATTCCCACTTTTTGTGCCAAGGTCAGTAACAAAAAGGTTGAACAAGATCGGTCCCAAGACAGATCCCTGAGGGACTCCACTGGTAACCTCCCTCCAGCTTGACAGTTCACCCTGCAGTATGACCCGCTGTAGTCTCCCTTTTAACCAGTTCCTTATTCACCTTACTATATTCATATTATTCCCCATCTTCTGTAACTTAACTAATAACTCCCTATGTGGAACTGTATCAAATGCCTTGCTGAAATCTAAGTAAATTAGGTCCACCGCATTCCCTCTATCTAAAAAAACTGTTTTCCTTTGAAAAAAGGAGATCAAGTTGGTCTGGCACAATCTCCCTTTTGTAAAGCCATGTTGTATTTTATCACAGTTACCGTGATCCTCTACAGCCTTAAGTATTTTCTCCTTCAGAATTTTCTCCAAGACCTCGCATACTACCGAGGTCAAACTAACAGGGCGGTCGTTACCCGGATCATTTTTATTCCCTTTCTTGAAAGAAGCATCCCTAATAATTCCATCCCTATAAGACAAAGCTACTGGATTTCCCCCAATCCTTGAGAGGCAGCCACAGACCCAGGGAAATTAAGGTCTTGTGGACTCTGATGACAGCACAAAGGCTTGGCTGTTGCTAGCAGAGTTCAAGCCTGGATTCCCTGATCCAGTACAGACAGGGATTTTCTTTGCTATGGAACATCCTTCCCCACTGCCTCTCAAACTAGGGCCTTGCTTGAACTGCGGTTTAGCCTGTGGCTTAACTACCTTGGTGCAAATCCCCAGGTGCTTGCCCTGGTGCAGCTACCATAACGTAGATACCTGATCCTCCACGTTACGCAAGACCTAAAAATCAAAACCAGATCCCTGCTGGCAGCCACCATGTTGAAATCCAGCTGTTACTGCTTGGTTCTGTCCCCACTGTGGGCTGGGCAAAGCCTGAGCTTTATCAAACACATAATCAGTGCTTCGTCTTACTGACAGGACTAGTCAAGGGCCTGTCTCCATCTCGAAGAACTCACGCAACCCCAGGGGAATAGAGGCAGGGAAACCTCCTCACTATTGTGTGGGTCCAGGATTTTAGATTGCTACACAGCACGGCTACCGGGAACTCCAAGGCTGAGGTGGGCTAGAACTTTACTCGTCCTTCCCTCAAACACAGACTACGGCTACTAAAACTAAAGGAAAATCTTCATTAACTGATAGTGGTATAAGACATATGACACATAACTGAGTAGTTCTAATTTCAGCCAGTTGACAGAATGTGCGCGTGCACATCTGCATTTTCATTTATCATCGATAGCAGCGGTTCTCAATCTTTTTCAGGTCGCGACACACTTGATGGCCTATCGCAGCCCTACAGGGCACACCAGCCCACCCCCAAGGCCAAATCCAGCCATCTCCCGGCTCTGCGCAACACACTTACGGCTGTGTGACAAGACAGCAATGCGTCCGGACACCGTGGTTGAGAACCGCTGCTCTATAGTATTGGATTGCCTGGCCTGCACCTGCTCCCCTTACAGATTTCAATGGGACCAGTCATGCGTATAAAGTTAAGCGCATGTGTGTGCGACTGCAGCACTGGGGTCCATCTATTTACAACGTGCTATTGAGGTCAGTCCCCTGCACCAAGACCTTTGCGTGTGCTCCGTTATCCCCATCTTCCTTTTCTCCTACGAACATAAAAGAGATGGTTGCAGAATCCGAGTTTTCCCCAGACCCCCATGAGCAACAGCTCAGCTGAGCTTTCACTTTTGACACACCCACTTCCCCGCGGCAATTACCCTTCCTAGAAATACTTCCCGCTTATAATTTAGCCAAAGATAACATCAAAATGAGCTATCCCAGCAGAGCCCGGGCATGGAAGTAGCAGCAAGATGATCCACTGATCCATCCAACCAGGAAACAGATATGGTCTCCTTTATTCTGCAAGATTTATTTTCCCCCTTTGCCATGGAAAAGATTCCCTCCAGATTCAGAGTCACCCCACTGGACTTTAACAGTGTGACTCCAGATTTATCAGCAGCTGGCCCATCGACTCTGCTGCTTTTTCTTTCCCTTCAGTGGGCAACACTCATTAAAAAGGAGTGCTATCGGGTTAAATATGGTCTAAAATGTACGTTTTGTGTGTTAAAGTCTTTACACAACTGTAGACCAACAGAAATGTGCCCAAGATTTAATATAAACACTTTTCGTTGGACTTACCAAGGGAAGTTAGGAAGCTAAATACCTTTGAAGATCTCGCCAGGGCCTGTATTGCCAACTCTTGCAGTAATCTTTATATTTAGTGTTTTAGCTAAAGTCCAGCGCTGCTTGAGTCAACTGAGTAAGCGAAAATCTCAGCTTTCATTACTTAAAAGTAGTTTCTAGTTTTCCTTGTTGCAGAAGAAAGCCTGAAATCGTGCCCCGGGCCTGAACGACACCCTAAAGGCTCAGAAACTAGAAAGTAAGTGGAAAGAGTCCCCTCATTTTATTTTTAATTTAATCAATTTAAGCCAATGTTATGGTTTTTTTAGGCCTGACTAGTGATTTTTGAATGCATGAGGCTGGCAATCCTGCAAAAGCGGCCCATTTTTCAGAAGGTGCCGAGACCCTGTAGCTCCCCTTGTTCACAGTTGGCTCTCCGGGCACAAAGCATCCTTGAAGATCAAGTTGCCTTTCTTGAGGTGATAATACGTGGGGCCAACCACTAGTAGTAATAAAATACTCAGCTTTTACCTATCACTTTTCATTAATAGACCTCAAAGTGCTTTACAAAGGGATGGCAGTCACATTATCCCCATTTTACTGATGTCAAAACTGAGTCATAGAGAGAGGTCATGAACTGCCCAAGGTCATCCACCAGGCTAGTGACTGTCCCACCTGGAAACAAGTCTCTTAAATCCTCATCCAGTGCTCTCTGCTCTGCATCACACTGCCAGCCATTAGGCACCCCACTTTGAAAATCTGACCTATTTTCACTGTCCAAGCTGAGTGAAATGCAAAAAGGAAAGTAACAGAATGAAAAGTGAAAAGTACACTTTAAAAAGATATTTCGGGTTTAATAATCTAATCCCTTATTGTGTTTAATAGAGAAAGAAGTTTTCTGAGTGATTTTTAAACCCGCCAGCATCCCATGCACGTTAGCTGAAGCTGCAAAGGCAGACTTGATGGAATAATAGCCTCTTGTGTCTGGACATTTTCATATTTCCAAGATTCAAGTAGTCTCAGCACATTCCCTCTCCAGTTCAAGTTTTTGTTTATGTCACTATCATTAACAGCACGTCAGCATTTCCATTCAAAACCCCTACTTTGGGGGATTTTAAATAGCTCCTAAGAATGCATTTGGCTGAAATTTGGTAAGGGGGAATTCACGGTTCAGAAGGTAATTATGCCTG
Source organism: Pelusios castaneus (assembly GCA_007922175.1). Lineage (NCBI taxonomy): Eukaryota > Metazoa > Chordata > Testudines > Pelomedusidae > Pelusios > Pelusios castaneus. Next base: position 1,503,523 of record ML685804.1, read on the forward strand.
ACTTACAAAACTTAAAAAACAAACCCATAGAACTCCAGGCTCTGTACATAAAAGAAAGGAAATAAAGGACAAAGAAGCCATAAAAGTTATTTTTAATTTATAAACTATTATACTTTAAAATGAATGGAAATTGTATCTTGTGGAATAAAGCCTTTTCTAATAGTGTCTCTCGCTTTTCAGCAGCAGAGCTCAACAGACTTCACAAAAGAGGTCAGTATCATTGTCCCCATCTTACAGATGGGAAAACTGAGGCACAGAATGGGTTAGTCTCTTGCGTAAGGTCTCCCAGCAGGGGTGGGGATGAGCTGGAAACAGAACCAGGTCGTCTGAGTTTCAGTCTAGTCTTCTATCCATTAGGGCAAACTGCCTCTCAAGCCACTGACCTTGAGCATCTGGCACAGCATCATCCTCCCTTACAGCAACACGCATAAAAGCTTCATTTCATCGCAAATGAGATTACACCAGGGCTCGACAAAATTGGCTCCCAGCTAGGCACCAGCAGTTTTATTTTTGTTCACCAGAAGGCGCTCCTCTGCTGCATTTCCACAGTGGAGCTAGGAGCCAGGCTACAAACTCCAGTCACCATGGCGATCTGGCGCCTGGGTTTTATCGAGTCCTGGATTACACCAAGGCACACCTCATCCACCCTGAATTTTCAAAGCATGAAAAGCAGCAGCAAAGGGGAAATTCCCCTTAAAAAGCTACATGAGACTTATCACCAAGTGGACGCTCTAACCCTGTGCCTGAATGACAGCTTCACACTCTATTGTATCAAGAGCCTGGCACACCCAGCTGGCACACAGCCCACACATTTCACTCTAAAGGATCATCCTGTGGGCATTAGAAATGACCCAGAATGTTCTTCACCACCTCTAAAAACAGCCAGTGGGGTGAAGCGTGCAGCAGACGTGGGTGTTTTTACAGCCACTCCCCCTACTCCCTCTTAAAAACAAGAGAAGTGATGTAACTTCCCAAATGAAACAACGGGGAGAGGGGTAGCTTCAGGTTGGAGGGTGCAATTCAGACCCAAGCTGGGATTTACCCTCTCAACAGGGGTTCAACTTCATCTTCTGCAAAAGTGCCCTAGGATGTGCAATGCATGGAGTTTAGTTTGACATCTAAGATGAAAAAAGCAGTGCATTTCTTCCCCACCATCTCCATTAAAAATGGGCTAAGGGATCATCTGGGCTTTACGCTGCAAGGACCTGCTCCTGTTCATCTTACTCATGTGAGTAAGATATCATGTAAGGTACCCTCAATCCCATGAGTATATGTGGGGGACACATAAAGGATCAGATATAAAGCCCACTAGTCCACGAGCTTTGGACTTGGCCCTTCTGAATTTCCCAGAGCCTGGGGAGTGCTCAGTGGTGAATGGGATGAACTGGGGAATAAATGCACATCCACATGGGGTGCTCTCCACTGATCATCAGGGTAATTTGGACACCAGGAGGGTGTGGGGTCATTGCACGTCACTCTAATGCAGCTTGACACGTCTCCCTGCCAGAAATGCTGCTCACGATGCTAGCTTTAATCCTGGTCTAGATATAGCTGTCACCACCATCAAAATAAAGCCTGCAGTTAAGAGAAACCCTTCCAACACAGGGGCTGGGAAGACGCAAATGGGATGGACCATGTAGATGGCAGGAGAAGAGGCCACGAGTCAAGGGATGCAAGTGATATGGCAGAAAGCATAGTTGAGAATGCTCCAATTACGTTTGATATGAAAGGTAGATTTTAAAACTAGCTTACAAAGGGCTAATAAAGGATGTGCTGGTGTTTTAATAAATAATCAGTTGATTCTGTAACAAGTGACAAGCTGTTTATTAAAACATCTATTCCTCATCCTCATTAACCCTGTATAAAACTATTTTGGAAATGTCCTCTTCATCTACATATGGCCGTTTATGAATTCTGGGGTGCTGTTAATGATCCCTGTTTAAGGAAATAAGTATTTTTAAAACTTTCTTTTTTGTAAGAAAAATAAAGGGAACTGAAACTCAAACTAGCTCTTGCAACATCCTCCAGGCAAGGTTAGAAACCAGTGTCTTGAAATCCCCTTACACAGCTCTGGACTTGACTTAATGCCACATATCCCATGAAAGGATCATGAAATCCTCTTGCCAGGATCTTTAAGTGTAAACTTTTAAAAAGCGCAGCAGACTTTTAGAGTTGAAAGAGCCTTTTAAAAAAAAGTGTATTTTTTCCCCAGGCAATAAACACACTGCAAACAGTTGCCTGTTTAGAAAGGAAACACACAAAGCCCACAGTGGGGGGAAAAAAAAAAATCTTTTGACCTTTTGAATGCAGCTTGGTTTTTAGTTGCCAGTTTGCTCAGATGGCTTTTTTGTTGAATACTTAACACCGGAGCCCTGAATCCTACTCTCCTCTAATCACCAGAATATACTGCCTTTAAGCATGGGGAATAGTACCTGAGTCCTGAGATCCAATTCACTGAATGAACGCCTCCCAAAAGAAGTCCTCCTGACTTCTGATCTCTTGGTCTAAGCTCCGGATTACAACCCTCCCATCCCAGAGATGGTGACAGAACCCAGCTCCACCACCGTCTAGACATCACTGCCCAGATTTAGGATCAAATCCACCCAAACAACACTGTGCCCCTCCACATACCCCTTTATCTTCTCCCAGGCCGGCCCAAGGGGTTTTGGCACCCTAGGCGAACTATGACTTTGGTGCCCCCGTTATATGAGATAACATATTAATATATATTTTTAAATAGAGAAAAAAGTTCACTTCCATCTAATCTGGCACCCCTTAAAGCCTGGCACCCCGAGATCACCTACATGGGGCAGGGCCAGCCTACCCATCATTAGTATCTGTAACCAACCAAGACACTCTCCTGTCTCTGCCTTCTCCCCCTGAAGAGGCAGGGGCGAGGGAAAGGCGGTGCAGGTTCCTGGGTGAGGGAAGCTGATTAGCAAGTCATTAATGCAGCGTCCCTTGGTTGCCTGGTGAGCATCACACACACAAACCAGCCAGCAGGCGATGCCACTTCTGCTGTGGGTAACCACAGCAACAGGAGGCTCCAGCTCCAAGGCACAAATGTTGCGCGAAGCTGAGATTCTTGTAAAGTCTCCCACACACACACACACTTCTACCCCCCCCCCCCCAGTAACTAGCACTTTCCTCTTCCTTTTCACGAGTCCTTTGCATCTTGAAACATGACTGAGAAAGCAATAAGAAACCAACCCCAAAGAACCCCAGGGCTGGCTACAGCACCCTGCCCCATTTTTCTCTGCATGGCCAGATGTGCAAACCAGTTCTTCTAAAAGCCCCCCTCCCCAGATCCCCCGAAAAATCCTGCCTCCCAAAATAGGCGTGAGTTCAAGGACACATTTTTACAGCCTGCTCCGGATTAATCCTCTGCCCCCCAGCCAGCCCTAGGCTTGCTCCAGCACCGCCCCACTGCACACACACATGGGATTTTTGCAGCTGGGCTGGGGCATGGAGGGGATAAACACCAGACGCCCTCTTTGCCTTGCACTCAGCTGGGCTCTCACCTGAGCAGATGGGGGCTCAGGGTCCGTCCACCCCACCACGCTGCTGCACAAAGTTTCTCCCAGCGCCAGCGCCGAGCAAACTCCCTCCTCGCTCAATTTCCTGGAGTTGCAGATTGCAAACAACAGTCAGCAGCCCGAAAGGCGCAGATGGTAGGGGCGGGGCCTCCGGCCTCATTAGCATAATCACAGGCAGGCCAGGCCTCCAATCCGAGTTGCTGGAGGGGAGGGGCGCCGCTCTTATTAGCATAATACATCCTATTTCCCGCAAGAGTAGCTAAAGAAGGGAGTTTCGCCCTATATTTGCATAGCACAGACCATGGGTCCAATCAGAGGGCTAAGTGAAGGGGGATTCGCTTCTATATTTGCATAATACGGGCACTCCTCCAATCAGAGATTGTCGGGGGCGGGGACTCTAATACCTCCAATTAGAGCTGCTGGGGGTGTGTTCTGTTATGCAGCCCCCGAACTAGCCTCTGGGCTTTGCTTATTATCTTAATTTATGTCACAGGCATCTCCTGGCCTGGGATTGGGCAGCAAGAGGGAGTGGGCGGGGGCAGAGATTCATCCCACCCACACTCCCATTCAGCTGGACTTAGGGCAGCCCACCCTGTGCCCCAACTTCCCTTCTGCCAGGGGCTAAGGGGGTGGTGCAGCCAGCCGCAGCTCCCCCTTCTTGGCTAGTTTGAAAACTCCCCCCAATTTCACTCTGATTTGGCTGACCCCCTCTCCTCCCCCAGCCTAGGCAGCTCATCTCTTTGGGGGGTTCGTACATACCCCCTCCCACCCTGTATCTGGCATGGTCCATGTTAAATCAACAGCAATAGCAGAGTCTCAATGGGCTTTATGGAGTCTGGTTCATCTTCCCTTCCTGAGCCAAAGTTATGGTTGGGGTAGGTGTTGGGGTAAGAGTTGGGGGCCAGGAGTTTGGCATAGAAGGGGGCGTTCGTATTGAGAGTGTCACTTAGGTTGGAAAGTCTCTGTCCAAGAGGGAGGTTTTGCAGCATACCCTAAAGGTCACACTCTGGATTTGCCTCATCCCCTCGGGAAGTTTGTTCCATAGTCGGGTGCGCTGTCCCCAGCTCTCACGTGCTTCATCCTGGTATTTATCTCAGCATCGTCCCACTGTTTTGGCCCCACCTCCCTATTTACTTTCTTCCTCATCCCCTTCTTCTCTGCTTCTTCTCCATCTCCCTATCTCCCGCCTCCTTCCCCGTCCAGCTCCATGCTACCCCCTCCTATTCCCCTCCTCCCACTACCACTGGAGTTGAAGGCGAAACCCCATTTGCTCTCTCTCATAGCTAGAGCAGAATCTACTGCTGACTGTCCATTAGGACAATGTGTCGAATCTTTTCTCCATGCGGCCAGCTTTCTTTATTTCCAGCTGCTTCTAAGAGCATCCACTTAATACCCTAAGGACATGTAAAAATGCGTCACTTTCCTAATGGTTCTTTTCCACATCAGCAGTTGCTACCGGAGAGCTGTTGCGGGCTCAGGAACGGGAGAGGAGCTGGTTGCACAGTGGGCCAATGGGCAGGGAGATGCTTGTCAGACAATCTCTCTGTTAAAGTGCAGCCCACTCTTGGGAAAAGTTTAAGTACAGTGAATTAATCACAGCTCTAGGAGGCAACACATATAAGGGCCTCATCTCAGCATGATCTGGGGCTGCTTACACACAGAAACCTCAATCCTCTAGCCCAGCTAGCGGTGGGCATCACGGTTAGCAACCGAAATCTGCCTACCTTTGGCACCCAAAAGAAACGCACCCACTAGCCAGGTGATCTTACTGCTCTCCTCTCATGAGCTGTGTTCACACATTCCAGCCAGACTCATAAGAAAAGGACACATTCCCCATCACGCCCAGCTCCTGAGTGGAGACCAGCCAGGCCGGAGTGGCAGAGACAGGGCACGGTGGCATCCACCTTGGAAAGGCGCTGATCATTCCTGCCTGGCTGTTGTGAGTGACCCAGGCTAATGAACACCAAGAAAGAGAAACTTCCTGAGTCTTCAGCTGAGCCTCTCTGGCTGGGCTGGCCTGAGCTGTCCAGTGGTTGCTGGTGACGTGAGCTGGCCAAAGGGGAAGGGGAGGTTTTAAGGTCTGCCATGAGCTTTTGGGTGTCCGCAGCTGCGTAATAAACAGATCCCTTGGGACCCTGCGCTTGCTGCCTCTCTCTTGTCCCCAGGTGCTCTGTTATCATCAGGAGCCCGCACCTAGGCCGGTGGATGAGCAGCCTGGATACCCATGTTAATTTTCTCAGCGAAGGACCCTGCACATCAGGGTACATTGACCAGGGCCGCACAGGAAAAGCTCTGGTAAGTGGATCTTTCAGGGGCTCCCAAATTGTGCAACCCCGGCAGGTGGTCTCTGGCTCTGGGCTCTCATCTCTGGGCCACGCGGGCTCTCAGCTCTGGATCTATGTGGCTATCTCTGAGCTGAGGCTTGTTTTGAAGAGTAAATTTGTCTCCTCGCTCTATTGCCTGTAGAGGAGACTGGAGCCCTCTGGCTGTCTATGCAGTGGATCCAGGATGGACAGTGGCAGGATGCGCATCCCCAAGTGGCCCTGCCCGTGTGCCCCGCCCCTGACCCAGAGGGAAAAGCTTAGTATCCGTGACACTTTTAACCTCTGGCCTCTTTGCTGAGAGCACCATCGGGGCAATTAGTGTGTGGGGGAGAAGGGACAACTGAGGAGTTTTTGGAGGTGCACAGATATGGTCTGAGAACCAGCAAACTCATTTCAACACAGAGTATCTAACAGCTGCCAGGTGACCCAAGGCTTCTGCACGTGAATTTCTTGGCTCTGATTCCTGAGTCAGGGAAGCTGCAGCCCGATGTCAAATTTAGAGCCTGCTGCACACTTCACATCTTGGAAGGTGGAATCACCCTAGGTGCTCCTGCAACTGCTCCTCCGTAAGCGGCTGCCGTACCCTTGTTCTGAAGGTCTTCTCTGCTCGGCTGCCTGAGGACCTAAGTGCATTGCCAAGTGCTGCGGCGTTTTCTCTGGTTTTCTTTCCAGGAGACACTAGAGGGCACCATGAGACAGAACTTGATCTCCTCATCATGGTCTGTAAGAATCAGAATGAGGTGTGGCCCATTCAGGTGGATTTGGGACTCTTTACAAAGTCCTTTGAGTCCTTTACTTCCCCCCACCACAAGGCCCAAGTTTGTGTCTGACTTTCCCTCTCTGCCCCACCAAACCTGGCTGGCCCAAAGTGGAGAGTGGGATCACAGAGGGGGCTGGGACAGGGTGTACCTGATGTGTCCCATGCAGAGATGTCTCAATTTCCCTGAAGACTCGAGCTCTCTTCACACAGAGCATGAGCAGCAAAGATCACGCGCAAATTTCAACCTACCTCTGGGCCCCCGACCAGGACAGGGGTGTGAAGAGGGGAACCTGTGATGGCACAGTCTGTGGCTGGACCCGGCGATGGGGTTCAGAGAGCAGATCGGAGCCTGTGTCAGCAAATTCCCTCATCTCTGTGGCCTGTGCAGTCTGAGAGCCATGCCTGGATGGCCCTGGAATTAGTGTACAGGACTGCCTATTTCCTGCAGCCCCCTTTCCCTGCCCCCCGCCCCAACCTCTGTCGTCAGCTCTGCCAGGGGCCGTGCCGTCAACAGGTCTTAGTAACATACCCCAGGGAAGAGGAGATTTCTCAGGCCCTCCTCCCCAAGCGCATGGGACTTAGGACGAAAAAATCCCATGCACTGCTACAGGCTGGGGACCGATCGGCTAAGAAGCAGCGCTGTAGAAAAGGACCTGGGGGTTATGGTGGACGGGAAGAGGAATATGAGCCAACAGTGTGCCCTTGTTGCGAAAAAGGTCAATGGCATATTAGGCTGCATCAGTAGGAGTGTTGCCAGCAGATCGAGGGGTGTGATAATTCTCCTCTATTCGACACTGGTCAGGCCGCATCTGGAATACTGTGTCCAGTTTTGGGCTCCCCACTACAGAAAGGATGTGGACAAATTAGAAAGAGTCCAGCGGAGGGCAACAAAAATGATTGGGGGGCTGGGGCACATGATTTATGAGAACAAGGAGCAATGGTTTCAAATTACAGCTGGGGAGATCCAGGTTGGATATTAGGAAAATCTTTCTCACTAGGAGGGTGGTGAATATTGGAATGGGCTCCCTAAGGAGGTGGTAGAATCTCCGTCTTTGGAGGTTTTTAAGGCCCGGTTAGACAAAACCCTGGCTGGGGTGATTTAGTGGGAGTGGTCCTGCTTTTAGCAGGGGGTTGGACTAGATGACCTTGTGAGGTCCCTTCCAACCCTATTATTCTATGATTCTATGGCCCCCACGTGCTGGCTGTGACTCAGTCCCAGCCCCCAGGGGTGTAGAGCAGCTTTTTGCCATGGCTGTTGGCCTTGGGGGAGAGGGCAGCAATGTGTTCCCTGGTGGCGAGGGGACAGACCCATCGCCAAAGGGGCCTTCCCTAGACGGTGCTGGGAGCAGCACGAGACTGGGAAGTTCCATTGGCCGGATCCTCCTGCCCCGGCTCGCTCAGAGGGAGGGCTGAGCCGCACGGGTCCTGCTGGGTGCGCGACGCGGAGCAGGGAATATGGGTAAACCCTGCCTGTGGCCATGTGTGTACTCCATGCGCACGCATGCACACACACACACTTTGCACACATCTTACACATAGCACACGTAGGCTCTGCCCAGACATACACATATTGTATGTGATTAACACATCCTCTGTGCGCACACACCTTACACATGCTCTGCACACAGACACACACACACCATGGGGTAAACACATCCTCTCCATGCACACACTCCATGTGGCACACATTGGGTCTGCACACACGCCTGCGTGCGCTATACACCAAGCACAGAGCAGTCTGCATGTACACACATGAATGCAAGGCACGGGGGGTGGGTTGTGTGCACATAGGTCACTCTTTGTTACCCTTCCCACAGTTTGGCTGTCCAGTCAATTGAATTGCAAGCCCTTTGGGGCAGGGGCTCTCTCGTGCCTGTGCAGCACCTTGCGCAGTGGATCTCCAAGGTCAGTGGCAGTGCAAACAATAATGACTCTTGGACAGGAGGGCCCTCACTGCAAACTCTTCCGATGCAGGGAGCAGCTGCCTCCGCTCGGCGCTGGTCTGCCCACCCTTGCAAGAGGTCATGCTCAGGGGAGAAGCCCGCAAGCCGGCCGAGCTTTTTCTAACCCATTAGATTTATTGAAAAAGTAAAAGCACAAGCTCCTCATGTATAAATACAGTGACGCAGCAGGCGATTTACAAGGCATCCGTTGCTGGCCGTACACGCTGGGACATGGGGCCTTGACGGAGGCCTGTGCCAAGTGATAGGACATGAGAGAACAGACTAAGCCAGGAACCAAGGGATCCCCAAGGAAATCTCTCCCCGCGCCTCGCTGATGCCATTAGCAGCCGTGAAGCTCCCTGCACCGCACATGTGGCACTAACATTTCTGCACGGCAGGGCACCCTGCACCCTAGCCCCCATCCAATCTCCCAGGCATGGATGGAGTTTCTGCGGCAGAGCATAGGAGGGGTTCTGGTGGGGGGCAGCTGGGGAAGGGATAGGGTGGGCCAAGCTCTTGGGGTTTGGCTGGCTTCCTTACCCCCCATGGAAGAGGAAGCTCAGGGAAAGACAATGTGGAATATGGCTTAAACAGTGAACTGAATCTGACCCACTGAAGAGAGACAAGGCCAGGCAGTGCCCACCCAGGCAGGAGAAGCAGGGAGCTGATGCAGCCGAGCATTCTCCTCTTCCACACACTCCTTTGCTTCCTCTCTCCTCCCTCCTTCACTCCTCTCTCCCACCCTCTCCTGCAGTCCTTCTCAGCCCTAGGGTTCATCACTCGCGCTGCGCTGTCAAACCCGGAAGCAGAGGACCATCAAGCACCTGCCTGGGGCAGCCCTGGGCTGGCTGCCCACGTTCTGTGCCCGGAGCGTGTGTGTGTGTTTGTGTGAACGGGCGTGCGCTGGGCCAGGGACAGCATGGGCTCTGCGTGGGAAGACGGATGCTGTGCCACCACATGTGGGTGCCTGTGTTAATCTGCACATCGATCCGTCCAATCCAGCTCTGTGCTCGCGTGCTCTCCGTTCCGTCTGGCGCGGGGGGGCCGCCGAGCCCCCTAAAGTGCGACATTGAACTCGGTGACCAGGAAATCGATGTGGTCCTTCTCCTTTTCCTTAAAGGCCTCGGCGATGATGCGCGCAGCTTCCCGGTGCTCCTTCCCCCGCAGTGTCGTGCCGTTCACCTCCAGGATCACGTGCCCTACCTTCAGCTTCCCGCAGTTGTGGGCAGACCCTCCTCGCTGGTGCAGGAACAGACGAGAGGGAAGCTCTCACACCGAGCAGCCTTTTTCCCCAAATGCTTCAAGGGGGACTCAGGCCTGGATCCTCAGAGGTATCGAGGTATTGAGGGGAGGTCAGGCACTAAATACCTTTGAGGAACTGGGCCTTGGCACACTACTGAAATGCAGCCACCTCTGGGGTGGGGGACAAAACAGCTGTTTAACAGCTCCTTGCAATATTACACAAGGGTAGGACAAGGAGTGAAGAATAGCACAGCCAACCAAACCCAGAGACCTTTAAAGAGACAGAATGGAATTCCCGGGGTTGTGATCCAGCTGGTGGACCTGGGTTAGCCCTAGTTTTACAGCATGTTGGGGTAGTGGATGAGGACACAGAAAATCAGGGCCCAGTCCTAGTTCAGCCCCTGATCTGCACCAAATCCCTTCTCTTCTCTGGGCCTCTCTGTCATCTCTCTCCCTGTGTCTGGCTTGCCTATTCTTCTGTAAGTTCTTTCAGCAGGGACCACCTCACCATGTTTGTACAGCACCCAATACAACAGGGCCCTGATCTCAGGTGGTCTCTTTTGGCCCTACTGTAACACAACTGAATAATAATTACAGAGCTCGTTCGAGAGCATTGTGCGGTCTTTGGTTCGCGAGCTATTCCAAATTACTTCATTTATTTCAGTATTTGTTATGGGCGACGCTCTTCTTCAGTTCTCTTCCCTGACTAGTCTGGACAAATTCCGGAGGGGTGGCCATCTTAGTCTATTGCAGAAAAACAAACAAAGTCCTCTGGCACTTTTAAAGACTAACAGATTTATTTACAAAAGCTCATGCGATAAATAAATCTGTCAGCCTTTAAAAGTGCCACAAGACTCTGTTTGTTAGTCTGGACAAGCGGTTCTCAGCCTCTGACTGTCATCTGAACTGTTTACTTTGCTTTTCACAAATCGTGGTGGCTGGCTGCTTGTTTTGTATCAGCCCTGCTCGCACAATGAACCAGCTCAGCTGGAGATGAGTGAATAGCAGAACCCCAACACCCAGCCACAAAGGGAAAAACTTCCAGCATTGGTTGGCACGGCTGGAAAGCCACCACTCCAATGTATGAAGTATGCTGTTTCACTTTTTGAGCACAAGGGAGCAGTGCTGCAGGGTTACAAGTTAGAGCAGATGAAACTTTTTCATCCCAAACTTTTTTCCATTGACAAATGCAGTTTCGGGGACACGGCGACATTTCATGAATTCCTGTCCATTTCATGTCCATTCTGACCACCTCAAAACGAAATGTTTCAGTTCTTCAGTCTGAAATGACTTCTTATTTCAAAACTCCTTTCCTGTCATTTTTCTATAAAGGTTTCAAAATGCTCAAAACCTTTAGTTCAGGGGTGTCAAACTCATTTGCTATGGTGGGTCAGATTTGACTGAAATGTACTTCAAGTGGGTCATACGTACCATAAAACAAAATACTACAGCACTCATGTGGCATCGCAGAGCACTGTGTATGTGAAACTGCACTCTGTGATACTTCTTTCTCTCTCTCTGGCTATGTCTACACTTGCACTTTTAAGTCGACTTTAACTAAGTCGACTTAGTGTGTCTACACTTAAAATTAAAGTTGACTTAAAGGGGAACTTACAAAGTTGACCTACAGCATCCACTCTGGATGCTCTAGGTCAACTTTGTGGGGCTAGGGGGACCTTGGGCAGCCTGTGTACAATGGGGCAAAGGGGGACAGGGACCCTGGCAGGGCAGAGCCCTGTGTGTGATGCTGTCTGGATTTAGGGAAGCATTTATGATATTATTTTCAATGGATATCTCATAAATGCTATAATCCATAGGAACTATGTCATGTTTGGTATCAATAGAAAGGTAGTCATTTGCTGGGAATGATTATATAGTTTATGTCTAGGAATTCTATTTCGATTATAAGTTAAGAATTTGATATTATAACCATACTTTAACTTGTGTCATTCTGGACGAATGCCTTAGATGGGAGGGTGTGAACAACCATTGTCTCCTTAATGTTTAGGAATCTTCCAGGTAGAATGGTCCCAGGGAGTATCCTGATGAGCCATTAAGGACATAAAGAATACAACCATTGTGTCCTTAATGGCTCATCAGTTTACTCCCTGGGACCATATCACCTGGCAGATTCCTTAACATTAAGGAGACAATGGTTGTTCACACCCTCCCGTGTAAGGCATTTGTCCAGAATGACACAAGTTAAAGTATGGATATAACATCAAATTCCTAACTTCTAATCGAAATAGAATTCCTAGACATAAACTATATAATCATTCCCAGCAAATTACTACCTTTCTATTGATACCAAACATGACATAGTTCTTATGGATTATAGCATTTATGAGATATTCATAGAAAATAATATCATAAATGCTTCCCTAAATCCAGACAGTGTCACACCGTGCCCACATGCCCTGCCCTTTGGGGGGCATGCCAGGCTCCCCCTGTACCCCCCGGGTCGACTTAGGGCTACCCCAGGGCTACACTCGCTTAATTCGACTTTAAAAAGTCGAATTAAGCCTTAGGTCCAGTAGAAAGGTGGTTTAATAAAGTCAACTTAATTTTCATTAAGTTGACTTTATTTTGCTTAAGTCGACTTAAGCAAGCTGCTTAAGTTGACTTAAGCAAAGTGTAGTGTAGACACAGGGCACATCAAGTCGACTTAAGCCAAGCTTAAGTCGACTTAATGTACCAGTGTTGACGCAGCCTCTCTCTGTTAGGCTATGTCTACGCTTGTTAATTTAAGTCAACTTAGCATGTCCAGACTTAAATTTTAAGTCGACTTAAAGGGGACCCTATAAAATCAACCTAGAGCGTCCACACTGGGACAGGTCCACCGTGGCGGGGGGGCACCCCTTGCCAAGTGCCAGGGGGCTCAGCCTTTACCCCATTGTACCTGGGTACAATGGGGCAAAGGGGGACAAGGACCCTGGCAGGGCATAGGGGCAGGTTGGGCAGGGCTCTGCCCTGCCTTTTGGGGGGTCATGCCAGGCTGTGGCTGTGCCAGCCACCCTGGCAGGGAGGGCAGTGGGGAAGCCCTGGAGCCCCCTAAGTCGACTTAAAGTTGACTTTGGGCTACTCCACGTCTACATTGGATTAAGTCGACTTTCTAAAGTCGACTTAAGCAGCAAGTCAACTTAAAAGGAGGTTTTACAAAGTTGACTTAATTTTTCTTTAAGTCGACTTAAGGAAAGTGTAGTGTAGACGCAGAGTAAATTAAGTCTACTTAATTCACAAGTGTAGATGCACCCACTGTTAGGCTATGTCTACGCTTGTTAATTTAAGTCGACTTAGCATGTCCACACTCAAAAATTAAGTCGACTTAAAGGGGACCCTACAAAATCGACCTAGAGCGTCCATACTGGATGCCTAAGTCGACTTGTAGGGGCTAGGTGGACCTGGGACTGGTCCCCTGTGGCGGGGGGGGGGCACCCCTTGCCAAGTGCCAGGGGGCTCAGCCTTTGCCCCATTGTACCTGGGTACAATGGGGGCTCAGCAGGACATGGACACTGGCAGGGCATAGGAACAGGGTGGGCAGGGCTCTGTCCTGCCCTGTGGGGGGACACGCCAGGCTCTGGCTGTGCCAGCCACCCTGGCAGGGAGGGCAGTGGGGGAGCCCTGGAGCCTTTTAAGTCGACTTAGGGCAAATCTGCATCTACACTGGCTAAGTTGACTTAATAAAGTTGACTTAGCCAGTAAAGTTGACTTTAAAGTAGGTTTTATAAAGTCAACTTTAATTTTCGTTAAATCGACTTAAGGAAAATGTAGTGTAGACGCACCTTAAATTAAGTCAACTTAATTTGTAAGTGTAGACACACCCGTAGGGAGAGAGAATGGTCTCACGGAGTGCTCCGTGATGTGAGACCTGACACTCGTGTGAACGGCACTGTGGAGCGCTGGGTATGTGAGACCACACACTCTCACTTTGTTTGGGAGAGAGTGTGGTCCTGCCGAATTCGGGCATGGGCCAGATGGAAGAGGTTCATGGGCTACATCTGGCTGTGTCCTGCAGGCCACATGTTTGCCACCCTTGCTTAAGTTTGACCGTAAACTCATTTTTTTCTTGGAGTTTTCAATTTACAGAAAAAATCAGCAAATTTTCATTTTAAATTTGACCTGACACAATCTTGTATTTCATTATTTAGGAGTTGCCAGAGAACTGAAAACCCCATTTTTCAGCCAGTTCATGGACTTCTCTACATGGACACTTAATCCAAGACAAGGTGGAGTGTGAGTTTATGCCACACTGCCCTGCCATACACTGAGTGTCCATGTGGACCTATGAGTGCACGGTAACGGTTCTGTAGAGCGATCTGTCTCGACTGGAAACAGCAGGGCACAGTGCGCTCCTAGGGAATGGTTAGTATGCAGCTAGGCTCAGACTGACACTTTGTTCTCGGCATGCTAGCAAGGGTAGATTCACGCACCAGTGTACCGTGGACTAAGTGTCTGTGTAGACAAGCCCCTTGTTCCAATCTCATCCCCTCCAAGTATGGCTCCCCCACAGGAAGTGCAAGATAAGCCTCCTCTCCTGGATCTAGCTGATTTTATACACTCCCCTCCCCGAGAACACGCTCTCCCGCTGCTGGAGACGGGAAAACATGAAGGGTGGCACGCTGATAAGGGAAGCACAACATAATCAAAAGCCAGCATTCTGTCTCCATCGGTGGGGATGGGGCAATAAACCCAGCAGGTCTGGGAGGCTGGATTCTGCGCGTCCCTTTTAGAAGAACCCAGGTGTGAAAATCTCACAAGACCTTCCAGAGCTAAGAGCCACGGAGGAGCATCTGAATCATCGAGCTGCTCCAGCGCTCAGCCTGCCGTACCTGTATGGTGACTATCCGGGGCAGAGGCTGCCGGGTGTTGGCACCACCCTCGATGGCGATCCCCAGGGTTGGTGCGCTCTTTGCCACTCGAATCAGACATGATGTGGGCTCCAGAAGGCCGGGCTGTGGCAGAAGAGACAGGAACACGACTGAGGAGGGCTGAAGATCCTTCTCCCAGGCCATCCTGCTCCGCTCCCAGCCCTCACAGAGACCGGACCCTCCTTGGTCCGGGGACCCCATGCCAAGCAGGTTAACCCTTTCCAGCCTGCCTCGCTGTGGCTGTATGGGACCATCTTCCACTGCAGAAGGGCATGGAGTCTGCAATCCCGCCTCTCTAACAGGGCCTGGTGGGAAGAGCAGCAGAACAAGCTGATTGGGGGATGTGACCTCCAGGCCCCCGCAGACTGTGAGCTGCAGCGACCAGCCTTCCTCGGCTCCGCAGCTGCCGTGGGGTGTCACAGCGTCAGGGGGCTGGTCTCCGAAAGGCCATCAGCCCTGAGGCTTTCCTTGCACCGCAGTTGGGCAGCCGGCACCTTACTATCACAAATGCTGGCCCAGCTTGGCCTGCTGTATGGGTCCATCCACATGGCTCACAGACAGTGCACACCCCCTGCGCAGGGATCTATAGGTGAGGTATGTTTTAGGCGAGTGTAGACACACCAGGACCTTCCTGGCCTTCTAAATGCCCAAGCAGCATCTCCCAAGTCACACTGTGGCCGGCTGCCTCCCAGATACCAGAACCTTTCCCTGCCACACTGCCGGCTGGACACAGCCTGCTTTTCACTAGCCACACGTCCCCTACAAGCCGCCACCGGCTGTGCGCAGTGTGAGTGCGGGACCAGCCGTGGTCTCTAGGGGCTGGGACAGGGCAAAGGGCTGCATTGTGATGCCTACGCTGCAATCCATGTGATGGCAGCATGTGTACCTGTGCCTGGGCTAGCTCTGACCAGGTACCAACAGCCCACCTGTGACCCTGGCTACGCTCTGCCTGAGGAGCCAGCTCGTGACGCCACGGTTTTGCGGCGTCTTTCTCTGACCTAACTGGCTCAGGCAGGGCCACACCTATCAGGCACGAAGGCTCAGGGCTCTAATCCTGCCACCCCAAGCGGGCCAGAGAGGTACTCGTGTCTGCAGCGCACAGCACCTTTCTGTGCCGCCTGCCTCTTTCCCCAGCACTGACTGTGGGTCAGTCCCGCTTGTCCAGCTGGGGGCCTCACCGGTTTGGAGGCTGCCTCTGCGGGTCCATCACTTCTCGGGGCTTCCTTGGGGCTCCGGCTTTTCCCAGGGATCTGCTGCCAGCTCTTGTCCTTCCCGCTCAGCTCCGCTTCTCCAATGTCCACCCCGCTGTCCTCACTGAGGGTCTGCCCACTGTCCGACAGCTGGGAGAGCGTGGAGGCTGGGGGAAGAGCAGGACCGGGGCTGTTAGCAGGAGGAAAAAAGCCGCATGGAGGGGGCAAGGTAGGAGGCTTCACATGAACCCCGCAAACTTGGGCTGGTCTACACTGGAAACCTACATGGGCCGCGGAAATGAAGCCCACTAGCTTTGCATAGCTGGGCTTACGTGTGTCAAGAAACACAGGAAGCAGCCACACAGCTTGCACTGTGCAACAGGCAAGCTGATTTACATGCCTTAATTTGCATACATTTGCATGAGATTTATTAACCAGTAATGAATTATAAAGAAATACACCTGCAAAGCGGGTGTAAATCGCCGGTTTTATAGACCCATTAGTAGCCATGGCAATCTCATTTTCCATGCACGGCAAAGGCTCAATCTCTTTGTTTCTGCTCGGCGCAGTCATTGCTGTCCCTTAACGTTGTCTTCCCACTAGCTGAATGCCTGGCACTCTGTGCAGCAGCCAAAGGGTTAATGGCAGAACGCAGAGAAAGAAAAGACCTATTAGGATGGCCAATGCAGAGGGCTGGGAAAAAACCTACATGTGGCTTAAACCCTCAGAATAGGTCCCATGTGGGCCTAACGTGGTATAGAAGCTACACGCCAGCTCAGTGCGCAGGGGAGAATTTCACTGTAGCCCATTCCTCCAGACAATACAAGGTTGTCTCCCTGTGGCGTCTCCACGCAGCATCTCTTTTCAGATGCCATGACCCTTCAATTCCATCCGCAGAGGTTAAGCACACACACCCAATCAAAGTGCCAGCTCGGCCAGCCACTGTTCTGGACGGTGGCTGCATAGGACATCATCCATGGTCTACTCCAGTGATCCTCTACCTTTTGCAGGTTGCAACACACCTGCCAGGCCAAATCCAGCCGTCTCCCCGGCTCTCCGCATTTACACTGTGTGGTGACACAGTGGTTGAGAACCGCTGGTCTACTCCACGCACACCTTGGGAGCATGGGTAGTTCTGCCCCAGAGGAATTGCACAGCAGAGCAGCCAGGAAGTGCTGCCAGATCTTCAGGGCGTTTGTTGGAGGGAAATGATAGAGAAGAGGTCTCAGGACGGGCCCAGCACGTGGTGTGATACTCTGGAGGTGACTATGAGTTTCCTGGCTCCTGTCTAGGTCTTTCCATAGGACTAACTCCGCTCCCAGAGGCTTACCAGGGCACACCTGAGATGAGTTTCTTTGGGGTAACCTCTTCTTCACCCCTGTGAGGATCGTCCCAGGACGTTCCAGATGCGAGGGCAGGAGGGCGAGGTTTGGGGCGTGCTGAGCACAGCGCTGAGTCAGGCTATCCATGAGGGTGGTTGGGAGGTGTGCTAGGGGAGTGCCCTGCGTGCCTGTTTGTGCAAGGAATCGGGCTTCTGTCTATCAGCAGAGCCACACAAAGCAGCAGAGAACCGAGGGCAGTCTCCCGGCTGAGTGTATTTAACAAGAACTTGAACTGGGCTTGGACTGGGCCTCAGAAATGAAAGGTCAGTTCCGTACCAACAGAGTGCCCGAGGAGAGCTAGCACGGCAGCGTGGGCCAGAGGAGAAGGCACTGCCCTGCTGAATAGCCATGGACCTGTCATTCCACTCTGCGTCTGTCTTGTACTTAGTGCATTAGCTCTTCAGGATATGGCCAGTCTTCTACTGCTGTGTACAGCGCCTAGCGCCATGGAGCCCTGCCCTCAGTCGGAGCCTTTGGTGCTCCTGGAAGGATAGTAAGGAATAACAATAAATCCAAACAAACATCCTCAGGGCAGCTGCATGTGGGGACTCAACCTGTGACAGGCTGTATCTGGGCCCGTGAACCCATTAGCGATGCCATAGAGGTGGCCAGGCAGCCCCCTCTGCACAACAGAACAGAAAATCCTGTCACCGTGGCCCACCTGCAGTGACAGCTGTTTGTGCAGAGAGCAAGGCAGAGGGAGCCAAACCAGCTGTATGGATGTATCCAGAGTTGTGCCCAGGAGAAGCTGGAAACCGCACTTTGGGGCTCTGGCGAGACTCATTGCAGCTGGGTTCAGAGAGCCAGGGAGGGCATTTCCCCCCAGCTGTGTTTTCAGTGAGTCACCTGTCGGAGGGCAGGACAAACCTGGGGGTTGAGTCTCATTTACATTAAGGCCCTTTTCCAGGGGCCTGGGAGGTGAAGCCAGAGACTGGGAGTGTAAACAGGCCCATTTGACAATGAGAACCAGGGTTTCTGCCTTCGCAAGTGCCAGAGAAATCCAGTCCTGGATTCTTGTTCATATCTGGACTGGATTCTGGGGACACCTCAACCACCCACACAGGACTGAGCGGGGGTCCAAGTAGATAGAATATCTCTTGGCTCAGGCACACTCCAGAGCTGATCCACCATGACAGCAAATCCAGTGTCATCGCCTGGGAGCTGTCCCCTTTGGAACCTCATGTTTCCTTTTGGGTGACTTTCCCTTGACCTCCTCTTTGCACTTCCTGTACCCCCCTCACCTCCTCAAACACTTGTTTAAAGGATCCGTTGCCCGGTTAAATCTGGCCTGCACATTTATCTTTTCGCCAGACAAGCTTTTCTCAGCCACTAATGGAAAAAGTCTCAAGGTTATTTCGCTTTTCTTTCAAAATTCCATCGGAAACCAATTTTATTAGCAAACACAGATAGCCTTGTCCAGGAGACCGGTTGCATTCAGCTGCCTAGCAGAGCTTGGGCTTTGACTAAAGGTCATGTAAAATTGCACTGGAAAGCTAGGGGAGGCTTACAAAAGTTCACTGAGCACAGGGAGGGGCGGAGGAAAGGTCCTACCAAGCAGGCCCAGCTCCTTACCCCCCTCCTCCCACAATGCTGTGCCAAACATTCAAATGTCATAAGATCAGCTTAAAAATCATGAGATCAAAACCAGGAATAACCGGGGGTTCATTTGATTTGCCCTCTGGATTTCTGATCCTAAAACTTAATGACAATGATAATGATACAACACCTAGTTATATACGAGCTAGCTATGATATTATTATTATTCTGTTTTCACTTGTATTCGCAGTTAGAAGGACCTGATACTGATTTTTTTTACATGCAATCTGATATTCGCACTTGACTCCAGCAGCTGGGGCTTCAAGAACAGCAGTAAAGTATTGCAATAAACTCAGAAGAGCTGGCAACACTGAGCCCAGCATGGACACATTGGAGATTACCCCAAATTACCCCCTTCCCATGGTTTAAGTGAAGGGCTTGTCTACACAGGGAAATGATTTCAGAATAGAATAGGGCATGGATTTATCATGCAGTAGCTATTCTGGAGTAGCTCCCTGGTAGACTTTCTTGTTCCAGCATAGTTATTACAGTTTTCCAATGCAATAGCCCGGATGAAAGCGAGGAACCTAAATGCCTTTTTGGATCTCAAGCAGGGTTGTATTTACAGAGATATGACTCAGCCCTGAAACTGGCTGTTCTCAAGGGTTTCTCCCAGTCTTTCCATCTAGCTCTCTCTCGTCTCTTTGTAGTCAGGTGTCCCTGATCTAGCTGCTGGGGTGAGATGGAAGACTAACCCTGTTTCTTCTCTCAGGGCCCCCAACCTCACCGCAAGTCTTTAGAGAAAGTTTACTGTAAACTGCTCCCCACTGCAGTGTTTGGTCCAGGCTGCTGGATCATGGAAAACTGAAACAGAAATTGATCAGAGGGTGGCTGTAAATAAATGTGAAACTGACCAGTCTCATTTGTCCATACAGAGCAATGCAAAATATGAAGAGAGAGCAAAAAAGTCCCGTTAGTATTAACCGCCTGAACACCAATTTGTGCTGCAGGTTCATTAACCTGGCCACATCCCCGTGGGGTCAATCCAGCAGGTAGAGCCACCCACCTCGAGCTTGGGGTAAGGGCCTCACTTCGTTCACGTCTGGCTCACTGTTGGGGCGATGCACCTCCACCATGATAAAATGCTGGTTGGTCCCTGGCCGTGGGCTGCCTTTGTCTGGTGCCAGAGGAGCCGGGTGTGATGGGGGAGGAGGAGGGGAAGGAGGAAGGGGTGTTGGGAGGCTACTGATTGGTGTGCACTCAGGAGATGGGCTCTTCAGCCTGGTTGGAGACTGAACCCTGGGGAAGGGGCCTATCGGGTGCTGGTTCACCAAGGATAAGTGAGCATCCATGGGCCTCCTGGAGCTGTGAGTGGCAGGGGAAACAGCAGCGCAGACCATGCTCAAGGCAGAATCCTCAGTGGATGCAGAGGCTGCGGTGGAAGCCATACTGGCTGTGTCCTTTTCGGGGTGGCTGGGAGGCAGGGTGGGGCTGTGGGGGGCCACAAAGAAGAGACCTGACTGGGAGGATTCGGAGGAAGGGCGATTGAGTGTGTCTTTCACTGCATTTTGGCGCTGGGCTGTAGAGGAGTCCAGCCCTTGAGCTGGAGAAGGAGATGGGGGCTTAAAGCTGGGCGGTTCCTCAGGGAAAGATGAAACATCGTCCTGTGAAAAACGAGAACAAAAGGCCATTAGACAGCACTGGGTGGGACCCCCTTCTGGAGACCTAGGAACTGGTCTATCAACCACATCGCCTGCTATCCTGTAAGCTACAGGGACCAGCCTCAGATGTTTCACCCAGACTGGAGGTGATGGCCTGGAAGGTTCAGAAGCAATCTGAATATGCTCTGCATTGTGAAGATTGATAGAGGAATAATCTTGGTCATTTTGATTTCAGTTGCAGTAACCATGGATGCTATTCTTATTGATAGACCCCTCCCCAAGTCATTTTTCCTAATTATGCTATGTTATTTGCTTCAATAATACCCTGCTGCAGTGAGTTCCACAGCTTAGTGGTGTGGGAAAATATGGTGCTTTCAGTCAGCGTCCTTTTCTATTTGAGGGAGAGAAGGTGAGATATTACCAGGGAAATGTCCGGCAGGGCATTAATACAGCTCTGGAATCCATCTCCACTTCCCTCCAGGTCCGATGTGTTCTAGAGGAAGGAGAAAACATCAAGTCACTGCACGATACAGCAACACAAAGCACAGCAGAGGTACTAGCATGAGGTGCTGCCAAGGGGGCGAGGATAAATCTTAGAAAACCTTACACGGAAAACAGGGGTTGCAGCGAATGGAGGTTTTTCAGTTTCACTGAGAAAGGTTTCTATTCACTGAAAGTTCCTAAGGGGGAGCTGTGTCAGTCTAGTTCAGCAAAACATACAAGGAGTCCTGGGGCACTTTTAAAGACTAACAAGTTTATTTATCACATGAGCTTTCGTGGGAGAAAATCCCACTTCATCCGACGCTTTGAAGACGGGGAACTTACAGAATGGGAGGAAAATAAATGCAGGGAAGTGTAAGTCATAGGATCAGGTCAGGCTATGTGGGAGATCCAAAGACAAAGCGCAAAGAAACCCGAATGGGAAACTGACCCACACTCCTAGCAGAGGGAAATGCAGAATGAAGACCAGCCCCTTAAGTAGGGGGAAGTGAATTCCACGGCAGCCCTGTCCCTTTCCCTGTAGCGGCCGATCCATAGCGGAGCAGCTTCTGCTTCATGTACTGGCTGGGAGAGCAAGTCCTTCAGCTGCAGTGCTGCCTACCTGCATTAGCTGTTCAGGATCTACAGGGCGAGGTGGCGTGCATGGTTCCCTGTCTCGGGCCCTCTCTCCGTTCCTAGCCCTCTGCCAGGAATCACAGCTTCACTGCAAGATCACCAACAGCTTGGCAGTGCTTCCATCCATGCTGCTCTCCATTTAATTTCCTCCCACCACAGGTTTCCCCCTAGCAAAATGCTTCTTCAGAAGCCTGAAAGTCCCCACAGCCTGGAACATTTGGCTCCCTCCCCTTGCTCAGCTGAACCACTCTTGTGGTTGCCCCAATCGTATTTTCACCTCCTTGCAGAAGGTAGGCAGGATCTTCCACTCCTGGGGGGGGGGGGTTAATGAAAGGGTTAAATCAAAATTCTTCCCCCATCAGCACCCGAAATCAGAGCAGACAGCCTCAGATGCAAATATGCACCTGATGTTGGGTGTGTTGGGTTTTTTAAAATTATAATTATAGTCAAAATTAATTATCAAACGTCAAAATATAGCCTGGAATATGTCAATGCCATCAGCAGAGCTTGAGAAATTAGCAAAAGAATTCAATTAGTTCATTAGTCTCTCGGCACAGTGGGGGAGGCGGGGCTGTCACTCAGGGCAGGGGAGACATGGATAACATCAGCTTGTGAATGCAGGCTAATGAATGCGGGGGAATCCAGGGAAAGGCTGTCTCCATGCCCAGAGAGATTCTGCAATCGGCTGGTGGAACTGTCACAGGCCCTGCTAGGGCAGCAGAGGGGAGGGCAGGAGCCGTGGTGACTTTTCTCCTCTCTCTTCTTTTGCAGACTCAAATCTGAAACACAGTAGGACCCTGGAGGGGGCTGGAGTCTGCTCTAGAAAGACTTTGTCCTCCCGCTCCCAGGCCAGATCCATCACTTTGCCATCACCATGGTCCTGCTGCATAGAACAGCTCCCAAATAAAGTGGCATTTCAGGTGCTAGGTGCCCTCTAGGATCTAAGAGCACCTGTCAGGGATGGTCCTCACCTCCTGGCCCCTGCCATATATATGGGCCTTCAGGTGCTTGCTGGCCTTGAGAGTGAATGGAGGCACTAGGTGCTGGAGCGTGTGAATTCTGTTGCATTCCACGGTTGGGAGGATGAATTGTAACACACATGCCCCAGGACTGATATGCTGGGAGCAGGAGGCTATGTCTACACTTGCACTTTTAAGTCGACTTAGTGTGTCTACACTTAAAATTAAAGTCAACTTAAAGGGGAACTTACAAAGTCGACCTAGAGCGTCCACACTGGATGCTCTAGGTCGACTTTGTGGGGCTAGGGGGACCTTGGGCAGGTCCACGGTGGTGGTGGGGGGCACCCCCTGTGTACAATGGGGCAAAGGGGTACAGGGACCCTGGCAAGGCAGAACTCTGTGTGTGATGCTATCTGGATTTAGGGACGCATTTATGATATTATTTTCTATGGATATCTCATAAATGCTGTAATCCATAGGAACTATGTCATGTTTGGTATCAATAGAAAGGTAGTAATTTGCTGGGAATGATTATATAGTTTATGTCTAGGAATTCTATTTCGATTAGAAGTTAAGAATTTGATGTTATATCCATACTTTAACTTGTGTCCTTCTAGACAAATGCCTTAGACAGAAGGGTGTGAACAACCATTGTCTCCTTAATGTTAAGGAATCTGCCAGGTGAAATGGTCCCAGGGAGTATCCTGATGAGCCATTAAGGAGACAATGGTTGTTCACACCCTTCCGTCTAAGGCATTTGTCCAGAAGGACACAAGTTAAAGTATGGATATAACATCAAATTCTTAACTTCTAATCAAAATAGAATTCCTAGACATAAACTATATAATCATTCCCAGCAAATTATCCTTGCAGGATGGGTGAGATATAAAGGCTCCAGGGTCTGATAGATAAGAGAGAAACCAAGATCCACCGTTAACTCCATTGTGTTAGAAAAGCTTCCTGGGAAGGCAGAGTGAAGACAGAAATTATTTACAGAGAGAGTGAAGTCTGCACCCCTCTACCAGGCTTGTGTGGATAGGGCCGGCCAGGGCATAAGTCCTTCCCAAAGGCCAGGTCCATTTCCAGTGACAGTCTCATTATAGGGGTAGCGTAGTGCACACCATGGTGTGATGCACTTTACAAAGCTCTCCTGTACACCAGGGCCCAACGTGGCTGCTAACAGGATCTCTCCTGCTTTCCCTGCCTGATCTGGGTGGAATTCTAATCCAGCCAGGCAACATGCCTAAGAGCTGAAGTGCTTGGTGTGAAGAGTGGGCAGAGACGTTTCTATGGCACTATTTGGCTAGCCTGAAAAAAAAATCCCTGCTTGCATCACTCAGGGAAATCCTGGAGAAACTCTGCCAGCAACATCTTGGTCCTGCTGCAGCTTACTCATTCTGGATTCTCAGCATCACCCGAGGACCTGGGCTGCCTGGGGACTGTGTCCTTTAAAATTCCTCTTCCCCTACAGGGTGAACAGCTCCGAATTCCTTCCCTTCCTGCAGGATGGGAGGGTTCCTCAGGGTCAAGACGGTAGCAGATTTTTATGCGGATCCCTGACCAATGACCTTGAGGATACACTTCCTAGGTTTTTTACTCTGGTGGAGACTACAGGATTCCTGGATGTTTACACCCATTCCACCCCCAACTCTGCTTCTATGGGGCTGCTCCTGTATTTGATCTCTGCTGGAGGTGCTCCTAAATGTTCTGAAGCTGCAATGGGCGTTTCAAGGAAAGGCCTGATGGGCTATCCATCCCCACCGATGCCAGGCATCCCGTGTATGAGACAGGCCATGGCAGCCTGCCAGCCTCCTGCTCTTTGCCTGTGCCTTGCAAACAGTGCTGTTGACTCTGGCTGTTTTTCTGCCCGTCTCTGTGGAGACACAAATATCGTTCCATTTTTTGCTGAGCTGACCGAGAAGAGGACTGGATTTCTCTAACGCCTAATGTTTTGGGGCAAAATAGAAACGGCTTCTGGCTATCAAAGGCAATAGCTTTTAAGCAAAGCGCGGTGCCTGTTGGAGCTTGCTATATGTTCAGACCATACTTGACTGGCTCTTTCTTTAAAAAGCCACCAAAGCCTCATGCCACAGCTTCAAAAACCAAAACACAGCTCTGCTCCCCTCCCACAGCAATCTATTTTCTTAAGTTGACTTAATAACACCTCATTTTAGGTCGACTTCAGACTTAAGTCGACTCCTAAAGTCGACTTAAAGCCAGCGTGGACGGGGATTAACGCTACGTTGACCGTATTAAGTCGACTGAACTTTTCTAGTGTAGACATTGCCCTGGTGACTATTCTGACCCCTGCAGAGAACAAGCCTGAGGCCTTGTACACAGTACAGCGTTATGGTGCGGTAAGGAGCCGTGAGTGTACACACTACAATGTTATCTGTTGCGTGGCAGCAGGTAAACCACCTAGATGAGCGTGGTAATGCTTACCATGGATCGTCTGTCCCGCAATAGAGTGTGTGTGTACACAGTGCGGGTTAGACGGCCTCCGGAAATGTCCCGGAGTGTCAATGGAGGCCCCTCTGGGACACCGGAACTGTCAGACTTGTCAATTTCCCAGCTCTAACAGAGCGCCGGCCACCAGGGTTCCAGGAGCCCTGCTCTGGCGGGGCTTCACCACTGCCGCCCGCCGCTGGCTTGAGTCCCAGTCCCATCTCCCAGGGGAAACATCCCCCCAGTGGGGTTCCAGCCGCCAGAGCAGTGTGGCTCTAGCCCCGGGGAGCCCCCAGGACAGCCGGCTGGGGAAGCCAGCCCAAAGGCTGGCTGCGGCAGTGCATGGTGGGATAGGTGGCCACCATGCACTGCTCCTTACAGCGAAAATTCAAAGGACGTGTGAACGCTCCTTTTAGCTACAAGGAGTGCCGTGTGGACAGGGGAAAGCGTTATAACGCTTGCTTGTCCCGCAACAACTTTATTGCAGGACAAGTCTGTAGTGTGTACATGGCCTGAGAATTTCACTCACTGATTCCTGTACCGAGTCCAACCAATAGCAGAGCTAGCATGTATCTTTTAGAAAAACATCCTGTCTTGATGTAAAGACACCAAGTGAGGGACAATCTACCACATTCCTTGGCAATCTGTTGCACTGGTTAATGAAACTCACTGTCAAAAAGTAGTACCTCCTTTTTTTCCAGGTATGGGAGCTGGGCAGAGAAAGGTTTGGAGGAGGATTTTGATATTTTAGAATCTGATTTTGTTCAGATTTGGAATAAAAATTCAATTTTTTCCATGAAAGGGAATAGAGTCGCTGGCCGGGGGCCCTCTGCCACAGATCCAGTCGCCCTGGAAGGCTCAGGGTACCAGGCCCTCAGAGGTGGGTAGGTAAGGAGGCAGGAAACCAGCAGAAACCTGGTTTCCACTGTAACTGCATCAAATCAAATTGTGTCCCCAGAACTCTTCAATTTTGACAAAACAAAGTTTGTCGGAGTTTTTCCAGCCAGCAGCATTAATGAGACAGGCATGATTGCAGGGTAGTAAAAACTAACTACTTCCACGGCAGTGTGTTTTATATTCTCAAGTCCCCAAACACTTCATCCTCCTCTGAAAGGCAGCCACTTCTGGTGTGTAGCTTGACAGTCGTTTAATGTCTCCTAGCAACACCGCACATCAATGTCATTTTATCACAGGAGACAACAGAGAGCCCATTAAAAGAGTGAATGTGGGGTGGGGGGTGGGGTTCCTCCGTTAGACTACAGCCAGGACCTGTCACTGGTCTTACCACAAGCACCCTGGGGAGGGTTAATGACCGCATGGGTCCTGGGAAGCAGCATGGCCTAGTGGACAGAGCACTGAACTCAGGAAACCTGGGTTTTATTCCTGGCTCTGTCATTGGCCTGCTGGGTGTTCATCAGCAAGTCACAGCCTCTCTCTATGCCTCAGTTTCTCCACCTGTAAAATGGGGTTATAATACTGAGCTCCATTGTAATGTGCTTTGAGATCTACTGATGAAAAGAGCTATATCTGGGCAGGCCGGTATTCTTCAGGGATAACAAAGCATCTCCTAATGTCATGCTGAGGCGGGTGGGTGGCTACTGCAACAAGCTGGATGAGGGTCTCTTTGCTTGGCCATCTCAGTAGTACCATCCCTATTTGAACCCACATCCCTCAAGTCTCAGGTTAATGCCCTAGCCATTCTTCCACATCTCCCCTAACTACTCTTGTTCCTCTGGATCATGCTGCCTTCCCCAAACATGCAGGTGGGATGATGAGGTGGGAGACCCTAAAACATCAAACTGTATTCCTTCTCTTTTGAGCTAGTCACATTTTCCCCCGTGTTCTCAGCAAGCAGTATTGTGGTTTCCTGCCAGAATTCCTTGTACTTCTCCTGAGATGCTATCTAAACCCACAGCAGAATCATGCCAATTATTACTTGTAGGAAATATCTGTAGCTCCATATTCCATGGTGATGTTAGCAGAGACCCGCCTCCAAAGCCAGTGCCTTGTTAAGTGAATATATTGGTCCTCTTTCTGCATTAATTGAGTTTATTATGCTGGGAAGTCTTAAAATGGGGACCCCGAGAGCATTCCTAGAGCTCCAGCCTCAGAACTAAGAATGGCTGGGAGTTTTCAGAGGGAACAGCAGGGTCACTGCTGAAGGATCACTGCTGGGGGAAATGAACTGAGATAATTCACAGTCTCCGTCTAATCTCCCCTCCTTTGGTTTTAAGATACAACAGCCACAACTTATCCTTTCCTCAGGACATGGGAAACAGGCAAGTAAAGCAAATGGGAAACGAGGCATTCCATTTCATCCCCTGCAGGAACTTGGAATCATTCTACCACCTATTCCAGTTGTATTATACATTGTACTTCTCAAGCCTCTTCCACCCAAGGGTTTTGAGCACTTCCCAGATAATAATTCATTAAGCCTATCAGCCCAGGAAGCCAGGGCAATATCCCTAGTTGAATTGAACAGTGGGGAAACGGAGGCACAAAAAGTATATGAAGATCATTCAGTGGGGTTGATGGCTGAGCTTGATGCAGGGCCCAGAAGGCTTGGCTCCCAGCCCTTTGCTCTAATCACTAGACAACACTGCCTCGCTTTTATTTATATCTCTGTTCCTTTAAAACCAGACATCATCCGTCCTATAACAAGAACCAAGCTAAACCCTTGTTCTGGACCTGACCTCGAGCTAGGCCTTTTCAGCTACTGCTGGATAATCGCAGCATGGTCTCTCAGGGATGAAAGGACAAGGCGAGCAAATTACCCCCCAGCCTAATGCTGGAGGGCTGGAGGGGTGGGAGGACACTTCTGCCATCCATGCTGAGTCTATTCTGCAGCTAGAGGGCCTGATCCTTCACCCAAAACTTCATGGTGCTCAGCACCTCACAAGGATTCTGCTGCCTGTCAATCTGGCACTGAATTTGCTGTGAAATAACCAAATAAAATCAATATTTCAGTTTCATAATCATGATAATGACATAGCTGGGGAAAAGGCAGGGAAAAAAACAAACCACGTCCCTCAGGACTGGTTTATTTTGAAGCAAATTCCACAAGAAGTTGTGATGAAGCAGAAGGCGATTATTACATTGCACGATTAACCCCTGCGTTGCAGAACTGAGGGGAGAGGCAAAAACGCCTTACGCTAGGAGGTGATACCAGGTCTGGCTGGGCCGTACATTGGCCTCCAGCTGATCATGCCCAAGAAAGGGTTCGTTATTACCATTCAATAGCAGGTTAAAGAGAGGTGTAATGGGGACTTGGCCAGCCTGTGGGTGAGCTTCGTGCATCCCGTAATGACATCACACCTCACAAGGGGCTAACTATCCTCGGGTTTATCTGTTCGTTCCTTGGTTTGCTCATTAACCTGCAGGTTGGAAATCTGAGGGGTCTCTTTGGATATGTCCGCACTGCAGCCCCACCCCACGCACCCCCTGTAGCAGTGCGTCTCAGAGGCCAGGCCGACTAACTCTGGTTCACGCCGTTACTACAACGGGTATGGGGCTGAAAATAGCAGCGTAGATGTTCCCACTCGGGCTCTGAAACCCAGTGAGTGGGTGGGTCTCATTGAGCTGGGTTCCAAGATTTGCTGCTGCAGGGGTTTTTATGCAGTGTAGATGTACCCCGTGGGGTTGATTCACCTACTGGAACCCTATTGACTTTAGTGCTGTTACCCCAGGGATGAACTAGAACCCCATCCAACTCACTGCAGCCAATGAAAAGACCCCCAGTGATCTCAGGGATGATGGATAGGGCCTTGTGCTGGGGAATCCGACTCCACTATCTTCTACACTGCTGGAGTCACCCCAGCAGTAAGGATGGTGCTATTTAGTAGGGGGACTTCTGCAATCTTTGGGGTGCCTGAGAGATTCTGAGGTGAAGGGGGCCAAGGCCTCCCCTATTCTATGCAATGCAAGTCCCAGGGAAGGTCCAGTTGCTCTCGTGTTGAATTAAGGAGCAATCAAGTGGATCCTGCAGGTCAAAGTGAACCCCAGATTTGGTGACACCAGCCCTCCTCACCCCTGGAAAGGGAATCACACCATGCAAGCGTATCCTTATTCAAGGAGGCAGCACATGTAGCCTGGGAGTCAAGAGATCTAGATCTCATTCCTGGCCCCATCCCTGTTTTGCTATGTGACCTTTGTAGTGAATACGCACTTTAGATTAGCATATACCACATTATACAAATGCCCAACAGTTACAAGAGCTAACGACCTGTGCTTCCACAGAGCTCTGGTCACTCATGCGAAGCTACAACCCAGAACACCCTGCGATAACACAAGCACAACTCCGCATTCGGCATAAACAGATAGGAAACATCTCAAAATCAAGATACATTTGCTTCATGTCTTGGGACGAGCTGGAGAGGGACGTTAACGGACCAGGAGCTGAAATGCTAGTATCCAAAACAAAGAGAAGGAGAGGAACAGAAGAACAGTATTAAAGAGCTGGTGGATTGTAAAGAGTTTTGTAACTTGGAAAATCACCCTACAACACTACTGCTTGAAATGTGTAACTGGGGGATGAGGCATTCTACATCAGGATAATGTCACTACACTTCATGAGATAGCTTCCCAGAGACTCATTACACTAATCTTTTTCGATTGTTATTGGCTTATAGCAATAAATCTGACTGATATTGGCTATTGGGTCTCGTGAATATATTTCGTAACAAACCACAGTGTTGTCAAGCCACTGACTGTACAATTTATCAACACCTTAAACTGGGCATTTTGCCTTTCTGTGCCTCAGTTTCTCCATCCGTGAAATAGGGATGATTCCCCTCAGCGACTGTTGCAAATGCTTTGAGCTCCCTCCAGGATATAGCTGCAAAGTATTATTACTACAAATCATCCAAGCTGTGAACAACACAGACTGCCTGCACACCAGATGGAGCCATGCTAACCCCATGGTTCATGTTATTCCGCTTTGACTTCTGAAATCCCTTTATCAGAGACAGGGGAGAGATAATATAGGGCCAGATTCTGCTCTCAATTATACTGATGGAAATCCCAAGTAACTCCCCTTAAGCCAATAGATATTCTCTGGATTTCTGCTAGCGTAAATGAAATCAAACCTTGGTCCTTATTTTGAAGCGAAGGGGCACTTGGCCGGGCTTCTGCTTTGCCGCATACACTATCATACAAACTACTGACTAAGAGTCGTAGCCAATCATCTGGCTACCCTCCCCGTTCATTCTTAAAGATGTTCAAGAGACCAAATAACCAAAGATGGCCAAATGTTTTGCCTGAGGACAATAGGGAGAAAAGGACAAACACACCCTCCTTCCAGGAAACAAATTCTTAACTCACAGCAGGTTCACTTTACACAGAAGGTGAGCTTCAAAGATCGCCATTACATCTAGAACTGATAGTATGTTACCAGTTACAAAACTCTTTACACATCACTTAGATTTAAGTTCGACCCCCTAGTCTGTGCCAGCTTTGACCCTGGTACCACTTTATATTTTCCCACATCTCATTCTGAATGCTGCTTTCCAACAGATGAGCCACAACGAAAGTGCTCTCTAACTGTACTCCCTACACAGTGTTCAGACATCTTTGCCTTGACAAGTTGCCAGTTTTTTAATTTCAAAACTGCCTTCAGCTTTGCTAAGTTTAGCAGGGTACTTGAGGGGATGAAGAGAATAGTGGGGAATGCAGAATACATTCAGTTAACATAACTTCCTAACGCGCACGCACACACACAAATCAAAATCTATTTACGTGCTGTATATTACACCCACCATACAGGTATTGGCTAATAGAGCCCAGCCCCCCCATTTAATCTTCATGGTGTTAACTTCCCGCCTGACCACCACCTGAACCCCACGCCAGGCTAGCCCCTCTTTGTGGGCACACTGACAATCGAGGGCTCTTCCCAGAAAGCAGAGCTCACTGGATGTGGGGGGAAGAACACAGCCTGAGGCACTCATCAAGCTCCATCTCTTTCCTTAGAGATCCCCCTCAGCTCACATCCAGAGCAAGGAACTCTAAGCCCATCTGCACCAAGGAGACGCGGCCAAGAGTTCCTTGGCAAGGAAAGTCAGGGTTAGTAAAGCAGTTTGAAGCAGAGCTCTCATTAGCCCTCTACTCACTCGAAATGCTCATCAGACAGCTAAGAATTTATCACCACTTGGACCAACTTCCAGCTGGCCGAATGCAAGCGTGGTTCCACTGAGACCAATTACAGCCCCAGCTACCGGCCAGACGCTTTAAGATTCCCCCTACCCTGCAGGGCGAATTCCATCCAGTAACTCCGAGATCCCTCCCAGCAGGATAGAAGGGCTTTTAAAGACCATTACTGGATGCACTCAGCCTCGCAAATGAGAACTGTCAATCATACCCCGGTCAGCCCTGGCGTGACTCCTCTGAGTGAGTAGAGCTGCACCACAGGTGGGTTTGGGCCAGAGTTTTAACAAACTGTAATTCATCCTGCTGCTGCGGCTCAGCCATGGCGACAGCCTTTTGGTTCTCCGTGCATCTGGAAGCTAGAAGTGCCACACACGACAGTGCCGCGCTTCTCAGCCTGTCCTGAGGAGCCCATGTTACAACACAACAGAGTTGCCCAAACATTTTGAGACACTCAGAAGGAGAGCGGCCACGCCCCCAAGTTAAGAACACACGCTGTTGTGCTCTGCTCTTTATGGCACTTGGATCAAAGACAATGTGGACTTAAGACCATCAGGAAAAAGTCATCCCCTGTTTGTCCTGGGTGGACAATGTGGCCCCCTACCCCACCCCACACAACACAGACTGGCTGATTACACTGAGCAGCAGACAGATGTGGTGCAGTGATTAAAAAAAGCAGGTACAAAGGTTTCATGAGACAGGCTGGAATGCAGCCGCAGGTAGAAAGGACAATCAGGGATGGATCAGTTCAGCCCAGCACTGAGCTTGCCCCTCAAATCTCCCGCTGTTGCACCATTGGCTGCTCTGGGAACTTTAGTGTAGACAGGACTCCGGCGTCTTAACTTGGTCCGAATCAGGTGAGAGGGGGCAAAGGCTCCAGATTGCCTTGTCGACAGCAGAGCTCCGAGCAATGCTGTCCTGGCGGAGCTGCCCAGAGCTCGTGGCAGAGAGGAACACTGGGGAAAAGCTCAGAGTTGGCAGAGCCAAAGGAAGCGAAAGCAAATGCAGGAGACTGGCGCTGCAGCTCTTCATGCAGTTAGAGCAACAGCCCCTGGCAGTAAACTGAATTATGTCCCTCCCCCCTGCCACACACGCACGCACGCTCCCCCCATCCCTTTCACTATGGAAATCACACCACTCAAGCCCCCACCCCACGGAAAGGACCCTACCTCCATCAGGTCTATTAGCCACAAGAGCCGCTCCTGGGGGAACAAATTCAAAACAGACATAAACGGGGAAAATAAAACATTAGGGAGGGAACAGAACAAATAATTGACATTGACAAAACACTGCGCCCCCCCCCAGCCTTGCCATCCCATGGAATGGGCACTGTCTTCTCCCCTACACATTCAAACAAAGGTAGGAACTGCGCTGCTCAGAGAGAAGAAGAGGGCGACGGGGCTAAGAACTAGCATCAGTGGACAAGGTGGGGTCTTTCTGGCTTGCACAGAGCCCCTCCGCCCAGTATCATCTCCTCTTCCTGCATTAATGGGCAGAGATAGAGCAGAGGATGTGGGTTTTAGGAGTGGGGCAGTTCCAGGAGCTGGCTGCTCTGGCCAAGCTGGTTGCTGCAATTG
This sequence comes from Pelusios castaneus, assembly GCA_007922175.1. Lineage (NCBI taxonomy): Eukaryota > Metazoa > Chordata > Testudines > Pelomedusidae > Pelusios > Pelusios castaneus. Next base: position 1,536,200 of record ML685804.1, read on the forward strand.
CACGAGGCCGACTGCAAGTCTCACGCGTGGAAAGAAAGAGCAAGGATCTGGTGTGCCCTGGTTTAGCCCACACCAAAGCCAGGGCTGATTTATGCTCCAGGCAATCCCACTGATTCCTGCGGGGGCTGGCTCCAGGTGCTCTGAGCAGGGTGTGGTTTGGGAGGGGGTGGCTCCCCTTCTGAAGCAGTCCCAGAAGCAGAGATCAGTGGGTTGCTGGTGCAGAGGACGGCTGGAGATCCAGTGGTGGATTACGCAAGCACTGCATCGGTCTGCCAATTTGAAGGGGTCACTCAATATTTTCCCAGCTTTCCCTATCCTCCCCCGGTAATCAACTGCCCTTGAGGAGCTAACACCACTTCTTGCTTGAGGATGTTCCCTAGCCTCTGTTGCCAGCAGCGGGGAATGGGCGATAGTGAGGGGGTGGATCATTTGATGGTGATCTGGTCCATTCACTCCCTCTGCAGCAGTAGGCATTGGCCACTGTGGGCAGACTGCACACTGGGCTAGATGGGCCATTGGTCTGACCCACTATGGCTGTTTGTAAGTTTGTATGTTATTTGCCAGAACCATCTCCTGCTCCCGCCACAGCTCTGGAGTTATTTTGCCAGCAACGCTCTGGAGTTCCTTATTTAGCTCGATCCAATGTTTAGCTTTAGTCCACTGCAGAGGGTGCAGAAGGTATTAACTATCGCTCTTCCAGTAAAGGCCGAAAATACACACCCATGAAACTTACAAAGCCCTGCTTGGAGATCTAGCTGCCTCATTCCAGGAAACACCCCTCTGTTTCTCCCGTTGGCTACATAGCCACCCCAGTAGAGCAAAACCTGGCCTATTTCCCCATCGCTCCCCTCGCCGCGGTTATCTGGCAGCAGACATTGTCGTCTCTTCCTTTCATGAAGGTTTTAATTTCCAAGGCAGCTAATGCGTTTATGATGAAAGGCATTTTATGGCTGGGAAATTAATTTTGGGGCCGCGCTGCTGCACACTTAGAGGTTATGATGATAACTTAATTAGATGGTGCGTGGATGCCGGCCTCGAGACATTGCAATGGTGTCACTGACGCAGTGGGACGAGGGGAATGCAAATGGCATGATTTCCACCATCCCTGCCGGGACGTGGGAGAAGGTGGCAAGGAGCTGGGGTGGTTACGTGGGCAGGGGAGAAGGGGGAGTTGTTTCGGGACAGCTAGTACATCACAATAATGGTAAGCCAGGGGAGGGGAAAGGCAGCCACAGCACCCATGCAACAAGAAATAGAGGGCAGTGGCTGTAACGGTGGGATTTTCAAGCGGGTTCAGCCTGGATGGACTCTGATGTCAGCAGGCCGAGTGAATGAGTGGGGCTGGAGTCCATAGGGACAGCTCAGCACTTCCTTCTCAGAGCCAAAGTGAACTATCTCCTCGCCCTCCCAGGACCTTCACTAGGCTCATCCCCTCTGAGGTCCCTGATGACCCTGTCCCAAGGTCCCTCATGACCTCTCTTCACAGAGTGCCCCCTCCCACCCCAGGGCCCTAAGGACTTACCCCTGGACTCTGAAAGCAGGCACATGATCCTCCTGCTTGTTGAGATCCCTTTGGCCTGGCCATGGTGGAGGCCAGAGGGTGCTTCAATGCACTGGTCCCCTGCACAGCAGAGCTCTGCCCTCACATGAGACTGCTGAATTGTTTACAGTGTGCACACGCTCATTTTCCACGTGCTTCAAGGGTCTCTCCGCTTGCCCTGGGCTGCCTGGATGGGGTCTATCAACACCACTCAGACACAGGTCAGGGGAGATCTCTGGGGGATGAATCTGATGCTTCAGCACCATTTCTGGCTCTCGGTCAGGCCCTCCTGCTTACTGAGCCCATGCATATGGCATAAGGGGATATAAGGTCTGCCACGGAGCCACCAAGTGAGCCGTTAGACGCCAAACATATTTGCTAGTATTTTATCTCTTGTTCAGGGTTAGAGAGTTTGCCCAATAGGATCCGATCACTGGCCAATCAAAGCTGGCACCTTGCCACCGACAGTATCTATTGCTTCAGTGGAAGAGATCTCCCCCGCTCTCAGACAATTCTCTCAGCTGATTCTGCCATGCCCTGCGTATGGAGGAGGGGATGGGCCAGGGGCTGGAGGGGAGATATCTTCCTGATGCCTGTGGTGATCTCTGTGCCCTGAAGCACATTCGGTTTGCTCACACTGATTGCAGCTGCAGCATAGTGGAGGCAGCTGGTGTGTGGGGCCAGCGGCATTTTTAGAACTAAGTCCTCAGTTCCCTCCTCTGTCATTCCAGGCACCACCTCAGCGCCGTCTCTGCACACGAGACCCATGTCTCCATGATGCCTGAGATCTGAGCTGGTTCATGGAGGGTTGATACAGGAGGACTTCGCAGGACAGCAGGCTGGGGTAGGGCTTCAAGGGGAAGTGAGAGGCTTCGGGGGCCGGCTGGGAATGGTAGGACAGGCCCTGAGGGAAAGGTGAGTGCACTTACCCGAGCCGAACTGACCGTGGTGGAGGTGAAGTGGCTGCCGGTAGAGGAGCAGTTGTCACTGTAGGACGTCATGGAGCATGAGTCGGTGCTGGGCACGGAGGGCTGCCGGGCCTTCATGGATTCGATCTCCCGCTTCAGAACCAGATTATCAAAGCGATCAAGGTCCTGAGGGGCTATCAGGCCCCTCACCTCAGATAGCAGCGAGAACTGGATGGCGGGGAGGGAAAAGCCAACAGTGAGATAGGGCATGGGTGGCCTCGACGGTTGGCTGTGTGCTGCACCATGATGGCATGCATTTTTTATTGCCTTGCTGCCAGGTGTCAGAAATCCTAGCAGCCTCTGGGTATGTGCAAATGCCCAGCTCTGAACCTGCAAATGCTGCATCTCAGCAGAGCCCAAACACAGCCCCCTCCTGAACAACACTTTCAGCTAGTCTCAGGGCCATGGAGACGTTTCACAGCCTGACCGAGAGCTGCGGAAACCCTGGAAACTGGACATCCATTTGCTTGTCAACGTTCCCTCCTCCAGCAGCAAACTCCATTTACTCCCCTTCCGGCCAGGAGCATGGTCTCATTGCAATCTCGGCACATGCACAGTGAGCTTCTCCCACATTATTTAACTACGGCAGTAGGGGCCATTAGGTTTCGGCGGATTTAGAGTGAGAGCCACCCATAATCTAACCGCAGCGGGAATGGGAAGGGCGTCATATTCCACTGTCACAGTGGGAAACAAATGCTGGCAGATGGGAGATGAGCACCCTTTATCTGAGTCCAGTGCGGTGAAGCCTTTGTGCTGGATGGATGTGGGCTGCTGCATCCAGACCCAGATAGTTGGCAGCAGTACATGGGGGTCGGTGTCCACCCCATTCCCAGGGAGATAGGATATAGGAGCATGGGGAGAGGTATCTCTCAGGAGTGGGTGTGTGCCCTTCCCACTTTCTCTCCTCTGCTGTGCGCTCATTAGAGCCTTGCGTGATTTCACTGACCCTCTGGTGGCTGTGGAACCACCGGCCCATCTCCTTCCCCCAGAGACACTCTCCAGCCTGGGCTAGCGGGCCTGAGCCCACACTCATGGCCTCTGTCACCTCCAGGGCTCCCTCCCAGCTGAGAGAGAACACAGAGAGTAATCCACCTCACTTCTGGGTGTGTGGCCGACCCTACGGAGATGTTGGCAACATCCAGCCACATGGCTGGCGTGACTCGGGACACCTAGCACCTGGGACACAGTCTGTTCACTAAGGCAGTCTGGAGAAGTGGTTGAGGCAGTAACCAGCTGCCATCGCAGCCCCTGGTTTCAGCCACTCCCAGCACCCATCATGTTAGCTGCACTCATTAGTCGTGTTGTCCAGCACCTGCAGGTTCCAGATCTGAGCCCCATTGCGCAAGGTGCTGTACAGGCACCGTGAGAGACAAAAAGCTTGCAACAGAAACAGACAATGGGTGGGAGGGGAAACATGTCCAGAAAGGGGGATCAAGGTCTCCCAGCAGGTCAGTGGCAGGGATAGGAACAGGCCCCAGGTCTCCAGACTCCCAGCCCAGTCCCCTCTCTGCATCTCTGCCGCAGCTTTGGCTTGGGGAAGCAGTTGGCCTTCAAAACCTCCACAGCTACGAACGATTCGCCAGTGGCGGTGTTGCAGGGATGGGCCTGACTCCAGCCACCATGCATGGCTCTGTTCGCTCTCCTGTTGGTGAGTCATGCTTCCCTGGAGCTGGGCGCCTCCCTGCCTTACCTTGGCATGCGTATTGAGTAGCTCAAAGAGAGCCATGATGAGGGAGTCAATGGAGATGTGGGTCTCCTTGTATTCATCCAGGTAGTAGGCCATGGTTGCCCGCTCCTGTTCGTTCAGCAGGTGACGGGCTTGCTCCTCCAGCATGACGCGGGTCTGGTTCACCAGGCTGCTCAGCGTCACCTGGGAGCCAGCCAGGCCTCGGTAGAACAGGGGCTGAGAGAGAAGAGGTGGGGAAATGGTCTCAGACATGAAGCAGCAGCATACAGAGAGGTGGCTGGCAGGGAACAGTTACTCCCCCAAGCCGGGGTCCCTGATCAGTCATTCCCGGCCAGCTAATGCTGGTGTCGGGCAAGGCTGAACCGAGAGCTCAGGGAAAGGTGCCTGACTGGCGGCTGGCCCAAAGTCTGGGGGCCTCTTCTCTGCGCAACAGGTGCAACATGTCCAGATAGCAGAGCCATCTTCTCCCCAGCCCAGAGTGCGGCTTTCTGGCCTGTTTGATATTCGGCTGCCCCACGCAGACTCCCACAGGGTGTTCCTGTGAGCCAGACACTGGCTGGGCAGCACAAGCTCATTTCACACAAGCCACCAAGTGGGATTGACCGAGGGCCCCTGTAATGGAGATGTCTGCCATTGAGAAGAATAGTGCCTGGGGGCTCAGCCCACCCTGCCCCCTGGTATTGCCCTTTAAGGGTCCAGTAGATACATCTCGAATGGGGTCCCCAAACATTTCTGAGCCATGCCCCCTTGACAGCCAGGGCCAGAGCTGCGGCCGGGACTGGGATCAAGGCCATAGCTGGGAGCTGGGGGCTAAGGCTGTTGTGGAGCTGGGGCAAAGCAGGCTGGATGGGTGGGGCTACCTCCATCCCTCCCCAGCCCTGTGGGGGCTGGCCCTTTAGGGAGGCACACTCCAGAATTTGGGGGCCCCAGATCTAGACCTAAGAGCCCTGGAAACGAATGGTGCTCAGGGAAGGAATCCAGACACTGTCCCACTAAGGGCCTGAAACCTTGCAGAGAAAGTAGGGCAAGTGGTCGAGAGAAGGGAAGCAGCATGGAGGCTGCCTGCTCCCTCACGGAAGGCAGGTGCTGGTGGGAGACGGTGTGGGAAGTGTCTCGCTGAAGGGCGCTGGTAAAAGTCTGCATTTGACTTAAGTCACAATCTCAGCTCCAGGAGAAGGTCTGGGGAGGATGCCCGTGTGTGAAGGAGGGGACAACCCATTGACCTAAGGCAGAGGGACCTGGGAGGTAAATCTAGCTCCCTGCCTCATGGTGGGTAGGACGGACCAGTCCCAAGCAAGAGACAGAGGAGTGGCTCAGCAGAGCCAGCTGCTGCAGGAAGGGCCGGGAACAGCTCCAAAGCAGAACCGCTGTAGCTGCCAAAGAAGTAGAGACCTGGGGAAAAATGTGACAGGCTTGACAAAAGGGAGGCACAGCCTGGGGAAAATGGCAGAGGGACTGAAGGAACAGTTCTTGACTGCCTAGGCAGGGCTGGGACCCAGGAGAGAGGGTGGGCCTGGATTCCCAGGTACATGTGGGCATCAGAAAGAGAAGAGCCAAATACCATGAGCCTCAGATGGAGGTTGAGAACCCAGCTCAAAAGCCACTAGACTTGGGGTCCTATCCAGGGGTTTCCTGTTAACCCTGGAAGGGGAATGGAGCGAGTAGTGACCTGGCCAGAGGCCATGTCTAATAACAAACCGCAATGTCTGCAGGGGCAGTAGATGGGAAAAAGCCTTGCAAACTACATCCAGGCACGGGGACACTCTGCAAATGAGGCAAGATGATACCCCTGTTTCAAAATCAGCCTCTCATTTTGGGGGCCCAGCTCTGGATACCTAGGGCGTCCAATGGTGCTGAGCACCTGCACGTCCCATGCTGGGGCATGTACAAGTGGGGCAAGCAGGAGCATGGCCCCACCCCCCTATCGGTGGGGCCACGGCACTCCTCTGGGGCTGGACCCCGGCTGGGAGATGACAGCTCTTTCAGCCACCGGCAGAGAGTGAGTGCTACTGGCCGCAGGGGCTGGAGGGGAAAGGTGAGGGAAAAGCCCAGCTTCTCTGACTGTGGGGGGATGAGGAGTGAGGAGATCCAGTTCCTCCAGCCATGGGGGGCATAGAAAGCCCTTCCAAAAAGCAGCCAAACTTTTATTCCTATGCATACACCTGTCCCCCTGGACTTTAACTGGTGCGCTGGGTGCTCAGCCTGCAAACAGGATTCAATGCAGGGCACCCACAAATCACAGCAACCAACCCCAGAAGCTGCTTCTGAAGAACATTGGCCTTAGTTACTCCTGGACTGGATTTGACCTGGCCTCTTTAAATGGAGGGGGGCTCCCCAGCTCCCTCCTGAGCCATCCTGCCCTCCCAGCTGAAAGCAGACTCCGACGTGGGGTGCTCCACACCCTCTACTTGCTTCCAGCAGAGCTATCCTCCTAAGACCCCTCCTTTAGAAAGCCCAGCAAGACCCCAACCCAGCCCTGGTTAATTCTTAGCACCAAAACAAGGGCTTCGCTCGTCTTTATCGTGCAGTGTTTGTGGGAGCCAGGGAGGTTTCTGGGGTCCCAGTTCACATTCTTTCACTTGATTAAAGCTTGATATTTAAAGAGAGCTTATTGACGTGGCCCACGTGACTAGCCTCAACAGTGAGCTACAGAAATGCCTTTTGTTCACTAAACAATCCCTTGCAAGGTGCCTGCTAATTGAAATCAGATGGTTGGCTCTGAAAGGGATTTGGAGTGGGTAGCACCATCAGTTAATAGATTCTCTTTAGAGCACCATGGAAGCTGGGAAGCACATCCCTCACCAGAGGAAGGTGGACCAGTAAGAAATATTGCTTTGCCCACGTTGTCTCTTGTTTTTATAGGCACCTGGTAATCTGCTTCCCTTCAGAGCTGGCAATGATCCAGTCTGCCTCCCCCCACAGTGCCCAGGGCACTGTGCTGAGAGGTATTCTAGGTTCAGGGGTAAAACTGACATCTTGACTGCTAGCAGTCATGAAAGACCTCCTGGACCGATTCCAAGCGGGGTCCTTCAGCAAAGCAGACCTCCTGTAGTTTGAATGGGCTCTGACGTACTTCACTTCTGTTCTGCCCTGTTGCTGGGCATCACTATGCAGCTACCATGTGTCACCCCAGAGCTGGCTGCCTCTCAAAGCTGGGCAAAGTGATTCCTTTCTAGAAAAGTTTAGGAAGTGCTTTGGCTCCATTTGGATGGCTGGTTATATAGCAAGGAACGTAGTGCTAATCTTATGTTTCTAAGAGCAACTGACACATATGTGGGTTAGGAAGGAGCTGTGCTGAAGGGCCCCAAAGAGAGTCTCAACCTGTCCTCTTGGCAGGAATGACAGGGCGTTCCAGCTGGAGAAGGCTGTGTCTACACTAGAAAAGTTAAGTCGACTGAACAAGTGGCAACGCTTTAAGTCGACTTAGTCCACTTTGTTACGTCAACCCAACTGCCCTAAGGTCAACGTAACAAAGTGGACGTATGCATCCACACTGGGCTTAGGTCGACCTAATGAGCGGTAGTTATTAAGTGGACTTAATGAAAGCCTAGTGTGAACGCGGCTTAATTTAAGTCGATTTAAGCCTCCTTAAGTCCACTTAAATCGCCAGTGTAGACATAGCCAAAGTGCCTTGCAAACAATTAATTAAACTACCTCCCACCCTTGAGGTGAGCAACCTGTGTTCAGACAGACAAACCGAGGTAGAGGCTGCTCCCAGTCTTTGAACATCTCCACCACCCTTCCTGCCGGGACAAGGCACAAACCCACCACCTGTGCATGGGGCTCCCTGCCTTTCCCCCAGGACTCTCCTGGGAAGCGAGTGTGGAAGAAGGAAGGAAATACATTAAAGAACAGGAAGCGGGAGAGGAGAACTGCCGGTGACGCTCACTGGAGAACCAGCAGGGCCCAAAGACCACCACATTCCATATGAGCACAGAGGAGGATGGATAGGTACAAACACGACCCAGGAGTCTTCACTCCTCCTCCCCTAATCTGACGATTTGTCCCACACACCTCAGAAGCAGGCACAGAACCCAGACATCCTCAGTAGCAGGGTGGTGCACTAACCACTAGACCAACCTGCCTCTGCCAGTAAGTGGATGATGGGGACAAAACTGTGGTACCCCTCGGCTTCTGCCACAGAAACAGTCACCCGCCACCTCTCAAGATTAAACAACACATCTCTAGCTTAGTGAGGTTAGATATGCCTGTAGCTAACAAAATCACTGCAGGCCAGCTGAAGAAACCGTGTTTGCCCGGCCCCCCTCAGCTATTGATTTGGCATTTAAACACCAGTTGTGCTTCTCCCTGGGTGGGCAAGTGTCAGCCTTCTTTCTGTGTGCAGAGACAAAGCAAGATCAACCCCAGTTCCCTCTCATGCACTCTCACTGCTGCAAGTTCCCAGCAGAACCCAGACTGAAGAGCCTGCCGCTGAGTATTTTCAAGGCAGCCAGCGGTTCCCAGCTGAGTGCCAGGGACATTCGAGCCTGGAGGAGTTTAAGAGCTTTTTCTTTTGGAGCAATTTCTAACCTGATGTGGTCCTTGAACAGGCCAGGGGTCTGTTGTTCAGCTTTCTCACATCAAGGATGCAAACTGTTGTAAAGAAACAAAAGCCAACCAAATAAGACCCGGCCCTGGGCAAGCTGTGAAAACAGTGCAGCCAGGCTGTGAAACACATTTTGCCAAATGAGGAGTGGAAATCTGTTATCAGCGCAGGCCTCCTGTGAAGCTTCCCAACTCGTTTCCATTTAAAAGGAGGATTCTGCACAGAGAGCCTCTGGAAACCTCTGGAGAGCAGTGGAGCCTTGGCACCAGATTTCTTCCTGGCTGTGTTGTGGCATGCTGTGCTGGGGTGGGAAGCTACACGATCCCAGAGTCAGGTTCTGCTCAGACTTTGCTGGGTGTGGGAAAGGTTCTGGGTGTGAACACAACCACTGGAAGGGAACAGCCTGGGCAGAGCCAGGTAAATTATACTGGATCCCAGGTGTAAGCTGGCCAGGCACCAGTACCAGTTCCGCTGTGTCCTCAGTGTGTACTTCTTCTCATTAAGCAGGCAGAGTGATCTATGACGACACATTAATCATTCTTCCCCCTGTGGTTTCCCGTGCACTCTCGATTCGTAATTTCCTACACAGCCTTTCCCAAGCACAGTACCATGTCCATGTTCTCCGATCTCTCTCCTGCTGAGACGACTTCACCTTTGCTCCACCTCTGGAGTACATCTGAGTAAAGCTGGTGGGGCATAGACCCGGGAAGGCCAGCGCCACTTGCTTCTAGGCGGGAACTCACCAACTAACGACACACCAGAACCTAGGTCTCAGAGTTGCTTGGAGCCACGGTTAATGCAAAGCTGCCCAGGGCTGAACTGAATCAGATTGATGGGCACTTTGTAGGGACTTGCAGGGGCGACTTAAGTGGTGCAAGAGTCATTTAAATGTAGCCCATTTGTGGGCGTCATCTGGGATTGTCATTCCCACTGAACTCTTGATACCAGTCACATGTCTTCAGCACATGCACCAGTGTGTGGGCAAGAGGGTCTAATGCCTGCACCACAGAAGGTGGCCAGTGGAAGGGACGGCAACAGCCCATTCTCACAGTGAAGGGGTCAGCCTCTGCCCTCTCTCTTAGAGAAGGGTCAGCGCCAGAACTGAGAACACTGAGGAATCAGGAATCCATGTTCTTGAAGGGCAACACCTGGACTGTCTATCAGAGCAGGTGAAAACATGTATGGTTCCTTCGTCGCTTCTGCAGCTTCCGTATTTCCAAGCCATTCAGAGCGAAGGCCACTGGCCAGGACACAGGCTAAGCAGTGGCTCTAGAAGGGCTCTCCATGGAGCTGTAGGACCTCGCTGTGTCTGCGTTATTCAGTTCCTCTGAAATCTATCTCGCTTTCCATCAAAGCGCACTCGGTTTCATTACGTCATTGCTGGAACTATAGAATTTACCATGTGGGGTCAGATAGTTGGTCCAACAACTGCGAAATCCAACCTCCATGGTGAGCAAAACATGATGCTGCTCAAGGAAGAGGAAATCTCTCCCCCAGCACACAATGCCCCTGGGTAATTGCATGAGGCTGCACATAAAGGAAGAGAAGAATTACATCCTGACATCCTCCAGCTTATGGCCTGGCACATGTGAGCTGATGTTCACCACATCTTAGCTTCCATGACCTCTGCTATTTCTGCTGGCCATCAAGCAATTTAAAAAGCCAGCCATCATAAGCCTCCTAGGCAAGATGCATCTTCTTTCGGCACCAGAGCCTGATAGGAAGAGGGCAAGCTGCAGAGACAAGTGTGCTGCTGATTCAGATATCATTGGCAGCTGGCATACACAGATCTCTGGACCTATGACACTGATATGTGCCATGGCTTGAAAAACTGCCCAGAAGGTTGTACTCCAGAGTCCTTTGCCACTGCAGAATTTCTGCAGGGTCCTCGGTGCCATCACGCTACGGCATCCTGCCACTACAACACCGCCGAATGTCACTGCTTATCTCTCACCATAAAATCACTGTGCCACAGGAAAAGCCACAGCTGCTCTCGTCTTCCCCTCCCTGGCCATGGGAATGGAGCAGAAACGGTGGTGCGCAGGCGACGGATTGAAAAATCAGAGCATCATAAATCACAGCAGCCTGCCAAACTCATCCTCTGAGAAGAGGTGGGGGGAGGAGAAGGTCAGAAAATGGAGGGAGAGAGCTGGGGAGGGAGTGGAGGAGGGAGCTGAGAACCGCTACGATAATTAAAAGCATCTTGCAAAATGTTTAATGTTTTTCCACCAGATAAACCAATGACAACTGGACATCAATTACTTGCCTGCTTCACTGCCCAGGGACAGATCACAGCGGCTCCAGGAGGCTGGCCCTATCTTTACAAGAGCGGAGCAGTGGGCAGGGATTAGGTAGAGGGTGCTATTGAAAGGAGGAGAATTGTAAGAGGTGCAAGGGGGGGCTGGGTGACTGGCAATTGCAGAGCGAGAGCCTTCAGGCTGGGAATACACTCACCCCTCAACATGCAGTGCTGGGTTTCCAACACCTCGGATTGTCTGGGGCTTTGATGCAGCGTGCTAAAAGAGAAGGCGTTGGATTTGGGTCCCCCACACACCGGTGCACCAAGATCTCAGCTGCAGTGACTCTGTATGCCCCCGGTGTAACAGCAATCAGAATCCGGCTGATATTTGGAGCAGGACCCAAGTTTGGGGTCTGAGTGCCCCGAGGGGATTGCTTTTCTAATGGGGGCGAAGATTGCAGAGCTCAGGGAGCGCAAGATTTTTACTCTCTGAGAAAAGAGGAAGGAAGGGGTGCGAAGGCAGCTCTCCTCTCCCCAGCACAGTGGTGCTGCCTTTCACTAAATCCCCTCTTAAAACCGGCTCCCCAGCCTGCCCCCGGCAATGTCTAATTCCAGCCTGCAGGGACCCCTCAGACATTGCCTTTCATCTCCCATGTCTGCAGTCTCTTACCTTTGCCGTGGGCTCTCCTGTGTGATCGCCGGCTGCCCTGTGTGGAGAGAGAACAACCTTTAGCATCGAGGCAGTGCAGAACAGCCCGAATGGGCAGGGTGGTGCCAGGGCTTCTTGAAAGACTGTTTGCCCTTCTTCCACTGTTCTAGGCTAATAATAGAGTGTGAAGTCGTGGGCCGCGGGTCACAGGCTAATGGGTTCTAGACCACAGGAAGATACGTTCTAGATCCCGCAGTGCCACTACATGCTTCTGGGTTCTAGACTATGGGTACAGTTTGCTGGGTTCTGGAACACAGTCTAGACTCTAGAGTATAGGTTCTAGGGTACAGGGTGCTAGGTGCTGGGTTCCAGATTACAGGTACATAGAGGAAGTTCATAGAATGTAGCAGGCCAAGTCATGGAGCACAGGCCATTAATCTCACAAAATGACATCCAGGCAACTCTGTACAGTAGCCATGCAAAGCAAGGTTCTACAGGCCTAGCACCGAATGCATACAGACCCTGATGTGTTCACCAGGGTTTCTCCAATCTGGGAGCTCGCTATCCATCTGGTCTCATCCACGGTGGTGCGGGCGTGAGGCAGCCTTCCAATGTCCTTCACCGTCATGATGAGGTGCCGGGACGACTTCAGCAGCTTCACCGCCTCATCATGGGGGATGCTGAGGAAGCTTCTGCCATTCACCTCCAGGATCTGGTCTCCCACCTGCAGACCCCAGGAGAAATGGATGAACTGGGTAAGCCCGGCAGGCCTCCAAGCAACTCTTCACATTAGAGCCAAATATTCCTCCGACTGGCACTAATCTGGTGTTACAGAGCTATCCCGCATGTAGCCCGGTGTCCTTCCTAATCTGCAGAGCAATGCCCCTCACTTGCTGTTACTTCTTCTAGCATTTCCTTTCCTCTTGATATAAGGCCCTCCCCATGAGGGTCGCTATCCGGAACTGGGGATCAGCAGAACTGCAAGTGTGAGCTCAGTGGCGTAGAAAGGGTGTCCGGTGCCCAGGGTCCAGGCCCACATTTATGCTTCCCCAGGCGTCCCACGCCACCCCACACCTTGCAGCCCCACTTGTCCCAGTGCCCTCCCTGCAGCCCAGGGGCTTGGCCCTTCCCTGTCTCCTCCGTCGCTACGCCACTGTGCGAGCGGCTCCAGCGTGAGCTAAGCCAGCCGAGAGGGTGACATTACATCCTCTGTGGGACGGGCACAGTGAGACACGCTCACTGCTGGGTTACACGCCGTCCCCCTCCAGTGCTGCCGGATCACTAATGCGCGGGGCGAGATCTTCTAAGGGATCCACTGCCTGCGAGGGTGTGCATGCCCCACAGGGATGCCGCCTTGTACTAGCTTCATGGGCGACTAGAGCTGTGCAGAGAGGGCGGCACAGGCTAGCAACCATCTTACAGGCCTCCTGGGAAGCCAGGGCACATTCTTGGGCTAGTAGCCCCCACTGCTACATCTATGCTATTATTATATGCCTCCACTGGCTACAATCACACCTTTCCTTGCAGGGCAGACTTGTCCTCAGAGGGTCCACTAAGTGGCCGTGTGCTTTTGAAAACCTGGCCCGTTTTTGTCTCCCTTACAGGTAAGACTCTCGTGGCTTGTCTGAGCCACCTGACTGGGGCTAGTTAATTGTGGAGCAGGCGTAGACTGGGGCTGCAGGCTGAGCGCCACGAACCACCCCACTCACAGCGTCCTAGACCTCAAGCCCCCACATGTACAGCGCTGCTGAACAGCCCCGTCCCCTGAGCCCGAGTCATTGGCATGGGCCAGCCACGGGTTTTTAATTGCCTTGTAGATAGACCCTAAACGGGACCGGAGCTCTTCTGAAAAGCTGCTCTCCAGGGTGTGTGCTGAGCAACGACTCTCCAGCCCAGAGCTTACTCAAACCTTGCTCACCGGGCTCTGAATTGGGAATGAAGAACGCTCCCTGGGGGCAAATACGGACTGAGGTTGTTTTAAATGGAATATAGTTTAGTATTTTCCACTGAGTCTGTATTTACCCCTGGCTGTCCCTCTGCTGATGCATTTGTCCTGCTGTAACCAGCCACTAACCGCTCCCTTGCTGAGATCAGCCTCTGCATTCGCACTAGCTCCAAGCTTGTCTTCAAATACACTCACAATTCTTCCCCTCTGTAAGAAGCTGAGTGAGCCGGATTTCAGCAACGCACAGCTGTCCTCAGCCAAATGCAGAAATCGGTTGGACAGTCCCTGGGTTAGTGATATTTCTCGCCCAACAGACATGTTGGTAATTAAAGGCTTTGTCGCTCCAGTGGGACATGGCTGCATTGATTCCTCTAGTAGCTGATCTGTGTTGCTGCAGATGGCGTCTCTCCTTGGGACCTGCCAGGAGCTAACACACTCTGCAACCTCTTCTCTTTGTGCTCCCTGGGGAAATCACCTATTTTATTACCATCCTGCCTCTCAGAGTCTAAGCCTCATCTTGTTCAAGACAGCAGGATCTGGCCATAGGTTCACTTGCTAGATTTGCTCTGACCCCTTATTCTGTAATCACTCCTAAACCCTTAGCTGATTTCCCAGCCCCCATATGGCACTTGCAAACCTAGCCAGTTAAATAAATCCCAGTCCCTAGCTGGGAAAACGCTCCTTTCCCCATAATCAGGGCCATGTCAGCCACTAACCATTCCAAGTCCTGATGAACTCTGGATTTGGTTCCATTCTGAGCTGCAAATCTTGCTTCATGGCTCAGGTGATTCACCCTGGGGCTCAAGGCGCACGCATTGTGCACGGTGCACTGCACGGTTTGGAACTCCCCTGCTCTGTTAATCCATTTGCAACGTGCAGCCTCTTAGGTAAGGAACCTTCTTACCTCGCGTGCACTGGCCTCTTGGAGCTCCCTCCACCCATTTCAGGGGAAACCAGTTTGTAATCTCTATGGCTTGAGTTTCCATGCTGCTGGAGACTGTCTCTGTGCCGTCAGGTGGTGGCGGCCTGGAATTTCACGTAGGCCTATTTGGGATGCTTCGTTTTATAGCACAACTGACTGTTTTAATTGCAGCAAGAAGTCAATCTCCTGGTATGACAGGACACAGTCCTGTGCAAAAGAGATTAGGGCATGCACCTCACGCTCACTCCCGATCTTGAAAATCTTTTGGGGAGTTACCAGCAGAGTGAACAATTGGCCACTTTAAACTTCCCAGCATCACTAGCCCCTGCCTCTCAGGGCTGCCTGGAACATCCTGGCAACAGCAGGGACAGAATGCAGATCCTGATCCTGCTGCAGAAGCACAACAATCACCAGCTGAGATAAGGAGAATCCCCATCAGCTGCAGTAGAAGACATATGACACACAGCAGAGCAGTTCTTAGTCTATCCAGTAGAGCAGGGACTGGGAAGGACACATTGGTCAGTTCAGCACAATCACCATGAAATTATTTCTTCCTTGTGGAATTCTGCTCTGCGTTTGTGTCTTTATTTTAGCACTAGGCACCCATAAAGTTAGCCAAAATGGACAACCTGTGAACCTGGAGGGAGTTTGTATCCAGGGTCCCAGCAAACCAATCTCTGCACTCCATTCACTTACACACAGTACTCTGAAATCCCCCTTGGTTAAAAGTAACTCCAAACACCACAAAAACAGACAGACATCTCTTCCCACTGCGATTCCTCCAGAGCAGAACGGCTGCAGCTGACACCTTTTCCTTCCCTGTCCATGCTCACATGCAGGCAGTCGCCAGGCCATAAATCACCTGCCAATGTTGTGAGACTCCAATCCCTGACTGCAGCACCTGGGGTTAATTCCACGGTGCCTCGCTCCTGCTTCCAAATCAGGTCAGCTTCGGGGCTGAGGACCAGCGATGAGACTTCATCTCTTTCTTCTGCCCCTAATGCCCCACTGGCCATTATTAAGATAATTGTCATTTTGTTTCACAGCCAATGTGGGAGACTTCTTGGGGACACTCCGCACTGCTTGATATTCATCATTCTTTTGGGCCTTTTTTTTTTTTTTTGGCTTCCAGTGCATCCAACTCAGCTCCTTCCTCCCCTCTGTATCAACGATCCTCTATGCTTCCAATAAATGACTTCTCCTAAACAGCTCCTTCATATCTTTGCTTAACTACAGCCTGCTGTTCAGCTTTGTCAGAACAAAAGTCCTTTCTCTTTATGCTTCGATTTCTGTGGAACAACCTTCAATAATTTCCCATTGGGGGGAGAGGGGTAGCTGGAATTTCTCAAGCTAAATAGAATAAAATGAGAAATCAGTTCCCACGTGGCTTGTTCTGGCTGCCGCAGGGCCCAGGAAATTTGAGAGCCTGCAGGGCTGATTCCAAAGTGCCATCTACTCCGGTGCAAAGAGGATGCTATGAGTTCAGGAGAGGAGGGCATGATTCTGCTCTCACACAGATCTTGCATCAGTGTGGGCCAGATCCTTAACAGGTGTAAATCAGCAGAGCTCTGTGTGAGGCAATAGAGCTGCGCCAGCTCAGGATCTAGCCCTTGTGTACCACCACTGATTCCAGTGAGCCAGGGTCAAGCCCTGCCTTGGCAAAGTTTCGGGGAGTCCCCTGTAGCTCTACATAGCATGACAAATCTGGGGCCACTTTGTACTTCTTGGTCATCACTCGCCGGCACACTGTGGCCACTTGGAAATGTATGGTTACAGCTGAGAGAACTCAGCTCTGTCTGCTGTAAAAGCATAGTTCCCAGCCAGCCAAGCTAAAAGATAATCCCCACGAGCTGTTAGCAGTATAAGGCAAATGACACAAAGCACGGCCTTCTGATTCTAACTAGTACAGGACAGCGGTACACTCACCCCACACATGTGTTGGTTCATTGCAGGCACTGAGCAATCATTTTTCCTTGCGCTGTTTTACTCTCCATTTGGGGCACTACATTAGCACCAGACAGCAATGTAGCTGGTCAATAAGGGGCTCAGCTGTGAATCGTGAGCAAGTTTGGATCCAGGGTTCCCATTCAGACCAGTCTGCACACCCCCTCCACTCATGGGCCATGGTCTGCAGATCCTCTGCACAGGTGCACAGAGCCACACCGGGTGCAGGATGACACACTCCCTGGGAGCTTTCCCTCCCCTTGGTCTGCTGGGATTTGTGAGCCCATCTTTGTTCACACTCTGTCAAGACGAGGTAGCTTCCTGGAAGCCAAAGGAGTTAGACCAGCGATAACTGTGGTCTACATCAATAGGACGGTGGTGTTCAAACACTGGAGACTCCACTCTTCCCACGTCCCAGGAGAGGGGATTCTCTTCAGCGCAGGAACGGAGAAGATTGCAGCGGCAGATGCTGAACGAACTGGGGGCTTTGCCTCGAGACAGGGCCTCAAGGCATAGCAACACACGCATTGCATGGGCCCCGGATGCAGCCCTGTTACTAACATGGGACCATGTAGATTGAGATTGAGGTGCACCTCCAGCTGGGCTCAGCTCGCCCTGGAATAGCTCTGCTCAGGCTAGGGCACTAAGCAGGAGGGTGGTCACAGCGGAGTGAGCGCACGTAGTCTAAAAGGGGATGAACCTGACCCTCGACCCCTCCCGTTTCACAGTTAGGTGAATGCATTGGGACAACCGAGCCTCGAGAGGCTTCTGCTGACCTTGGTCCATTGCACGCTCCTGAACTGTTTATCCCTGCCAGCAGTCAGGGGCGGGCACCCCCACTGCGGCCAGCGACAGGCTGGTCTGAGAACAGGATCAGGCCATGGCAGTAAGCTAGTGAGGGGACAACTGATGTAACCAAGTGTGTCTGCCATGGTGCCTCTGTCAGTGAGGGAAGAGTCCCAGACCGAGTTACAGTCCATAGAAACCAGACCAGGAAGAACATGAGTTTTTCATTCCAAACAGGGAGTGGGAGCAGATCATGTCATCCTGGGGCATATTTGTATCCCACAGAGTGTGCCTCTCTAGCAGTGATGGCCTCCGCCAGCCCGCCCCAGAGGCTGCTGTCACCTTCTTCGCATTTCTGCAGAGTCCCTCCCAGGCTCAAGCGCGTCACCCCATCACTTCCCAGGCCGCCGCTAGGTACATTCTGTTTAATAATCAAGCAAACCACAATTATCCTGACTCATGCCTCAGCTAACAGCCATATTTGCCTGCGTGCTGCAGTTTTCATGATTACATTTTGTTTAATTTTGCTTGGAAATCTCTCTTAATAAAAGAATCGACATTTAAAGGGGCCAGTCTCCATTTCCACCCTTGGCTGAGTTAATACAGGCAATCCAGCTTCAGAGTGCAAGAAGAACAGAACCAATGCATCCAAGAAATCCCCTGAGGTCTTCAACAGGCATGCAAGGGCATGGGCCAGATCCAGCTCTGAGCTACATGTGTGTGTGTGGGGGGGGGGGGGGTGTAAAGCCGGAGTAACATTGTGAAGTTACTCTAGAAAGACGCTAGGGGTCAGTCAGAGCCGAATTTGGGGCAGTGGATTCAAACTATGATCAAGTAGCAAATATCGTTGGGACTTGCTCCAGGGAGCGAGGAAACAACAGCAGCTATTGAATTTGGGCTGCTTGTGTGTGGGGGTGGGGGTGGGTGGAGAGTGCATATCTATCACTCATATTATTTTAAGAGATTACAGAAGAGGCAACATCCTAAATTCAAAGAACAGGAGACAAGTGAGCTTCCTATATTATCCACAGCACAGAAGTCACAGGGTGAACTTTTCTCTGTGGGACACTGGCAGAGTACGCTGTATGCCCTGCTAGTATCTGGCCCACTAAAAGATAACTGTCTACTGCTGGCAGCTGCTAACGGAGCTGCTCCTTCAGCTTCTGTGGTAGAGGTCAGAACTGGCCTTCTAAAAGTGCTTTCTCCTTCATGTTTTCTCCCCACCTGGCTGCCTGTTGCAAGGTACTGCCCCATTTGTGTACAGGAGTGTCCTTGGAACTGTAGCTCCCAAGGAACAAAAGTCTGCTTATGGCCAAGAGTGCCATGACCATGGCCTCCTCATGTCTGAATCTGCTGTGAGGGTGTGTAAGTTGTATTGACCTTTGGAGGACCCTCCGGAGTCAGCCCAGGATGAAAGTGGATGGTTACAAGGGCAGTTACAGGTGGGTGGGGATAGGCAGAGGAAACAGGGCTGCCAGGATGGGCAGCCCACACCGCATCCCAATGGACAGTCATAACAATTTGCCCATGTAAGACCAGTTCCAGGGGAACACACATTGGCCAGTGGCCATGCTGACTGCTGGGGGATTTCCCGCAGAACGGGAGTTAACATTGGCAGGCTTGCTCTCTGCAAGAAACGTGGAACCCTGGAGGGCACACCCGCAGATAACAGACTAGGATTCCCTAGAGCCACATGGAAACCCAAGAGAGGCAGGCAAGTAGCACCTCACACAGTTGCTCTGCTTTGGACCCAGTATAGGGCAGTCAAAGACCTTCCTGTGTTGTGGAATAGTATGGTAGGTTATTATCCCCATTTCAGAGATGGGCAGACTGAGGCTGACTTGCAGCGAGATGTCAACATCAGAACTGACTCTAACTTCCCGCATTCAGACCACATCTCAGGCTCACCCTGGGCTAGCCACACTGCTGAAACTAACTAAACTCTCAAAGCATCCTGTACCAGAATGCACTGGGTCTCATGTAAAACCTGGGAGGACACTTTGGGTGCTCTCTCTAGTTGTTTCTAAGACCTGGCCTGAAACACAGATGAGCCACACCCTCCTTTCAAAGCGTCTGACGAAGTGGGATTTTCTCCCACGACAGCTCATGCGATAAATAAATCTGTTAGTCTTTAAAAGTGCCCCAGGACTCCTTGTTTGTTACCCTGCTTTCGGATACACCGGTGCAATTCCAGACTATTGCACAAGCCAATCTTAGGCCATGTCCACACTACAGGAATAATCGCGCAACAAGCCCGTTGCGCTTTAAAAGTCACGTGGCTTTTGTAGCGCAGGATCGCGTCCACACTCTGCCGCTTGTGACGGAACAGAGCGCCCCCTGCAATTCGCAATTTCACAAGAAACCCAACTGAATTGTGGGAACCTATCCCACAGTTCCATCCATCCTGATTTGACGCTAAGAATCCTGGGTAGAAGGAGAGTAGCGCTGAGCACCATGGGTAAAGACTTGGTTTCCCATGGTGCATTCTGTTCCCCTTGCGTCACGCAACTCGCGCCCATTTTCAACAGTAGTGCATTGCTTCCCAGAACTCCTTTTTGCAGCAACATGGATCCAGCTCTGATCTCGACTGTTGCCTTCAACATAATGAATACATCTCGGCTGGTGGCACAGTATGCGTTCAGCTCTCAATCAGACCAGGATTCGGATGACCCTGGGCTGGTGACTGCCATGCAGAACAACAGCACTGCATTGCTGAGCTCCTTCACAGAGCATCTGCACACGGTGCACCGCCAGTTCTGGTCACGAGAGACAAGCACCGAGTGGTGGGACCGCATCATTTTGCAGGTGTAGGATGATGATCAGTGGCTACAAGAACTTTCGAATGCGGAAAGCCACATTCATGGAACTGTGTGAGGAGCTAGCCCCTGCCCTGGACGCAAGGACACCAAAATGAGAGCCGCCCTCACTGTGGAAAAGCGTGTCGCAATTGCGCTGTGGAAAATGGCGCCTCCAGACTGCTACTGCTCGGTTGGAAATCAGTTTGGAGTTAGCAGGTCGACAGTCGGGTTAGCACTTTCACAAGTGTGCAGAGCCATTAATCGTGTTCTGCTCCGGAGGACAGTGACGATAGGCAACGTGCAGGAGATCGTCGATGGATTCGCGGCCATGGGATTCCCGAACTGTGGAGGGGCAATAGACGGCACTCACATCCCTATTCTCGCTCCGGAGCATCTTGCAACTGAGTATATTAATAGGAAGGGCTACTTCTCCATGGTGCTTCAGGCACTGGTGGATCACAGGGGGCGTTTCACGGATATAAATGCGGGGTGGTCGGGTAAGGGCAATGATGCTCGCATTTTCCAGAACACGGGCCTGTACCGGAAGTTGCAGGCAGGGACCTTCTTCCCCGATGATAAAATTACTGTTGGGGATGTGGAGATGCCCATAGTCATCATAGGAGACCCAGCCTACCCACTGATGCCTTGGCTCATGAAGCTAGCACAAACTGTCTCTCCTCGTTACTCTTCAGCTCTCCCTCCGCTTGAGAAGTGGAGGATGGCCTGCAAGGAAATGACCTTCCAACAGAAGAAGACAGAAAAGAGCTGGCAACCAGCTAGAGCAAACTGGTGACTGGGCCTTTAACAGTTGCTGCCGATGCATCCAGGCCACATTCTGCTTTCAGTTTTACTGGTGTAATGCAACTGAGCAGAATTTGGCCCTGTGTGTCCTGGATAAAGCATCAGAAGATGTAGGGTTTTTTTCTGACTCTGACAAGCTTGCAAAAGTCATTTAACTTCTGTGCTAGTCTGCTTACATGGTCCCCGTTATCAGAGTATCGGAGCCTCACAATCTTTATCCTCACATAGCCCTGTGAGAGAGGGCGGTGCTGGCATTCTCCTTTCATAGGTGGGGAACTGAGACACAGAGAGAGCAAGGGACTTGCCCAAGTCTGTAGCTAGCACCCTAACCACTAGGCCTTCCTCTCTCCAGAAACTGTTCATGTAACCTTGTGAAGCCCACAGGGAAAAATGCTACACGTTATTATTGCCCGTAAGACTGTGTAGGGCAGGGCAGGGCAGGGCTGGGGGGGGGGGGGAAGGGACACGACACCATGTGGCACCAGAAAATATTGTAGCCTCTACCTCAAAAGGTGTCTCTTTGGAGCACACAGCTGGAGCAAGACCAGTCTCCACTCTCCAAACATTAAGATTTCAGTCTGAGTTCCCCAGTCTGCCATGAAGGGTTTTATGGGATTGTTTGTGCTCTAAGGGGTTAGAAAATCTGTTCACAGTGCATGCTGGCAACAGAAACACTTGCTCTTGTCCGCTTTTGTCATCCTGGTGCCCTAATCTCTTGCTGGGACTTTGAGATTCAAACTGCTCCTTTAATTGCACAGCCTGCACTGTGATTGCCTTTCCCTCCTGTTGCCGGCTACTCAGAACCTCCACAAAACTGATCTGAATGGCAGCAGGCACAGAAGAGAAACCTCTGGTAGCCAGGTTTTAGGTCCTGGCTCATGAGCTCAGTCCCCATTCATTCGCAGCGTTGCTCCCGGGGAAAGTGCACATGTGGTACAGAGAGAAATGTGTTAGAGGGCAGAGAATTAGCTTGCATAGTCTCTAAGGTCAGAAGGGAGCAATCTGATCGTCTAGTCTGACCTCTTGCACAATGCAGGCCAGAGGAAGGCAAAAAAATCATGGAGCCTTTGCCAATTTGCCCTGGTGGAAAATTCTCTCCCAATCCCAAATATGATGACCAGTTAAACCTTAGCATGTGGGCAAGACTCCCCAGCCAGACACCCAAGAAAGAATTCTCTGTGATAACTCAGAACCCCCATCTAATGTCCCATCTCCGGCCATTGGCATATCTATAAGTCACAGATCAGTCAACTGCCAATCTGAGCTGCCCCATCGTATCACCCTCTCCATACATTTATGAAGCCAGCTGTTTTTTGCCCCCACAGCTCCGCTCAAAAAGCTCTTCCACTTCACTACTCTGATGGATAGAAACCCAAATCTAATTTCAAGTCTAAACATCTTGAAGGCCAGTTTGTATCCATTTGTTCTTTTGTCCTCATTGGTGCTGAACTTAAATAATTCCTCTCCCTTCCCGGTATTTATCCTTCTGATGTATTTATAGAGAGCAATCATAGCTCCTCTCAACCCTCTTTTGATTTGGCTAAACAAGCCAAGTTCTTTGAGCTCTCATGAGGCAGGTTTCCATTTCCATGGACCATCCTAGTAGCCCTTCTCTTCACCTGTTCCAGTTTGAATCCATCTCTCTTAAACATGGAGAACCAGAACGGCACACAATATTCCAGATGTGGTCTCACCAGCGTCTTGTATAATGGTGCTAACACTTCCCTATCTCTACTGAAAATATGTCGTCTGATGCGTCCTAGGACGCATTATCTTTTTTCAAGGCTACATCACATTGACAGCTGTTAGTCACCTGTGATCAGCCAATACACGACCCAATCTCCTCTGTCACTTCCAGCTGATGTATCCCCAGCTTATAGCAAAAATTCTTGTTATTAGTCCCTAAATGACCTTGCACTTTCCACTATTAAATCTCATCCTGTTCCTATTGCTCCAGTTTACAAGGTCATCTATATCTTCCTATATGATATCTCCATCCTTCTCTGTATTGGCAACATGTCCCAACTTTGTTTCATCTGCAAACATTATTAGCACATTCCTACTTTGTGCACCAAAGTCAGTAATAAAAAGGTTAAATAAGATTGGTCCCCAGACCCATCTCTGAGGAATTCCACTAGTAACTTCCCTCCTGCTCCACCGTTTACCTTTCAGTTTGACTCCCCTTTAACCAGTCTTTTTCCACCTTTCAATTTTCATATTAATCCCCATCTTTTCCAATTCAACTAATAATTCCTCATGTGTAACTAAATCAAATGACTTACTGAAATCTAGGCAAATTAGATCCACCATATTCCCTTTGTCTAAGAAAAAAAAATCTCACCTCTTCCTATCCCAAACAGACTATGTGTGATGGACTATACCTTTCAGAGATTTGGTAATAGACCAGACTAGGAAGTGCAAAGGGTTGGAGCTGGGTGTGGTATATAGAGTGAGTACAGCTAAAACAAAGGGCTCTTGGACCCCTGTCTCGTGTCTCTGTTTTCGCTCTTTCCATATCTGACACCAAACTAGAGATTTTACTCTGTGAAGCTGCACACTGGATGTGTTGCGTAGCATGGCTCTGTTCCATACCGAAGTGCCGTTCGGTGCCAGAGGTGACTGGCTGTCCATGGTAGGTGAACTGATTGCTGGGTATAATACACAAAGTGCTTGAGGAGCGTTGGGCATGAAATCCCCATCTCACAAAGGAGATTTCTAACTAATGACTTGCTCTCTGCCTGCTAAACCCGGACTCATTTGATCCCTTGAGATTTCCAAGAGTGGCATAGAAATTATATTGATGTAAATGCACATAACTATGTGAATGCAAGAGAGGATTAAACACGATGTAGGTAAAATTATTTGTAGAGCAGTGCAAGGTCAAACACATTAGAAGGAATGAGAAATGCACCTGGATGGGTTCTAAATTAATAGTAACTCATCAGGCACCATGTGGGACAGCCTAGCTCAGCAAACATCTGTTTAATATGCAGCAGTAGCTGAAACAAAGCAAACAAGATGCTGTGTTAAGACCATCAGAGAACAGCCCCAAACTATTCTATAGGTCAATAGTGTGACGTGTGAGAGGACATGGCAGAGGTACCCAAAACACTGAGTGAGAGAGAGAAGGTAAGTTGGGGTTCTCATTTACCCTCTTTCATAATATGAGAACAAGTGTCATTGAAATCAATGGAAAGGCAGCACATTCTAAATTGATCAAAGGAAATCAATTCTGCTTCCAGACGTAATTTGTGGAACTCTGTGCCACCAGTTAGCACTAAGGCTAAAAGTTCAGTAGAATCAGACCTTTATAAGAGCTAATGGCACAATGCTATAACTCAGCCAACCTGGATTCTATTCTCAGCTCTGCATATGGCCTACTGGGTGACCTTGGAGAAGTCACCTCACCTCTGTGCCTCAGTTTCCTGCTCTGTAAAATGGGGCTAATGATGCAGACCTGGAGATCTATGACTGTACATTATTTGATGTACTTATTAAATAATTCCTAGAGCTTTTCATGAATCCAAGTGCTTTACAAAGGTCAGTATCATTAGCCCCATTATACAGATGGGAAACTGAGGCACAGAGAAATGACAGTTTCCCAAGGTCACCCAGCAGGCCAGCGTCAGGAATAGAACCCATGCCTCCTACTTCCCAGGACAGAGCTCTAATCAGTAGGAAACATTACCTCCCCTTTTATTGTTAAACTAGAATAAAAAAATCTGTAAGGGATACAAGCCCTCATGCTTCAGGCTATGAACTAATCAGTAGCTGATGGGGGTAAGGCAGAAACTTTTCTTGTGAGCAGGTTATTCCATAAGTGTCCAACATCTGTTACAGGTATAGGGCCCCGCTCTCTTCCTACAGGCAGCTCCCCTGGAGTCAGCGTTAAAGCCAGCATGAGGGCCATGTTTCCAGGTTTCCTATATAAATGCAGGTGTGTTACAAACTGCTCCTGCCATCTCGGCATAACTACCCCTTCCCATGCTATCGCAGCTCTGGTGGCATCTGCCTATTGCGTCTCTCTAGCAGACAGGCCTCACTTATGCAGCCCATGCACAAATGACACTTTCCAGGAAGTTATGAGGATTCACAATAAGGCTCAGGCAACAAACTGATGCATCTGCTCCTCTTGGATGGATCATTCCCCTTTCTGAACGCCACCTCATCCCTTGCACAGAAGAGTGTCTTGCAATGAAGAGCTCAAAGTGCTTTGAGAAGATTCGTCACCATTAACCCCACTGAACAGAGGAGAAAAGGGGGAGAGAGAATTTCCCATCACAGCTCTCGTTGTTTGGAGGGGATAGTTGGGGTTAGATTATTGATTCATGAAACGTCAGATAATCTAATCTCAATTGGCTTTAATGAACAGCAAAATCAGCCCAGACACAAAGGGTTAATATTTTACCCAGTTCTGAGGAACAGTCCACAGACTGAGTTATTTTTACAGGGTGCTTGTTTATGACAAGCAGGAGATTAATGCACATCACTCCCTTTTCTGCATCTTCTTTCACACAATGCCATTCTGGATGTCAGTGGACCGGAAAGTACAGAGAGTATTATAGCCATGATGTGAGCTACTGGTGTGTACTCCAGTGCCTAGCAACATTAATATAGAATATTCCTGAGAGGATCCCGCAGACACACAAAAAACCCAGCCATGAACACTTTAACTCCTCAGTACATTTCCACAATGACGCTTAACATAAAGGCAGGAGTATGTGTGGCGTTTGGGTTCCATCTCAGCATAAGCATCCTGGTTCATTTTATAATACTGGCCAAAAGGATGGTGATAAATCAGCAGTAGCAGCTGATATCCTGGATACTGCAGGAGCCTGACTAGCCATGGAAGAAAGAGCTAGTGTAGACAAGGCCAGAGACTCACTCCAGATCCCACCCGGGGGCAGGGGTCTCCCATCTCCTAGGCCAGGGGTCTGCAACCTGAGACTCTTTGGCTGCTCCCTCGCGGCTCCTGGCCGCCCCCCTTCTACTTGGGGACCCATTCCTCCCACAAGACCCTGCAGCAGGTGCCCTGGCCCAGCTCTTCCCCACCTCACCAGGGCTGCGTCTACACTGGTAAATTAAGTCGACTTAAGCTTGCTTAAATCGACTTAATTTACCCTGCGTCTACACTACAGTTTTCTTAAGTCGACTTAAGGAAAATAAAGTCGACTTTATTAAACCTCCTTTCCACTAGACTTAAGGCTTAAGTCGACTCCCTAGAGTTGACTTAAGCCAGTGTAGCCGTGGGGTAGCCCTAAGTCGACTTAGGGCTACCCCAGGGCTACCCCAATGCCCTCCCTGCTGGGGGGGGAGCACAGGGGGAGCCTGGCACGTCCCCCCCCCCACAAGGCAGGGCAGAGCCCTGCCCACCCTGCCCATATGATCTGCCAGGGTCCCTGTCCCTCTTTGCCCCATTGTACCTATGTACAATGAGGCAAAGGCTGAGCCCCCTGGTATTGGGCAAGGGGTGCCCCCCCTGCCTCCGTGGACCTGCGCTAGGTCCTCCTAGCCCCACAAAGTTGACCTAGAGCATCCAGTGTGGACGCTCTAGGTCGACTTTGTAAGTTCCCCTTTAAGTCGACTTTAATTTTCAGTGTGGACACACTAAGTCGACTTAAATTACCCAGTGTAGACATAGCCCAGGAGGCTACATGCATTGTGGCTCTCCAAACACTTGGTTATTGAAGGAATTTTTTTAAATGGTTCTTTTTATCTTTCGAGTTGCCGACCCCTGTCCAGTCCCCTTTGTCACTGAGCAGAGCCTACTAGGACATGAGGGCTGGCAGTGCAAGGGGAAGAAGAAAGCTGAGGTAAGTAGTTGAAAGGCACTGATAAAAACCGAGCTGGAATCCCAGCTCCCCGTGCTTCTGTGGGGCGTCGCGTGCCTCTCCTGGTAACAGCAGCAATGGGTTTGGAGCAAGAGGCGCGTAACAGCTAGTTGCCCGGCTCTCACCTGCTCTCTTTCTGCCTTGGCTTTCCCCAGGGGAAGGTGCTCCAGGGTGAGGCCCTGAGTTTCTAAGAGAAAACTGAACTGGTGAGATATAGAAACCGGGCAGACTGCAGGAAGGGCTGCCGACAGGTTCAGACAGACAGTAAATCTAGCAGCTCTGCTGCTTTGTTAGAGTGAGTTTAACTCCCAAACATCGTGAGTTTTGATGTGCTCAGGGATCAGAATTCACAAATCAGCTCAAATCACTTTCACGCGCTGCTAGTTTTAAACGAATGTTCATAAAATTCCTAACAACCATAGGAACAAATAAGGTAAATTCAGCAACAGCTTGATCTGCTAAGAAGAATGCACATTGGGGTGAAGAAGCCGTGAATTAAATGTGCAATGAGAATCATCTCCTGGGCCTCTTTAATGCACTAAGCAATCCATACCGGGATGGGATTTTGCTGTGTAGCTCATTGCAGAACTAAAACGATGAACATTCAAATTTTGTCAAGGAGTTTTATTGCAATTATGAATGTTTAATAGGTTTTCATATCAAGTATTACATTTTCATTTTTTTGGTACAAGACAGATATGCAGTTTTAATGAGCCATCTTATAAGTATTTCAGAGAGGTCCGAAACACCAGCAAGCCCTCTCCCTAATAAGGAGTCTAGGGAGAGAAGCAGAGAAAGGAAATGAAAAGCGTCCTGATTAGATCTGGCGTTACAGAATTGCAGAGCAGATCGTGGTGGGGTGCAGCACAATGCGTTTGTGCTGTTTTAACTGCCGTAGGTTGACCGTGATACACAGTCTTAGCCAGTACTTTCTGAAGCTGTTGGTTTGTGGTCCAGCAGAAAAGACATTAGCTTGGAGTCAGGAGATCCAGGGTCTAGGTGTCTCTGCCACTGACCTCCTTGCATAACCTTTGTCAGGTCACTTCATCTACCAGTGACCTGATTCACTTCTGCTTGCCTTTGACTATTTAGCTTCTTAGATCTTCATGACGAAGAAGTCACCAGGGATGTCCAGCCAGATTTACTCCTTATTAACTCCTCCTGCTTCTTGTTTGTGGTTTCTTGACCTTCTATGGGTAGTACTCAGCCTCAATATTTTGGGTCAGATTTTCAAAGCTGCTCAGCTCTCAGTAGTTCCAGTTCTTGACACTCAATGTGATGAACCCATCTAAAAATCTGTCCCTAAATGTCCAGTGAGTGGATTTTTCTGTGTCAATATTTCTTCCCTCCCCCTTCCCTCTCCCCCCCCCCCCCCCTTATCAGAGCAAGTGTTACAGCACAGTAATTGTCAAGATCAACTTTTTAAAACTATTTTTAGTACTACATTTCCTCTTCTCCAGCCATAAATTGTCCTGGGTTTATGAAAATGGTTATTGGGGTTAGCAAAATCCCTAGCAAAATGCATATAATCAGGATTGATTGATACATGTGCACTCAGTTTTCCCAAATATTCTGTCATTTGCTTTTCATCAAACACGATTCTTTACAGGATCTATAACTCATAGTTTATTTTGCCTGTAGCTACCCTGCTCTTCTTATTCCAGTAGCATTTACAGGCCCTAACTGGGATTGGGCCTTCATGGTGGAATATTACATTCACTGCTAGGGAACACATTATGAGGAGCTCAGAAAGCAGGATCAGGCGCTGGAGGGACTGATTTATGAAGCACGATTAAGGGACAGGTGTAGTTATATAGGAAGGACTGTCTATAGTATCAGAAGGATGCACACAAAGATGGCAAAGGAATTATTTATTGGGATTCCTAGTGTTTAGGTTAGCCATTATTGTCTATTTTTCATTAAAGAAATTTATTCAGAGGCCGGCTCTGAAAATTCTTCAAAACTTTCATGACAAAACAAACATCAAATATGGCCTGGGATATAAATATTTAGAATGATCGAGGCTGTTTTCTTCTGACACCTGAAGAACTCTCTGTTTCAGGGCTGGGATGTTCTAATGTTCTAGCTATGATGTGTCTGAGCAAGTGGGATCTCTCCCACAAAAGCCCATGCGATAAATAAATTAGTTAGTCTTTAAAAGTGCCATAAGACTCCTAGGGTGTGTCTACACTGGCAACTTAGGTCGACTTAAGGAGGTCTAAATTGACCTAAATAAAAGCCACGTCCACACTGGCTTTTATTAAGCCCACTTAAGTATTTCCTTAAGTCAACTTAATAACACCTTGTTTTAGGTCGAGTTAAGCCTTATGTTGACTCCTTAAGTCGACTCAAAGCCAGTGTGGACGGGGATTAGCGCCTAAATTGACCTTATTAAGTTGACTTAAAGCATTAAGTCAACTTAATAAGGTCGACAAGGGGCCACGTCTACACTAGAAAAGTTAAGTTGACTTTGTTAAGTCGACTTAATAAGGTCAACTTAACTTTTCTAGTGTAGACATAGCCCTAGTTAGCTTTGCAAGGATTGCTCTTCTGAACTGCAGAATGATTTCTGTCCAATCACCAAATGCTTTGCATTTTCCATGTAAGGGTCAGGAAACCCTTAAGAAACCCTTTGCCCTCTGAAGTAAGTAATTTTGGGGGATCTTAAGCACCAAGAGGTTACGGTGACGCTTTCTTTGTCCTGAAAGCATCAATACCCACTGGGTTTCTTGGTGGCTCAGGCAGTGTTCAGCACCTTTGTAATATCAGGCCATGGGAGCAAAAATTTACACATCTAAACCCCATTTGTATTCTCTTCATTTGTTTATTGTCTCCACCGGTTGCTTTTCACCAAAGACTGTCTCTGTAAGTGACTTGCCGCAGGTCACATAGGAAATCTGTACCAAAGTTGGGAAGGAAACCCGCCTAACCGGAATCCCAGCCTAGCACTTAGCCATAAGCCTACTCTTCAGACAGCTAATATTTATTGGCCCTTGAGTGAACACTTAATAGCAGTGAAGTTAACAATCCACTTATAAAATTCACCATATTAAATATAGCTGGGGCAGAGAATATAGCACTTTAATATGAACAGAGATATCCTGTAATTTAGGACCTATACAATGCCAATTGATGTCAATAGTTTTCCCAGTGACCCCACTGCCCGTTGGGTAATGCCCCTAGGGAGCAGAAGTCTTTCTATTTGCCTGGTGTAACACATTACTTGGAACGTCTTGTTTAACTTCACTTTTTCTCCGCATCTTAGAAGTATGTCTTTCTGTGCCTCAGGCCATATCTCTGATAGTGCACATTTTATAGTTGAAGCATCATCCTTCATGGTTAACAATGGGATATAAAGGTGCCTTTCTTTTCATACCGCCACCAAATATTTCCAAATTTACTGCTCGCCATGTACGCAAATCAAGGGGAAGGAAATATATACAAGTACGCAGAACCTGTGTTCAGCAAAACATCCTGGCACACACACACACAAATCCATTATAGGGAAATAACACTGCGAGGAGAGCAAGGCATGAAGAATCAATAAGCAGAGATGTAATGTGAAAACAATGCTCGGGGCATGAAGCCTTGCACAGAAAACAATACTGCCTCTTAAATCCTCACCTGGCGAAGGTGGAAGACAACACAGGATTAGATGGTGCATTTTTATGGAAGTTTCTCCAATTATTTCCTTCCCTCCACTGCCTTGCAGAGGAAATGCCAGGTGGAGAGAGTCTGCTGTGTTAAATGGTGATGGCCAGAAAGGCTGGTAATAGAAGGCTGTGTTCTTGATGTACACACTATTACTTTTTCCTAGACGCATTTCTCCTGGCCCCGCTGTTCTCTTAGCTGCACCAGTCTCATCAGTGGATCTGCCTGAGCTAAGAAAACCAGCAAATTTCTCTGGGTGGCAACAGGGGCTGGTTGAGGGAGCTGGGTGGAACAGGGAGGCATTGATTACAAAATAAACAGAAAATAATTACAGCGAAAGGAGACCCGTTCCTCTCTCTCTCCTGCCATTAATCTTTCAGGCTTTCTGCGTTTACAAGGGAAAGCCCGACAGGCCGGTGCTGGAGACACATAGGTTTGATGTCAAAAGACCAGGCCTCCATCTCAGCCCAGTGACTTGCATTATGTCCAAAGGCAGCCGGGTGGCACAGGCTGTTCACACTAGGGGGAAAATGCAGCCGCTGCACTATGGCAAATAGCAATGGGATAACTCTTCTGCTCCGACATTTCACCTGCCCTGGAGCACGGTTCCTGCTACCCCTCCAGTACATGAACTGGGAGGGAGCCACTTTAAAAAGGAACAGCTGTTTAAAAAGACCTGGCATGGGAGAGTGGTTTCAAGGGGAGAAGCTCACAGTCTCAGACCCCACGTGACATGGGCGGTGTAAGAAGCTGAATTAAATGGGGTGGTCTAGCACTGCGGCTGTGGGCTTAGAGCGAGGCTAGGAGTAGAAAGGCCGCAGGAAGATAAACTCTCAGTCTATGTAAGGGACCTATCTGCCCCCCAACTCCACAGTATCAGAGCACCTGCCAATTTTTACGTGTTTCTCCTCACAACACTGTGTAAGGCAGAGCGGTGTGATTGTCCCCATTGTACAGATGGGAAAGTGAGGCACCAAAAAGTTGAATGACTTGCCCAAGTGGCAGTGAACTGAACCTGGATCCCCCAAATCCTAGACTAGCACCCACACCATTGGCCCATACGTCCTCTCTAGCCTCCAATGTTGGGCCATGTAGTACAGGCAAGTGTTTTTGAAAAGGCAGTGATGCAAGGGTGTGTGATTGGCAC
The DNA here is from genome assembly GCA_007922175.1 of Pelusios castaneus. NCBI lineage: Eukaryota > Metazoa > Chordata > Testudines > Pelomedusidae > Pelusios > Pelusios castaneus. The sequence goes on from ML685804.1 coordinate 1,567,654, forward strand.
TCCATGCAGAGAGTTTTGCAGAGGGGTATTGGGAGTAATTTGCCAGCCCACCCCACGGGCAGTGAGATCAGGGAGAATTACACCCCAATCCCTGATAATCCAGACCTTTGTCAGTGCTTTGAGGGAACATAAAAAGCTGATTATAAAGCATTTCTAATCCATCAGTCCTACTCTGAAGCAATAGGCACAGCCTATTAATTAATTTCCAAGGGAACTCCCCCCTCCCAATCACCTTACCCTCAGCTGTTGCTGAATTGCGCTGAAACAAAGAGCAGAGAAGAGGCAATTCCCAGGAGACAAGCCATTTAGAGAAAGGCCAACAGAACTGGGTTATTTTGCGCAGCACAGCAAGAAATTACAGGCTGTAAAACCTGCTTCTGAACCATGCTCCCAATCAGAGGAGCTAAGGAATTCTCCAGAGACTAATGTGTCTCTTTACAACTCCTTATATTTTTACTTGCTGATATTAAATCATTTTCTACGCATCTGCCCCAAAACCTGCTCTCCCAGGAACAACTAAGTTCCCGCACATCCCCTGCTGAGATCTCTCTCCCAGCTAAGGACTGGGTTCAGGGCGTCCTTAGAATGAACCAGAAACAGGGTCTTCTTTTATGTTACCTCAACAGTGAACATGTGTAACCCATATGCCTAACTGAAGATTCTCTCTTTAAGAAACCTGTTGAGGTTGGGTTTCTCTTACTGGGCAGATTTAGCTGCTCAAATCCAGAAGTTTCTGGAAACTGGGTGTGGTAGCATTGAGCATGCTTCACAAGGTTTTCTGCTGGTGTGGTGGTCACGTCAGATGGACGCCTGAGAGCAGCCTGCATGAGAAGAACCCGTGTGCTCAGTGTTTGAGTGGGAAAAGCTGAGCTAGGAGTGGACAGCAAGATGTTTTCTCCCTACCCTGGAGCCTTTTGCAGCAGAGTGTCCTGGGACTGACAGCTGGTTAACCAGCAGAGGAAGAAGCATCTTCATGGATTTCTACTGAAGATTCCTGGAACCAAAAAAGGAGGAGCAGCTTCTTTCAATTCCAGCCTTTGGACTTGGTGAACAGAGACTCTAGCTGAGATTTGGGTGAACTCCACCTAAATTTTGGGAGCACTTAAGGTGCATCTCACAGTGTTTCTGTGGGGACTGTTTTGTTTAAATTCATTTTGTTTTTTCTTGTCTATGTGTTGTGGAGGAGAAAGCTGTGAAATGGTGAATGTGATTTACCTAATAGCCACATCATGGTGTTATTGTTTCTTTCATCATAAGATTTATAAAGTTGGTAGTTAATAAAGTTCATTTCTTTTGTTCTTAGTAGCACTTGACTGTGGGGAGGGTAACTCTGAACAGTCTTTGCTGTGAGTCGTTTAAAGACTGAATCTTGGGTCTTTATCTGCGTCTCCATAGGAGTTGGGGGGTATTTCTTTTAAGGCACTGAAGAAGAGGAATTAAATGAGTTCTTGCCCATCCACAGGTTACACCTGCACCAAATCAGGGCATGAGGGCAACCCAGCTGCAGAATGGGCGTGCAGGTACTGTAACAGACCCTCCAACAGCAGCAGGAGTTGGTTTTAACCGTAAGGGAATTGAATTTGGGGAAATAGATGTAAGTCGCATCAAGTCAGGCTGCCTGCAGACGCCCACAGGCTCAGTCCTGCATTTGCCAGTTGTGGGTCGGATCATTAATGGCGATTACTTTTGCTAACATCACTGAAGCTGAAGGGAACCAGCCCAGACAGTCACACCTACTGCTGGCACCAGCTGCCACAGATGCCCAAGGACGCACTTAGAGCGAGGCATTCAATAGGGCGAGCAATAACAGACTGGATGTGTGTGTGTGGGGGGGCTATAATCAAAGCCCTCCTCTTTTACAACATAGGGAAGTGGGAGAGTCGGCAAATGCTTGTTTTTCCGTCCAGGCGCCTGGCTTTAACTGCAGCCGAGGGTTTCTATGCTGGGGTCGCGCTTGGCTTAGACCCCAGTGGAGACACTTCCATTCGGACTGAGAACCAGGTGGCACCGGTCGCCATGTGGAGGGTACAGTGCAGAAGGATGGTGCTGCCTGTTCTGGAGCGGCTGTGGACAGCGTTCCTGCTTTCCTCCATGGCAGCCCTTCCAGAGCACTTTAACAGTCCAGTGTAAAAAAACTCACCCTGTAAACATCTGTCCATTCTGCAAGAACACCGTATCCCCAACCGCCCTGGCTTCTCACCTTCAGGCCAGTGCTTTCTGCTTCCGAGCCCTTATCCACCCCGGTGACGTAAATGCCCAGTGCATATTCCGCTCCACCTCGGATCATGAGGCCCAAGGACTTCCCTTCGGTCAGCACCAGGTTCACCTGTGGACAGGGAGAGCCGTTATTTATGTAACTCTACAGACAGGCTTTAGAGGTGCTGGGGAGGCACTCCCGTACCCCAGGTCTCTGGCCACATGCTGTCCAGCCTCTGGCCATCAAGGCCTTACGTCCTGACTCGAGGGAGACTGTGTTAAGAAGGCAGTGTGTACTTAGAATCGAAGAATCTAGCGTATTGTGAACTGAAAATGTGACTCTTGTGCCCTGGTGTAATGGGGAGGCAGAAAGGGAGCAACGCCTCCACAACTGCCTCCAGCCATTTCCCCAAGAGCCCCATGCGTGGCTCTCATGTGACGTGGGCGCAATCGGAGCCACTGCTGTCTTCCCTGCCACAGAAATTCTGTAGCTCCCCTCCTGGCTACCTGCTGCATTGCAAGGGAGGGAAGCCAGCAGCACTTTTGGCTGCTCAAGCCAATTGTTCTAGCTGCTCCTTGTGATGACTTTTCTGCCACGCTAGCAGAGCCCCTTCCAGAGCAGGCTGGCGAGGGACTGGCTTCCAGGCATAGGGAAATAGTTGAAATACTGGCTTTGAGCCCTTGCTATATTTGTGCATGTGATTATGACAAAGAAAAACAGCAAAAAGAAGAAAGGTCTCAAACCTGGAGCTGAGACTCAATGTCATATCTTACAACTGCTCAGATAAGACCCAAATTACTTCATTAGTAAGGGCAAAGAGTAATATAACAAAAGCAATCTTTGACTTCTTAAAGAAATTTGCCTGTAGAATTATGTAGCAATAATTATATAATTTTGTTACTCAGTCCCAGTTTGGAGTTCTTTGTAATGCAAGATCATAAACCAATTACCAGCATTATTCCCTTACACAGAAAGAGAAGCAGAAGTGCAAGAAAAGGATCAAAAGTAAAGCCTGAAAGGCAAGTGAAAGAGGGTAGGAGAGAAATGTTCTGCCGGAGACAAGAGGGAGAAAAGGGGGTGAGGGAGAAGAGATAAACCAGAGAAACAGCAGGGGTCTAGGGCCTTGGGGAACACAGCAAAAAAGAAAAGGGGGGTTACCCAAGAAGCAAGTTAATTGTTTTTTCTAATACTTCCATAAATATGGACCATATATCCATAAATGTATCTTGCTTGTTTCTGTCGCTTGCTACCAGATCTCCAAGTCAAAGTACTTTTCTTCAACAGTTGAGTGCATTTTGAACTTCCACCATTGTAGAATTAGATGTTTGAATCTACCCAACTGAAGTTTTTGAAGGATCTCAGTTTCCAAGATGGATTGGTTAGGCCTCGGATGGAAGGGTCAGCCTGCTGTTTAGCCTGAATGGAGAATTGGCCCACATGGTCATCTCTGTCTAGAAAAGGCAGATGGCAAGGCAATCCCATAGCACGTGGTGTGAGTTAGCACCTGCCACGCTGCAGCACCAGCTTGGGTCAGACCTGGCTGCTTTGGATCTGAAAAGTCACTAAGGAATCCCCAACATCTTCCACTGCTGGATCAATCTGAATGCCAAATCTAGAGAGCAAATCTGATTCCACTGAATGTTGGTAAGGAAGACTAAGAGCTCCTGCTTCCATTTCCTTCCAATACTGTCACTACTAATTGACAGACAACAGAGTCCTGTGGCACTTTTAAAGACTAACAGATTTATTTATCGCATGAGCTTTCGTGGGAGAAAATCCCACTTTCTCCCACGAAAGCTCATGCGATAAATAAATCTGTTAGTCTTTAAAAGTGCCACAGGACTCTGTTGTCTTTCTACAATAGACTAACACGGCTACCCCTTTGGAATTTTACTAATTGACAGTTTGCCTGATGGGTAGGAATCAGGCTGGCTAGGTAGATAGTGTAACATTTTCAGAAAGCCCCAAGTGTCCATGGAGTCCAGTGCTGCAAAGATATCTGGCCCCAACTGGTGCTGTGGGGCATGTCTAAACTTAAGGCGTTGCCATTCCTTCTTTGGGTCCAGCTGGAATTTCTCCATAAGGGGAAGAAAAAGCACAAAGGAATCATTTTTGGTTATACAAGCAGGGAGTTCTGTGGCACTTTTAAAGACTAACACATTTATTTTTTGCATGAAGTCACCCACAAAAGCTCATGCAATAAGAACATAAGAACATAAGAAAGGCCGTACTGGGTCAGACCAGAGGTCCATCTAGCCCAGTATCTGTCTACCGACAGTGGCCAGTGCCCAGGTGCCCCAGAGGGAGTGAACCTAACAGGCAATGATCAAGTGATCACTCTCCTGCCATCCGTCTCCATCCTCTGATAAACAGAGGCTAGGGACACCATTCTTAACCCCTTTCTGGCTAATAGCCAATTATGGACTTAGCCACCATGAACTTATCCAGTTCCCTTTTAAATATTGTTATAGTCCCAGCCTTCACAACCTCCTCAGGTAAGGAGTTCCACAAGTTGACTGTGCGTTGTGTGAAGAAGAACTTCCTTTTATTTGTTTTGAACCTGCTACCTATCAGTTTCATTTGGTGACCCCTGGTTCTTGTATTATGGGAGTATTTAAACAACTTTTCCTTGTCCACTTTTTCCACATCAATCATAATTTTATATACTTCTATCATGTCCCCCCTCAGTCTCCTCTTTTCCAAGCTGAAGAGGCCCAGCCTTTTCAATCGTTCCTCATACGAGGCACTCTCCAAACCCCTAATCATTTTAGTTGCCCTTTTCTGAACCTTTTCTAGTGCTAGAATATCTTTTTTGAGATGAGGAGACCACATCTGTACACAGTATTCGAGATGTGGGCGTACCATGGATTTATATAAGGGCAATAATACATTTGCAGTCTTATTTTCTATCCCCTTTTTAATGATCCCTAACATCCTGTTTGCTTTTTTGACCGCCTCCGCACACTGTACGGACATCTTCAGAGAACTATCCACAATGACTCCAAGATCTTTTTCTTGACTCGTTGTAGCCAAATTAGCCCCCATCATATTATAGGTATAGTTGGGGTTATTTTTTCCAATGTGCATTACTTTACACTTATCCACATTAAATTTCATTTGCCATTTGGATGCCCAATCACTTAGTTTTGTGAGATCTTTTTGAAGTTCTTCACAATCTGCTTTGGTCTTGACTATCTTGAGTCGTTTAGTATCGTCTGCAAACTTAGCTACCTCACTATTTACCCCTTTCTCCAGATCATTTATGAATAAATTGAATAGGACTGGTCCTAGGACCGACCCTTGGGGAACACCACTAGCTACCCTTTTCCAATCTGAGAATTTACCATTTACTTACCATAAATAGTTGTGTTAGTCTTTAAAAGTGCCACAGGACGCCTTCTTTGTTTTGCTGAACTAGACTAACACAGCTACCCCTTTGAAATTTTCAGTTATGTGGAGCATGCTCAAAATCCCTTTAGTAATCCAGTCGTTCCACAGAATAGGTCTACGAGCAATCAGACTTTTGCAGTAACGCAAACTGAAGATTGGATGTAATAAAGGATGACATTTAAACTTAGAAGCAACCAGATACCAGGCTTTCCTAGAGACCACAATTGTGACAGATTTCTCCTCAGGAAAACAGGAGAAGTCTGAGTTGAGGACTGAGGCTACTGGTAGTGGGACTAAATTCCCTCCTCCAGGCACAGCCAGGCTGCGAACCCTGAGGCTCAGCCACTGTGTTGTCTGGTTCAAAATTGAGGCTATATAGTAAAGCCCAAAGTTGGGCAGACCAAAGCCTCCTCTTATAAAAGGCAGCTTCGTTTTGTCAAAGGATAACCTGGGCTTGTTGCCCACACGTGCAAAGCCTTTAAAACACAGCTGATTCTAGAAAACGCCATAGGGGGACTCTGAGCTGGCAAGGAGCTGAGAACAAACAGAAGTCTCAGGAGGGGATTCAGCCTTGATATAACAATGCAGTCCTAGGGGACAGAGGGAGGGCCTGCTGTCCATGTAAATCCAAAACTAGTGGTATAATTAAAAGAGAGAGAGAGATTAATTTGACTATTTCTTTTATGTCCCTTTTAAAAAAAAAAGGAAAAAAAGAGGACTTCCAAGTACCTGATTTGCATCTGCTGCCAGCAAAAAGTGTTACCTACAGAGGTGACACACGAACTCTTCTAGAGCTACTCAGAGCCTCTGATGTGTGCTAAGCCATTTGGCAACCTGAGATTTTCCCAACCAACTCAATAGTTTGTATACTATGCTGGGGATGGTCTGAAAGGGTTTGCTGATGAATAAAAGTACATTAGCATACAGGCATATTTTTGTCTCTTGGGGCTCTACTTTTATCCCTGGTATCCTTTAATGCTCTGATTTGTACCACCAGAGGCAATAAGGCCAAATCAAACAGGACTGGGAGCAGCCCCAATTGCTACCACGGTGGAATTTGAAAGAAGGGGAGTTACAGCGATTGGTTCAGACATGGGAGGAAGGATTGGAGCACAAAAGTCTAATCCACAGAAAATTACAGCAATGAGGGAAACAGAAGAAGGATGGATGGTGCTGATTAGACACTATTTGCGGCAGGTCTGTCTTTTTGTTCACAGTGCAGCACCAAGCACAATGGATTTAAAACCAAAGTCTCCCAGGGCGCAGACAAAGCAGCTGTTAAACTTTCCCTGGAGAGACTGTCCACTATGGCAGCCATCCATCCCTTTGACAACTTGGATGCACATCATGCCAGATGCACACAAAGGGTCACACGGCTGTGACCTTCCATCCTAACAAAGCCCACCAAAGCAGAGGGGGATGATGTGCAAATGGTGTGGGAGAAACAGTTGGAAGCAGGATTGCCATTCATTCAGTTGCTCTTCAGACCCCTCAAGGAGCTGGTTTACATCCTTTCCATTTTTTTGCTGTGCCACAGGTAGGATACTATCTGCCCTGGGTAGATCAGAGAGAAGGTTAGCTTTGAAGAATCTAACAGACTTGCCAGGATGAGCTGTCAGCTCTGTTTGTATGGCTTGGGACCTGAGTTATGCAGAAAGGCAGAGGCGGCTGGAAGACAAGCTCTATGGTTACCTACTTGTGGATTTTCAAAATGAGGATTTACAAGGATCTATGATCTCATACACTGGGGCAAAGTTCAGAACTCTGGAGCCACAATGTAAATGTCAAGGGGTTAGGAACAAATAGGGAAAGAAAAGATGAAGTGCTGCATCCAAAAGATGGCATGGCCGTGGAGGTGGCGCCTGAGAGAAGCAACTCAGGGAGAGAGCAGGGAAGAGCTCAAGAGATGGTTGCATGTGGAGGAGACTGAGGGACCTGAGCACACAAAAAGCTAAACCATAGAGATTAGGGTGGCCTTCTGTCTGTGGCACTTGACTGGGACTTGGGAGGTTTGGGTTCACTGCCCAGATTTGCTACAAAAACACTGTGTGAGTCATTTCATCTTGCAGGGCTTTAGTTTCCCATCTGTAAACCAGGGAGAACGATTCTGGCTTTTCTACTGTGTTTCAGTTCCTTGGAACAGGGACTGCCTCTAACTCTGTGTCTGTGCAATGCCGAGGGCCAGGAGAAACTCCTCAACTGGTGTTACTGAAACACAAATAATTCACACACACTAGGCTGGCATGGTCCCCCCCGCACCCCAACCAAGGTCACACACACAGTCAATGACAAAGCTGGGAAGGGAACCCAAGAGTTTCAACTCCCACATTTCCTTGTTCCAGATACACTTTCTGAGCCAGAATCTCAGCTGGCATAAATGTGTGCAGCTCCGTTGCCTTTGATAGAGCTATGCCAATTCAGCGTGGCACAGAATCTGCCCCACTGCCCATGTTCCTCTGTAAACATGCGATTACAAATGAGTTACAGGCTTTGAGATAGATGATGAACTCGGCTGAGACTTCTCACTTCCCTTTATGTCAGCACGTAGTCTAGGAGTCAGACAAGAGCTACAAAGATGCTCCAAGCGATCTCTTCTTCCAGAGTCACACAATAAAGGAACAGTAGGATGAAGAGACATCCTGGCAGCACACATGGTGGGGAGGCTCTGAGACAACCCGAAATTTGGCCTTTGGATCACAGCTCTCTGTAACATCTGAAGCTACAGGTAGTGATCTGCAAAGTACAGGCTGTAACTTCAGAAAAGACTGAGGTGGAGATGAATTATGCAGTAAGCAATCTCTTCCTTTCTCACCTGCAAATGCCTGTCCTCTATTAGGGTGTGTCTATACTTGAAAATTAAGTCAACTAAAGCTTGCTTAACTCAACTTAATTTACTCTGCGTCTACACTACACTTTCCTTAAGTCGACTTAAGCAGCTGCTTAAGTCGACTTAAGGAAAAATTAAGTTGACTTTCTAAAACCTCGTTTTAAGTCGACTTTCTGCTTAAGTCAACTTTCTAAAGTCAACTTAAGCCAGTGTAGTCGTGAGTACCCCTAAGTCGGTCGACTTAGGGGACTCCAGGGCTCCCCCACTGCCCTCCCTGCCAGGGGGGGGTGGCACAGGGAGAGCCTGGCATGGCCCTCCCAAAGGGCAGGGCAGAGCCCTGCCCACCCTGCCCCTATGCCCTGCCAGCATCCCTGTCCCCCTTTGCCCCATTGTACCCAGGTACAATGGGGCAAAGGCTGAGCCCCCTGCCACCGTGGACCAGTCCCAGGTCTACCTAGCCCCTACAAGTCGACCTAGGCATCCAGTGTGGACGCTCTAGGTCGACTTTATAGGTTCCCCTCAAAGTCGACCTAAAATTTAGGTGTGGACATGCTAGGTCGAGTTAGGTAAGTCGACCTACATTAACAAGTGTAGACATAGCCTTAGTGAGGTGAACTACGGCGCATGCTCAGAACTCCAGGGGGTCCCGCCAGTCATAACAGTGACCAAAATGTGTTGCTGATATTCCTGGAACCACGAAGGGAACTGAAATTATTTTACTAAGGAAAAGGGATTGGAGCAGCAGGGGAGGAAAATCAGTTCTTTGAGCCCAATCCTGCAGTCTTCACTTAGGCCTTGTACACACTGGAGCTTTACCGCACGATAAGGCTGAGAGCGTACGCACTACAATGTGGCCTGTCGCGTGGCAACAGCCCTCTTGCTGCGCAATAGATAAACCACCTAGATGATCGTGGTAATGCTTACCACGGATCGTCTATCCTGCAATAGAGTGTGTGTGTGCATGTTCACAGCGGGTTAGACAGCCTCCGGAAATGTCCCGGAGTGCCAATGGAGGCCCCTCTGGGACACCGGAGCAATTTCCCTGCTCTAGCAGAACGGTGAAATTGACAAGTAGGAGTGGAGCTGCAGCTGCACTCACAGTGGTTAGAGCCCCACTGCTACAGGGCATCCCTCCAGCTGCCGGGAAACCAATTTTTAATGGTGCAAGCAACGGTTTTGTTTCTCACCACAGCACTGTGTGATGGGGCTTTGGGGTCTTTTCCCAGCTCTCTCACAGACCTCTCAACCTAGCAATTTTGGGTGCCCTACTTGAGCCACGTTAATGTCCTTCGAGTCAATTCTTGTCGGGACAGATTTTCCAAAGCCTCAGTGCCCTCAGTTGGAGGCTGATTATCAGAAGTGCCCACATGCACCTGGTGTGCTGAGCTTTGAGAATGTGGCTCGGCGCTTTTCCTGCTTTCCTTCCGGGCCTTCAGCCCCTGGGCTGCTCATGTCACTCTGCTGTGCACAGGTGTGATACATCGCACAGGAATTAACGCTGGGTCTGCTCAAGAACAAGCCAGGCTTCAGGATCTCCCTGTATCTAAGTATGTTATCATCACTAATGAATAACACATACACAGGCCATCCCGCTCAGGGCAGCTGGCACACATGCTGCCGACAGGTGGTAAGTACTTTCCAGAGACATCTGGCCTCAGCGTTATCAGGCAAAGGTTGGGCTGACATTTTTTCCCAACACAGGCAGATGCTCTAGATCGGGGAGCTGCTTTTACGTGGTTTACGGTTCTCACCCTTCCTCCTGTACATCCATTCTTTAATGTTTCCCTGAACTCTCTTGCTCTAAAGGCTTGTCTATACAGGAAAATTAATCCGAATTAACTAAAGCTGCGAATTTAAATTAGATTAGGCCATGTCTACCCTGGCCATGGCAGTCAAAGGGGGAGACACAAGCTATGTAAAATAACTTGCATATCTCCGTTCAACTTTCTAATGCCTACGTACCTCCTTGGCTTCACTGCGTTGAGTCGAAGGGAAATGCCATCCCTTTGACTCAGCACTACTTTTCTTATTGGGGTGTGTCATGTGATGCACATCTGTGCACCCCTAGTTTATGGTCTGTGTAACTTTCCTGTTCACTTTTGCACTGTAATTGTATAGTTTGATGCCAGTTATACCGTGCAAGGTTCCTTTATGAATGTTCATAACATATTCTACATTATCACTATGGTATCATGTGTCCTACAACATCCTGTACGTGTACCTATATGATGCAGGTTACATGGCTCATGGGGGAAGGGAACAAGCGAAGTTGTTTTCCAGCAGCATGTAAACTGCCAGAGCTGCACAGGGGCCAGATCGGTGCGTAAATAGAGAATCACCTTGGCAAGAGAGGAGGGGGCTGAGAGGAGTCTGAAAAACAAAGAGAGAGAGTTTGAACGGGAGAGAAGCTGCTGGCTTTTTGCCAGAGACACTCTTTCTTGAAACGTCTACAAGAAGAATTGGGACTGTCTAGAAATAGGCAGAGTATGGCTGCAAACCATCACAGCCAGCAGGGCCGTCCTTGGGGGGGGGCGAACGGGGCAATCGCCCTGGGCCCCATGGTTCCGTGGGCCCCGCGCTGTCCCGCTTCCTGCGGAGCAGTGCGTGGCCTGCACTGCGGCCCCCCCCCCCCCATGGCAGCGCTTCCCCCAGCTCCCCGCTGCCTTTGGCAGCGAGGCGAGCCGGGAGTGCTTCCCCTGGCTCCTGGGCCGGCCCTCCTTCTCCCCACCCCCCGGGCAGAGCAGGAAGGCCCAGGGGTGGGGCAGGTGCACGGGCCCGGCCTCTGGGCCAGCCTGCTGCACCCTGCCCGTGGCCACACCCCTCTCCAGGCCGCATGCGGTCCGGCGGGATGGGTCCCTGGCCATGGCCGGCTCCCTGCCGCCAGGCTGATGTATCGGGACCGGCAGCTCAGGCTGCACCCGCGGGGCAGCGGCTCCTCTCCAAGGGACAGCCCTGACAGCCAGACTTGGTTGGTGAGATGAACATATTTGTAATAGTGTTATTAGTTTAGTATGCGTGATATATCTTTTATTTTCTCGTGGTAATTCCTCATGCTTTTATTAAATGATTGTGCATTGATTTGCTGTATACTCACTTAAAATCACATCCTAATCAATAAATATTTGTTTTCTCTAAAGCTGTGTGGACTTTAGAGCATATGAGTGAGGGAGGCTGGGCACGATCCATGTCAGTATTAAATGGATGGATGTGAGACTATGGTGACTGGGAATGGGTCCCAATCCTTGTAGAACAGGAGTTCCCACTGTGGGATCTGGGACTGAGGGTGCTTGCTTGGGGACCGCCCCATAGGGGCGTAGTGAGCGCACACCCACTGCCTGGGACCGATTACACGCAGGAGGCCGGTGTGGACTGATTCAGGAGTGAGTGGTCACCTGGCAAAGCAGGGTAAGTCTGGACTCAGGAGTGGGAATTGGGGGGGTCACAGCAGTACACAGGACCAGATCTGGGGAGCAGCATGTCACAGGGTGGAGTTATCAAGTTGAACTCCAGATCAAATGAATGGGTCTTGACTGACTGTTCAATCAAACCAGAAACATTGAACTGACAGCGGTGAATTTGCTGCCATCACCACCAGCACTTCTGGCGGTGAGAGCCCCGCTGCCATGGGGGTCCCCATTGCTGGGGCTCTCCTGCTGCCGAGAAGCCAGCGATCTTGGTGGCTGGAAAGCCCCGCTGCCAGCCTAAAGGTTGGCTGGGCAGTGCATGGTGGGATAGGTGCCCACCATGCACTGCTCCTTCTAACAAAGGATAGACTTGGCCTAAAGCCACATTTAACCCTTGAAAGGATAGTCTCATTCAAAATTAAAGTGGCCTTAAATCAATTGAATTTCCTGAGCATCCCAATATAGACACGCCTTAAGTCCTGTAGGGAGATGACTTATTGGAAAGGGTTTAGTAGACGACAGGAGGCCAGTTGATGCTTCAAGTGTTTTTGACATAGATACGTCAGTCAGGATGTGAGAAAACCACACTCCCTACCTGACACAGATATACACTGAGGGTATGCTATGCCGATAGACAAGTACTGCTTTTAAGGGTGTCTCCCAGGCCTTTCCTACCCACAGTTCCAGCACTCTCTGCTGTAGCCTGCTCCCTCTTAGCAATTGCTGATCTCCTTGCGCATTCTTGGCAGCATCCTGCTGCTCTTTATCAGGAAGCAGGTGTTCCCTGCTCAGGAGTATTTCTGTAGAAGTCAGGATTGGTTGGGTTCAGGGCTCTAGCCCTTAAGGGTCAAACCAGCCGGTTACAGGGCCAGTTTTGCTGAATAGATCAGCACACTGGGTGCATGCTGGATGCTGAGCTCCTGTTAAAACCTGGCCTCACATGACCAGACCGCTCATAAAGAAACACCAGCAAGGACCCTGCAGAGCATCTGTGGCCATAGGAAACACGGGAAATACTATGCTCTGGCATTCAAACTAAGGGCCTGATCCGAAGCTTGCTACAGACAATAAGGGTCTGTCCATTGACCCTAGAGGGCTTGGCCTCAGGCCATAAGCGACTGAGATGAGCATGTTTGTTTGGTACCAACCTCATATATCACATTCTCCACCTCTCACACATTCTACAGTCCAGCCCATGTTTTCCCTCCCCCTCACCAACACCAATTCAGTGCCAGTGTCTTTATGACTTTCTCTCTCTGCCTAACGGGGGGCTGTCACTCCTCAGAAAAGTCAATATAGGCTGGGATTTTCAAAAAAGCCTAAGGGAGCTAGGTGCCCAAGAGAGTCCGTTCTGTAAACATTCCTATACCACACTCATCACCATAGTGTTTGAGTATCCAGCTCCCAAAGTCTGTCTTGAAAATCCCAGCCCAAGGAGATAAGAGGAGCATTATCTAGTTTCTTGTAGGTATCTTGGAAGAAGGGGAAGGCTCGGACATTGGCCCTCAGTCTGCCTTCTGTCATCTGCTTTCCCTTGGGGGCTCCTTAGGGATCATATCATCATCCAGGGAAGCCAGTTCAGCTCCATAGGGGACTTGGAAAAAAAAAACACCTGCCAAGACTCCAACTGTCTGGAGGGGCTCACAAACGTAATGTCAACATCAGAACAGACGATTACATACCAGAGCATGAGCATCAGACTGGCTGTGAGTTCTATACTTAGATTTCACCAGCCAAGTATCCAGTGTGAACTCATTAAGAACTATGACCGCCTTAACGTGGAGTCACAGACAGTCCCCTGGAATAGAATGATCTATCTTATTACCCATGCAAGCCTGCCTTTGTGCTAGAGGGTCCCTTACATGAAAAAAATCACAATATTCAGGTTACTCCCTGTCCCAAAGGACTAATTACTCATGCCAGCAGGTCAACAGTACCTTAGATCTCTCACTAAAGCCAATATTTGTAGTCAATCTTATATTAAACTATCTAAGGATTTGTTAATTAAGGAAAAGAAAGTTATTTACAAGGTTAAAGCAGGTAAACATGCACACACAAAACAGCTACAGTCTTATATTCCAAAATGTAATAGAAGCTGCTTTAATGTGTAAGCACTATATGTCCTTTAGGACTAATACAGGCTAAGCAAGTCTGTGATCCCTTGCTTATGCTTAGAAATATTGCCCTGTCTAAATTCCAAGCAGCATAGTGATGTAGTTCCTTCTGGTCAGGGATTTTTATGCCCTTCTTCCAGAGTTGAAGCTGTGATGAGACAAGCATATGTGCAAGTCCCCTCCTGGGTGTGGGGAAAACAAAGTCATTTAACCATTAAATTGCCACAATGGTTTGTCTGGTGTCTATGTGCCTTCTTTCGTTGGCTGGACACGACACCTCTGATGATAAACGAGCATTTCACACTTGACTGGGGTTTTTATTATTCCCAGTTTCAGTTATAAAACAAATACTTAAATCTTACCTTATAACCTGGGAGGCAGATATTATAAGAGAGATCAGTGCACGCAGCAACCAACATGGTCTTTCATAAAGTCCAAATTTAACACCTGTTTTAACACTGCTAGCACATCGGTGAGCTGACTGGTTTCCTGCTCTGCATTTGTCAGCGCTCAGTGAGGCCTGGGTGCCTGGGCGTAAGCTGGCACTAGGGTCTGCCAGGATCACAGGCAATTGCCAGTTGGCATCTCAGTAGCAGGGCAGAAATTCTAACCGAGGACTATTCACTGCACTTTAAAGGCTGGATCCAAAGGCAGCTCTCACTTTTATTAACTGGTTTTACAGCTGCTTTGCAGGCCTGCTAATATCCCATTGTCACCCATGCAAGTTTTTATGGGACTGCCAGCAGCCAATCAGATAACAACATGGTGGACACGGTTGGAGCTATAACGCTCCATATTCCGTTCAGCCTTGTCCTTCCACACCTCTTGGTTCCCTTTTATCACCGCTGGCTTGTAAGAAGAAGGAGGAGAAGGTTGCTAAGATGATTTCACACTGTAATATGGCCATCATTAACCTTATCAGGGTCGATGAGAAAGAATGAGATAGGAAAACTTCCTCTCCACCACATCCAATTCATTCATGTTATCTGCATTCCATGGAATGGCTACAACAGTGAAGAAACTAACTAGCAAGGGCCTCTTCTTATCCAATCTTTTGAAAATGAATTGGTTTAATCAAATTAAATGAATGAATGAATTAAATTAAATTGTTTTAACTCTTCCATTGCTTTTAGGGGCAGAAGGTACTGAAAACAATTATAGGGTTACGTAGTCATGACAGGCTTGGAACAGGCCTTCTGCCCTTCATGTTAGACATTAGGCCAGACAAAATTTTTCAATCACATTTTTTTCTTGTCAAAAAATGGGATTTTGGTTTTGTGGAGAAAAAAGCTGTTTTGGACCAATAAAACTGGTTTTAGATGGGAGTTTTTTTTTCCTGTTTAGTTTGTTTTGAATTGAATTTAGTTATGTGTTGTTTTATAAAACTGAAAAATATGTGATTTTAAAATTTTTGTAGTCCTTTTCCTTATTTCCCTTTTATTCCCCCCACTTTTTGGTCAGTGATTGTAATAAAATGAATTCCCCTCATACACACATTTTTCTTCTCTCTTTTTTTTTGCCCTTCTTTTTTCCTCACCAACTTTTCAAATCTTCTTGAAACCTTGGAAACATTACGGTGAGAAAGTGAAAAACAAAAGTATCTCAGCATTCCAAAGGGGGAGCCGTGTTAGTCTATTGTAGAAAGACAACAGAGTCCTGTGGCACTTTTAAAGACTAACAGATTTATTACGCGATAAATAAATCTGTTAGTCTTTAAAAGTGCCACAGGACTCTGTTGTCTATCTCAGCATTGTTACAGATGAGTAAATTCTATCCTGTTCTCTGTAGGTTCTTACATCACACTCATCACATAGTATCTGAGCGCTTTCCAACACTCCATTAAGCAACAGGACTAACATCTGCTACGAGTTTATTTGCTCCCCCTCTTACCCAGGAGGGAAATTCAAGTAGTGGAATGCCTTGCTTTAGTACAGTTAATTATTCCAAATATGCTTTTAACATATACTCATGCCACCCCTTTGTCCTAGAAGATCTAGAGAGCTCCAAGGGCTGGAACAATGAAGCTCAAGGTGAAACAAGGATGCAGGAAAAAGAACAGTCTCGTAACTATGCTGGGAAACAGCTGTAGAGGGTGACAGATCCCTACGGTCTGACAGTTAGGTCACAGCGGGTCACACATTCATAGGAGACGGTAGCTGCCTGTGATCTCTGCTGTTGGATTTTCAGGGGGAGGAAGGGCGTGGTTTTAATATAGATACTGCTATGTATTTAGAGAAGTCAAGGTCAAAGAAAGGTTAAAGTAATCAATGGTACTTTTCATGTGCTTATAATTAGGCACCTGCTTAAGTACCTTGCTGAATGGGTGGCTTAAAGAGTGAAAATAACGCAATTAAAAAAGGCAAGGCCCTGCCATGAATTATGAGCCTGAATGACTGTCTAAAAAGCCAAGCACTCCTTAACAATACATAGCTCCTGGCAGTCACAGAAGGCTGGGATGGCATGGATTTAATTGCATTCCTTAATCAGTCAATACCTAAGTGTCTCAAGATCAACCCTGAAGAAGGCCCAATTTACGTGAAACTGCAGACTGCCAAGGACAGCTTCAGTTGGCAGTGAGGAGCAAAAGGAAACAATCACTGAGAGCGCCTGACTTATTGAAAAATGCTGTGGCCAAGAAATGAAAAGGGATCGAGTATATTAAGAAGTGTATCTATTTCTTCTACGCTTTGAGCCCAGTAGCCAGGCAGAGTGGAGGAGGGCCTAGAATACATTCCAGCAGCTGAAGATGGAGACAGCCATAGGACACGTCGGTGCTCTTTGTACTAAATGAAGAGTGAAATACAGGGATCAAAGCTACTGGCGTGGAGGTAAGAAGTCAATGTTGTGCTGGAAAAGATTGAGAAAGATTTTATGCAGGAATCTCTCAGCTCTGAGGGCTTGATCCTACACCACTGAAATCAATGGGACTTTTGCTACTGAATTACATTGGGAGCTGGATCAATCCCAGTAAATAGCAAAAAAAGGTTGATCTTCACAGAAGGCCCAGCCTGGGGTGGGACAGGTGATTTCCAAGCACGTGCACTCACCCAATTCTGGACTATTTCAGGGGCCAAAATCACCTTGCATAAATTAGAGCAGTCCAGGGGCTGCTCTAATGTACTGCAGCCTCCCTAGGCCCACCCTGCAGTTTGTAGTAGTGCAAAAGTCTCCACAGTTAAGCGTGCTACAGACACTCCCCTACTTCACTTCTCTGCACTATGACTAGCTAGGGGCCTTTGGCAACACAGTGTTGGCCTCTGTGTACTGCTGCCGTGACATGAAGGGGGCAGGATAGGGCACAAAATCTATCCAGAATTATTTGCATCAGCTTTTATTTTCATTCCAGTCCCATCGTTTGGAGAAGTTGGGTGTTTTGGGTAGAACTGGTTTCATCTACCTCCAGGTTTTACATGGCCACCTATCACCAGAGCATCCAAATGTCTTCCATGTTAAATTAGCAGCAGTAACAGGCCCTAGGGTGTGGACATCATGGAGTCTCTGGCACTTTTCCCTTGTTGCGGGGGGTGATCACAGGCAGCTACGGTCTCCTATGAATGTGTGACCAGCTGTGACCCAACTCTCAGCCCATGGGGATCTGTCACCCCTACAGTTGTTTACCAGCTCTTGCTGGGATACTTTGAGGTTTTATTTATTTCCTCTTTTTGGTTGGGATAGGAGGACGTGTCAAAGTTTAGTCACTCAGAGTAGAAAGATGTCTGCTGGCACGGTTTTGTTAGTTACCATCCCAGATGTATAAATTCTGTAGATTGTGCACTATTCAAAGTAAAACACTTCACAGAAGCTAAATGGAGCTGGTCAAAGGTTTTCGATTAAAAATGTCATCCAAGTTTGGACTAAAAATGAAATATTTTGATAAAATTCATGCTTCATCTTCCACCCACCCCAACTCATTTTTTTTAGCCAGATCAGCTGCTAACTATAATCTCCTCCAGAGTCCCCTATGACATGTGTACGGGGTATAGATTTACCCCTGCCCAACCCTCCACTGACCCTTTCAGATGCTCCCTACCAGCAGCCTGAATCCCGCAAGCTGATGAGCCCGCCACCCAGCCCTCTAAACTGGAGCGAGCAGCATCGCAACTTTGTGCACAAGGTTGCAGCATCACTCAGGTTTGGTCCAGCAAAAAGCAGTCAGGCCATGGCCCTGGTGATCCCCCAGCTCCGGGGGATCCGTCCGAGTGAAAAACAACATTATGGCTTGATGTGATAGGGACACACAATCATTCTGAATTGCACTACCATCGCCATAACTAAATATACAGAGGTAGGCCCCTGACAGGTTCTTATTGTTACCTGCAGGGGAAGCCACAATTGAGTACAGTGGGGCTACTCCCATGGGTAAAGTTAAGAACATCTAGGTGTTTGCAGGATCAAACCCCTAATTAACACTGCAACTTTCCTCTTCGCCAAGGAAGGATGGAGAAACTGAAAATGCCATCCCAATATCCTGAGTAAGGCTATGTACACACGAGAATACTCGTCCCGCAATAAGTTATTGCGGGACAAGTAAAGCGCTATAAATATAGCGCTT
>ML685804.1:1586537-1615488 GCA_007922175.1 Pelusios castaneus
TGCTCAGCTAGAGCAGTGAAATTGACATATTTGACAGCTCCGATGTCCCAGAGTGGCCTCGATTGGCACTCTGGGACATTTCCGGAGGCTGTCTATTGCGCAAAATGAGTACAGACGAGCATTACCGCGGAACAGCTGTTCCGCGATAATGCTTCCCACTCTCATTCGGGGTGGTTTAACTGTTGCGCGGCAAGAGGGTGTTGCCGCGCAACAGAGAAATTGCTCGGGTGTACTCAAGTGGCTTTATTGGGTGGTAAGGAGCCTTACCATGCAATAAAGTGATCGTGTATACAAGGCCTCAGGAGCAAGTTTTAGGTTGATACTGTTGGTTTGTGGTTTTTTTGTTTGGCTTTTTATGCAATAACCCACTGATGGAATCACTATCTTTTAGGAAAAAATTTGCAGGCAGGATTTATTCCATACTAGATCAAGTTTGCATGCGGCAATGTGTTCTCATTTTAAAGAATCTCATTGCTGATGTTATCTTGGTGACATTACTACCAAAATGTAATAAAGCTTAAGGAGATAGATAAGGTCCCATTCCCCTCTCATTTACGCCACGGCAACTCAATGGGCTAACAGGGTTATTACTGATTTACACCAGCATAAGTGAGTAGAGGATCAGGCCCATCCACTTTGCATCTAATCAAATGCATACTACATTTGGATGGGCAAAATTCAGGTCTGAGAAACAAGTTTCAGGAAGAACTGAAAAACCAAAAAATAATTTTACTAAAATTCCGTAGTAGTGACACTAGCTTACAATAGTAAGCATTAGTGTTTTGAACAGTATTATTAGGACTCGTTGAAAAGAAATTCACTGGAATGAAGTTTTTGTGGAAAATACCTACTTTCTTTTCAAACTTTTTCCTCTCCCCACCTGATTTTTCAGCAGAAACCTTTCGGGTTTCAATTGTCCAAAAGAACCTGAAAAACGTGAGTTTTCATGTTTCCCCAAAGAAAAGTCTCAAGTTTTTATCCAAAAAGCCCCATTTTCCTATTATTATATTCTTTATTGGCTATGTCTCCTGCACTGAGGAAGAGCTACATAGTATCTAGATCATCCCTGACAGGATTTTGTGCAACCTTTTCTAGTAACGGAGATTTCACAACCTCCCAGGGTAATTTGTTTCAGTACTTAACTATTTCTATAGTTCGGAAGTTTTTTCTGATGTTTAATCAAAATCTTCCTTGATGCAATTTAAGCCCATTCCTTTTTGTCCTGTCTGCAGTAGATAGGAGAACCAATTTATCACCCTCTTCTTTATCACAACCTTTTACGTACTTGAAGACTTCGATCTCCCTTCCAGTCCGCTGTTCTCCGGGCTAAACAAACCTATTTTTTTCTCTTTTTCCTTATAGACCTTTCATCATTTTTGTTGCTCACTTCTGGACTTTCTCCAGTGTGTTCACATCTTTCCTCAAGTGTGGGGCCCAGAACAGGACACAGGAATCCAGCCGAGCCAGATCTACTTCTCTTTAAGCATGAGCTCAAGCTCATTTATGCCAATACGGCTTAAATGCAGAAGTGCTTTGGGCTCTTTGATTTCAGCATGATTTGTTCTGTACCAAAGATAACGATACTTCATGATGCTATAGGGTGCTATAACATTTTAAATCAGGTTGTCTGCCAACAGATCAGCAGAGATAACACATCATAGGCCATTAAGGAAATAAGACAATGACTTTTCTGCTGTATGTGGCGATCTTTCTCCCATGGGCATGACTGATTAAACTGTTGATGTCAAGGGTGTAATATCACATCCTATCACCTTCATCTAATTTTGCATACAAAATAGGGAGTCATTAAAAGCACGGACTGCACATTATGTGGAAGGCCGGCCTTGGGAACAGAGGGTCTGTACCTTCCAAAAATAGACCCCTAGGTTATTAGCTTGTGACATGTAATCATCTAATTTCCTGCAAGCTAGTCTCATTTTGGCTGCTGGGCTTAGTGAGCAGGTGCTGGGTGGTGTGGGTGGCCTATGGTGAGTGGAGGACCTTTGGCCTCAAACTCTATGTATTACAGTAATGCTTAGAGACTCCCTAAGATTAGGTCCCATTTTGGTAGGTGATGTACTGAGGAAGAGAAAGTTCTTGGCCCAAAGTGAGAAATAGGCAAGAAATGCAAAGGGTAGAAAAGGCTGGGCCTTGCTTGCAGTCACATAGCAGATTGGGACAAAGTGGATCTGTAACTCAGAGAAGGAAGGTCTAGTAGCTTGGGCAGCATTGTTGGATTTGGGAGCACCTGAGGGTATGTCTACACTCTGAGGGCACTACCCGTGAAGACTCTTTCAGCAGTGGAGGGCATTTCCCATTAGCACAGAGCAGCAGAGACTCCGTGGTAAGTAGACATTAGGAAGTGAGGTCAAGAGGAGAAATGCAAGTTACTGCACATAGCTCGCATATCTCCCCTCGACTGCCACCGAAATCCATGGCCAGTGTAGACCAAGTCTAAACCTCTGAAGCGCTGGCTCTTAAGTCTCAATTCCCGATTTGTAGAATTCTATACCTTGCAAGATACTGTGAAGATATATATATTAAAAATTATGAGTTACTGGGATACTACAGCAATGGGACCAGAGGTAAGTTTCCCAAGTCTTGTTCTATGTCTGTGAGCTCTAGTCTTAATTCCTTCCCAAACAGGATTTTCGTCTTCCATTCTTCATGTGTGCTCATGTAGTCTCTCTCTCCCCCACAGACTTTGAACTCCCTCCTCATGATATTGTTCTGCATGTAATTCAGCAAAGTCACCCCTTTCACTGCCCTCAAACACCACCTTTCAATGACTTCAGCTCTTCTCAAGTGCCTCTCTTTGGTTACCCAAGTCTTTGATCTGTACAGACGTGCTGGTCTGGTTCTGTTTTGTACAGTGCCCCTTGAGTAGTCTGGGTACCCATTTATTAGAATTCACTCTACGTAGCTTCCCCCAAATTCAGTGGCCCTGCTTGCAGTTCTCTGATAACTGCTCAATTTGCCACCCGCCAGCCCTCAAAGTACTGAAAACAGAGGAACCACAATGCAGGCACCGCACGTCAGTGTCGATACTCAGTCATCTTAGTTCTGCACAAGTCATCCAGAGGACTCCAGTCTTTCCTTTATGCATTTTGAGGCCATAGTTTTTTAGCTCCCTGCTACAGATATCAATTGCCTGGACCAAATCTTCCTCACTAGTGACTGCTAGTTCAATATTGTCTGTGTATTCATACCACTTTCCATTAATATGTGCTTACTTAGGAAGTCCATCACAATTATGGACAAAACGTTGATCCCCAGTGAAGCCCAACCTTCACCCAAAAAAGCCGTTACACCCAAGGCACCTTTGCCGTGGAACCACCACACAAACCCATCACCATATGCAGAGGCGGCTTTAGCCTATCTGGGGCCCTAGGCAAAGGCCCCTTGGGGGCCCCCCCATAGGGCTCCCTGGCACTGGCTCTGCCCCCCCATGGCCTTAGTGTCCCACCCAGGACCACAAAACCCCCTACACAGCCCTGCCCCCCCCCACAACTCCAGCGCTCCTCCCGGGTCCCCCACGGCCCCAGATCCTTGCAACCAGCCCCCACGGCCACTGGTGCCCCGGCCAACCCACCCCCGCGGCCACGGCGCCCTGGGTCCACACCTGTGGCCCATGCAGCACTGGATCCCTGCGGCTGGCCCCCTCTACAGTCCTGGTGCCCCACTGGGGGCCCTGAGTGAAAACCCCCGTGGCCCTGGCTCTTCATGGCCAGCCTACTCCACGGCTCCGGCACCCTGTAAGGGGCCCCAAACTGTACCTGGTGCCCCGCTGGGGGCCCCAGCCCCACCACTGCCAAAGGCCAGGGGCATGGCAGGAGCGCAGAGCTGGGCCTTTGGGCTGGCCCACCCCACCCCCAGGGTGGAGCAGCCGGCCGGCCGAGGCACGGGGCAGAAACATGAAGCCTGGCCTCTGAGCCAGCCTGTCCGGTCCACCTCCCCCCCCCACCAGTGCCAGGGCCCCTGCAAGCTTGCCCCCTCACAGGAATGCCCCCCGCTCTGCCACCAGACCTGGCTCTGGCCCCCTGCTATGTGTTCCACAGAGCCGGAGGCAGATGTGGCTTTTGGGGTAGGCGTAGGCAAAGGGGCCCCTTACTGCTTGGGCCCCTAGGCGGCCGCCTGCTTCACCTACCCCAAAAGCCGCCTCTGCCCATATGGGCGAAGTCCTTCGTTATCCCGTAGAATCACCAAAGAGTACTCAGGTACTTCGTACAATGGTTTCTTCAAATCAAGGAAAGCCCAACCATGCTCAGTGTTTCCCTCCAGCTTCTTTTCCATGAGCTCTCTAGCAAAGGAACACGCCGTCTGTCATACCTTTTCCTGTCCTAAAAGAAAAGACCACTCCTTTCCTGAAATGGGCACCATTATTTGGGCGAATGCAACTCTCTAGAATTCACTTTTTCATGCAGCAGGACAGCAACTCAATTCCTCAGTTGGTTGAACAATCGTATATATCACCTTTTTGTTTGCATATTGGTACCAGTAAGACTTTCTCCATTCTCTTGGGATTTTCTCCTCTTTTTAAACTAGGCACAGGACTCATGTGAGCCAGCATACATCAAACTCTCCGGAGGGTTTGATCCTTTCTGCTGTGGACTTTGTCTGGACTTGTTGGTTTTCTGGGTGCCATTTTTAGCAACGCAGTCTTGATGTCTACTTCTGACAGGCCATGAAAAGCACAATTTCTAGTTCACATAACAGTAGCACAGCGCAGGAAGAGTTCTCCTCATTAAGCAGACATCATATTCTTGCCAGCAGGGATGTACTAGCTTCCTGTACACTGTATCCTTCATAAACACAGTTTCCATTCCGTCTTCCTT
The DNA here is from genome assembly GCA_007922175.1 of Pelusios castaneus. Lineage (NCBI taxonomy): Eukaryota > Metazoa > Chordata > Testudines > Pelomedusidae > Pelusios > Pelusios castaneus. The sequence goes on from ML685804.1 coordinate 1,591,373, forward strand.
CCTTTTCTTTTTCGTCCGAGCCATCACTTGTGTTTTCTTTTGGGCCATTTCAGAGCAGTTGTTCAACTCACTCTACAGCTTTTCTAAAGCTCCTTGCCTTCCTAACGACAACATAAGTGGCACAAAACCTTCCTTCTTCATACCTTTGGCTCCCTCAGCTTCTTATTCCTACTCTCTGTCCTACACAACCCACTGCCTCATAGACTTGAAGGTCAGAAGGGACCAGTACAATCATCTAGTCTCACCTCCTGCAAAATGCAGGCCTCAAGACCTCACCCACCCACTCCTGCAATAGGCCACCAACCTATGACTGAGTTATTTACCTCCTTAAATCATGATTTGAGGACTTTAAGATACAGAGAATTCACCGGTAGGTGAGCCATGCCTTGTGCTACAGAGGAAGGCGAAAACCCCCCAGAGCCCAGGCCAGTCAGCCCTAGGGGAAAATTCCTTCCCAACCCCAAATATGGCAATCAGTTAAACCCTGAGCACGTGGGCAAGTCTCAACAGCCAGTTACCCAAGAAACAATTCTCTGTAATAACTCAGAACCCACCCCATGTACTCTCCTCCCTTGGGCCACTTGTATATCCAGCACAGGTAGCCAATTATCAGTCAATTTCCAAAATAGGCTGATCATACCATCCCCTCCATACATTTCTCAAGCTCAGTTTTGAAAGCAGTTACGATTTTGCCCCTCAGCTCAGATGGATTGGTTATACGGCTCACACATACACCAATGGCAGCAGGGGTTTTATAATAAATGCTTAGTCTCACCTACAGATAAGTGAGCTTGTTAAACAGTGCTACCCACAGCGTCCAGCCAGACACCCAGAACAGCAGAGCCGGGGAAGAAAGCTGATTGGGAACATTTCTATCCCTGACAGGTGTGTGATACCTACTCTGACCTTGAGTTTAACCTTGCAAGAGCCAAAAACGTGTTAACTCCAGCGGCATCTCTGCTATATTTAGCTACGCTCCATTCCTCCCAGAGTCAATCTTTTGTTTTGCAACATTTCTGTCCCCAGCTTGAAGGCTCAATACAGCTCTCTGAAGCGTTCCTCTTTCAAATGCCACTCACTCAAATATCTTTGAATATTTATTCCCGGATGTTCAGACTGATGAGAAATGGGTGGAGGGAGTCCCTAATCCTTCCCAAGAATTTTAAAGCTGGCTAGATGTCAATACCACCCGGGGCCTCCTATCACTCCTGACTGGTGGGCCTGCGCTGTCCAGGGACATAGTGCATATACATGACATTTCTAATCAGGACAACTACCTTCATAATGGCTGTATGAAAAGCAGACACACCCCATGGGCTAGGGCCTGATCCAGAAGGGAGCTGCTGTGAGCCAGTAGATCCTGTTGAAATTAATGGGCTTTGTGGGTGCTTAGTAACTTTCCAGATCAGGGCCTGTCGCCAGGAGCATGTTTGAGTGCTCTTTGGTGCATGCTTAAATCAAGGTGAAATGACTTGGATCGTTCACCCCTCGAGGGGCCCCCTTGGACAAACGAAACCCGCAGACGCTACTGAAAAGCCTTCCCAAATTTTCTTGTACATTACAGTGCTGTCTTCTGTCATTAGCTGGCAGAGCTAGGTACCTCTCTGGAAGCAGCCTGCTGGGCAGCACTGAATAAAATAAAACTTGGAGTATCCAAAAGTTTTCTTTTGCTGCACACACTGATGACACTTCAGTAGCAGATTTTTTTTGCCCTGCTCAGAGGCCAGCGTGCCTTACACACCCCATCCCTTGCACAAGGATATTAAGAAGCATTAGAAATAAACGGCCAGCTTCCGAGGCTGGAAGATTGGGGAAGTGTTGAGAGGAAAAAGGGATGGGGAGCCCCCCTGTCTCCGGCACTGTTCATCTACAGCCTCGCCCAGCAGCAGGCTGGCTCAGAGACAGCAGGTGTGAACAGCTCAGGCCTGCTGAGTCTTTTGCGTTAACACAGACAGCAGCAGAAGAAAGAGAAATGAAAGGCGAGAATGACCGGCATGAAAAATACTTCCAACCTTCTGCTTCAAAGAGCCTCTGCCAACCTGCTGGATCCACATCAAGGTGACACAAAGCAGGGAGGTAGGATGCAACTGAACCAATCACCCCGCAGATGACTAGTTTTCTCTTCCCTTGACATGAAAATAATGGCTGCTTCTCTCTTACAGCTAGTCTGAATATTTCATCAACAAAGCCAAACATCTTGTCCTTTCATAGATTTTTCTGCCTGTCTGCCAGGAGAGGTGCTAGCTCCTGGGTGTCTCTGGCCGCACTGACAACCATTTGAGAGAGCAGCTCAGGAGCTCGGAGCAATGAAGAAGCAACCTCGGCATCTGTGGCTAGACGCACGTCAAGACAAAGGCAGCTTAGCTCCTCCGGGAAGTTGGCGCTCAGCTCCCCCCATTGTTGACACAATGGCAGGTTTCCATGTCCACCTCTGGGCATGTTTACACCACAAAGAAAACTCTGCAACACAGACACGGAGCCTGCATCAATTGACTCAGGCTTGTAGGGCCTGCGGGGGGGGACTAAAACTGGCAGTGTAGACATTCCCATTTGGGCTGGTACCTACCCACTACCCAGGTTTCAGAGCTGAAGCAGGAACATCTGAACTGCTATTTTCAGCCCCCCGCCGCCAGGCTGTGACCTAGGCTCGGAGACTCAGCCCCAAGGGTTTTGGGTTTTTTTTTTTAATGTTTTTTAATTTTTGCAGTGTAGACACATCCTCAGAAAGTTTCTCCACAAACAGTGGTGCTTCCATGGTTTCAATACCCCTTCCTGCTTCCAGAGTGAATGGTCCCCCCCACTGACATAGATTATCCTATTTGATACACCCCTCATCAGCATTGTACCATCTCTGAATGGCAGTCCCTGCAAACTGAAGATGGCAATGCTTCACCAGCTCTTTCTTCCATAGGTAGTGCTGCTGTCCCAGATGGGTTGGCGTTGGTGGGGATCAAAGCTGTGACCTCAAGATCTTACTGCACAAGCCTCTACTGTCTGAGCTTAGACCAATTACAGATGGATGAGGCTAACAACCTAGAGGGGGACAGAGTGCCACACCAGTGGTTATGGCTTATACATATCTTTTGATAATCAGAAGGAGGGAGGGGAAACATCTGACTCCTATGGGACCAGGCTGTTCTTCACAACTGCATCCAACACTGGATTCCTTTAAAACATCTTATTTCAAGGAGTGTTACCTAGTGGTTAGGGCAGAAGGCTGGGCCCCAGGATGCCAGGTACCTCTTTCCAGCTTTGTGAGGGGCCTGACCCAATTGCCTCAGGTAGCTGGACCAGTTATTGAGAGTCCTCAAGCAAGCCACTCCATCAAGTTGTCCCTCTGTTTCCCCATCTGCAAAGCGGTTATAATAGCTACTTCAAAAGGAGGAGCTGTGAGGTTTCTGGCTCAAACTGCTTTAAGATCTTTATCTCTAAGGTCCTATGGAAGCAAAAAGATTTATTGCAGATCTCATCCACTAAACTTTCATTTTTCTAATGTCCAGAAAAGAAAAAAAAAAGTTAAGGCTAAACCAAGCCAGGCCAATACACTCTTCCCCACCAAGCCCTGACTCATGCTTTGCATTTTTTTGTTTTGTTTGTTTTTCCTGAAAAATATCTGGGAGATGAGAGGGGAAGAGATGTGGAGAAGCAAAAAGGATAGGAGAAGAAAGGAAGTACGATTAAGGGAGAGAAAAAGGAAAAAAATCAAAAAGGTATAGGAGAAGAAAGAAAAGGAATAAATCAGTCTCTCCTCCCCTAGCACTGTCAGCCCCTCTTCCTCCTGCTTTCTCAATTCACATGCATGTACATGGGTGAATTTTGGACACTAATCCCCTTTCTGGGAATTCTGGTTAATTTAAGTAATAAATTATAAACCTTTCCTTGGTTTATTCTTAGACCCTTCTGTTTGTCCCCATTTCCCTCTCCGAGAGCCACGACCCTGGATGGGAGCTAATGAGCCTCCTTTGATCTGACTGCCACATGAGTCAGCCGAACAACTCTGCTCTTGTCTGCCGAGTCCTACAACCAGCAGAGAAGAGAGGCCGGAGCCCTATGTTTGGAGAGAGAGTCTGACGCTCTTGCTTAGGTCTTTTTTCCAGCTTTTATGCTGGCAACATCCCATTGAAGCCAACCCTCCTCCCCACACAGAGTAATGTTTCAGGATTTGGCCCAAAATTAAATTGTGAAATTCAGGAATGATCTGAAATGGAGGGAAAGCAGCAATAAGAGAAGATTCTTTCGCCATACAGCAGTCAAAAGAGCCATGCCCCAAACCACTACAAGAGAGGCCAGAATGTGTGGGGGCTTTTGGGGGAGGGGGGCGCACATTAATCAGATTCATTATTGACATCAAAGTAAAAGTTAATGGTCAGCCTGGGGAAACATCACAGGCGCTGGTTCTGGTCTGATCCGCAGCTTCCCAGCTGCAAGTGTCATTGATGGTCTTATTTGCATCTGAAAGAGCCTTGTTTTCAATCGAGGGTTCAGGAAAGGTGTTGGCGCTTTGATGTTCACAAGAAAGGGCTGCTGATTCGAAAAGTCTACAGGAAGGACCTCATTTCCTATTCAGTTCTAACGAACCTGGTCACATTTCATTACACACCTTGCTGGCTTCTCCCCCATTCAGGTCTGCAGGACTCTGCCAATACAGAGACCCATGAGAGGGAGCAGAAAGTAAAATCCAGACAGAAAAAAAAAAAAAAAAAAAATCAGGAGGTTTTCTTAGCATCACCCAGGGAGGCAAGAGAACAAAGCTGTGAGTTCGGGGGACAGATCAGAGAGCTGAGGACCCTCTTCTCCATTGTCTGCCCCCTTCTGCAGGCATTTACATCCACAAAGTTAACACTTTGCAAGTGTTTGGCACTGTGCAAGGTGCAGGGCAATGGCAGATCAGGCCCAAGATGAGCTGGGATAGGAGCTAGAGAAGCAAAGGGCCAGACATTGCTCTGTTAAGAACCAATGAAGATGGAATGACAGAGTGAAGGGGCTTGCATTTACATGGCAACAAGAGATGAGCACCCAGGGCTTTCATTTTCTTCCCCCCTCACTCACCTTTTTCTCATCCCCCTCTTGCAGAAGCTGTAGGTGACTCCTCTTCTCACTGTCCTTCTGCAGGGAACTGCTCTGGTGCTGTGCAAGGCCCATGGGCGGGGATGCACTCCGTCCCTGTGGATCCACCCAGGTGTAGATGTGATTGGTGACATAGCCCCCAGGGATCCGCCCCACGGAATGCACCAAGAGGTTCAGCTTCTTGGAGCCTTTCAAAGCCTGAGAAACAGCCCAAGAGAAAAAGGAATTAATTCTAGAGCAAAAGGGAAATAAGAGCAATTAATGCTAAGGGCTCAATATCAAAGCTTTGCTTTTCTATGGAATCATTCATCAGGTGATCTCAAAGCACTTTGCAAATGTATGGAGCAAGCCTCGCAAACCCATGAAACCGGCACAGAAACTGTCTGTACCCACTGCTGAAATGCAGCCACTTCTGTGATAGAGCGCAGCATCTTTTAACAGCCCACATCATCCCTCTAGGTTGGACAAGCAGCAGAGAGGAAAGCATAGCCATCTCAAAGTGCAAGGGGATCAGAGGGAAGCCTGCTGAAATGAGAACAGGACACTTAATCCTAACTCTTATGCAAAGCACCATGGGATTGTGAATGCACTCACATGGGCAGAATGTTGTCATCTGTCTAACTGCAGGTTCCAGATAGGCCTCCTGGGCTGCAGGTGAGAGCCCAAACCACTGGACCATCATTCCTCTGTACTATTTGGCTCAGGAGCTACTGTCCACTCCTGCCATATTGGAAAAGCAGTCACACTATCCGTTACCCACAGGATACAGCTCTCCACGTCTCAGGGCATAAGCCAATCCCTAAAACATGGGGCTCGGAAGCAGCTTCTCTGAGGGGCTGGTTATTCCATACTCGCGCACTAGGGGTTTTCTTGTCCCTTCCACTGAAGCAGTTGGCCCTGGTCTCAGCCAGAGCCAGGCTCCCAACCACTGGCCAGGCGATTTCCAGGTCCTGCTCACCCCAAATCGCCAGCTCCATCGTCTCTGGTTCAGAGGAGTCCGACTCCTGCGGTCACCCAGCACAGGGGATCTAGGAATGACCCCGCTCTGGAGACAGAGCTGTTCTCCCTAAGAAAGGAGGATGGAGCAGACTAGGGCTATGCAATTGCCAGAGCCTGGAGCTTGCAGAAACCCGCCTTGGCTGGTCTCTTGGGAAGATTCCCGTTGATACCAGCAGGCTTTGGATCAGGCCCAGGAAAGGGACCCTCAGGCACCCGGGCTGTTTCTTACCATAACCTTCTCCAGCATGAACTACATGTCCAACAATTAAATAATTATTTAAAACCCGCACCCCCTCTCCCCCCAGGGATCCTTGAGATCCAGATGGGCCTGCTTGCCCGTTGCCCCGTCTGGCTTGTACCACAAAGGGCTGATGGCTGTTTTGTGGTTACATTTCATTTAATTAACTTGAGGGGAAGTGCGCTCTGGGGAAAGCCAGGCCAGCTGCTCACAGGCCTCAGGATCGGATGGAGGCTGCTTTGCCTGTTGAACATGCAGCTGCCTGCGCTGCTCCCTGCTTTTGTGCCTCTGGCAGCAATTCTCATCTCCCACCCTGGAGGGACCATAGTCCCCCCCCATTCCCAGCCCAGCTCCAGCCCCCACCTCCAGGTGCTGAGTTGGGGGAGGAGGGCCATAGGCTGCCCCACCTCACACCTGCTCCAGGTACAGAGGACACATTGCAGGGCCAGAAACAGGTCAGCGTCTTCCCCAGTATTTCTATGGCAGGGACATTAGCGCCCCAGCACCCTCCTGGCTCTGCCACCCATTTGGGGGCCGTCTCCTGTCAGAACTAACTGGAGCCCCAGCACTGAGCAGGTGTGGCAGCTCCTGTGCTCTTCCTGCAAGCAAGGGGGTTCCTTTTCCCTAGGCCCATCGGCTGCTGTCAGCGAGGGAGCCCAGGGGCCAGCACACCCCCAATGCCACAGGCTGCATGTTACCTCCACCCCACAAAGCTCTCAGGTGTCACCGAGAATGGCCACCGCACACACACTGCCACACCCAGCCCCAGGGAAGGAGATTTATTCCTTTACAGCCAACCAAGCAGAACACTGTCTGAAGAAAATACTCCGCCCAAGGCTTTGCCCTTCCCAGGGGTCTCCGGCACTCCAGCTCCCAGCAGCTTCCTAGCCTCAGCCAGCCCTCAGGGTTATTTCCCTAGCCCCAGCCAGCCCTGCTACCCCTCAGAGCAACAGCCCCAGGGTTATTTCCCTAGCCTCTTTGCTCCACTCCTATGTAGACTTTTCTACCCAGAATTCAGTTTATCTCAGCCCATCCTCCCAGGCTCAGCCTGCCCCCTTCTCCTCTCACCTGCCTACTAAGAGGCTTTCCTATACCCAGGTGTTGCCCCAGCCTTCTTTAATTAGCCAATTAGGCTCACCTGCTCTGGCCCCAGGGCACTGAGCTCAGTCTGTCTACAGAGAGCAACTCCCCTGTGACAGGAGGTCTTTAAAAGCAATGGACTCTTTCCAGTTAATTGCAGGGATTTTTAAAGGCCCTGGTCCATTAAGGGCTGCACCACCACCTACCATCACAACAGGCCCCTACTGAGGGGATTACAGCTCCAGATATAAATCTACACCAGCTGTGCCTTAGCTGAGTGTGCTTCCCCAGAGCTGAAATCAAGCAAATCTGAAGGCTGTGTGTCCAGAGCAAGGAATATAGCCAGCATCTAGATAGTACTGTACCAGAATCAGCTAATTAATATAGCTTGTTAACTATTCAATCAGTCCCATATGAGCCACCCTCCAAACCAGGAGAACATGGGTATGTCTACACTGCAAAAAACGCCAACTTCCCACCACAAGTTTCAGAGCCCAAGCCAACTGACTCAGGCTTGGATTATGGGGCTAAAAATAGCCATGGAGACAGCCTTGCCAGGTGTGGAGCTCAGGCACCACATGCCACTTCCCCCCTATGTTATTTAGTAATAAGGCTCTGAAACCTGCAAGCCCCAGATGGGCCAAGATAACATGTTATGAAGACTCCCAATGCAGAGGAGAGTATGGAAACCCTGTAGCGCTTGCCTGCAGTGAGGGTTAGCAGTAGAGAAATGCTAAGGCAGCAGCCTAAAGCAGAGAATGTAACAGATTGTCAATCACTACTTTAACCAACCTATAAAATGTAATACAGAATTATTGCCTTGCCAGCAAATCTGAGAGTGTGGGTCAAAACAACCTATCGAAACAGTTGTGTTCTCTATTAAATACTACATAGGGTTTTAGGGCAATTTCTGTAGAACCTCATTACATTTCTGTATTTTGCAGAACACTGGTCATTTCAGAAATGACAACAAGCCATGGTCAGCAAAGTCTTTTCCTTACAAAGCACTGTACTAAATAATCAAAAATAAATACAGAAGTGCAGGCAAAGAAGGTGCCTTTGTCTAATGGATCATCCATCAGGTTAGAAGTCAGGAGACCTATATTCTGTTCCCTGCACTGCTGGGAATCGTGGGCTAACGGCTTCACCCTCCCATTTTCCCTTCACTCCTTTGTCTGGTTTATCTCTTAGTGTAATCTCACAGGTGACATGTTCCAGAGGGACAGCCGTGTTAGTTAGTCTTGGTCAGCAAAACAAACAAGGAGTCCTGGGGCACTTTTAAAGACTAACCGATTTATTTGTTGCATGGGTTTTCGTGGGAGAAAATCCCACTTCGTCAGATGCTTTGAAGATGGGGAACTAAGCTCATGCAAGAAATAAATGTGTTAGTCTTTAAAAGTGCCACAGGACTCCTTGTTTGTAATGTCATAGGGTGTGTCTACACTGCATTTTAAACCCAGGTCGGGTGTGTGGAACTCTCACTTGTGTGGATTCGGTGGGTATATCTAGGCAGAGAAGAATAAATAACCCACAGCAGCAAGTTTCAGAGCCTCGGTCTACAGACCTGGGTTCATGCTACAGTTTTATAAACAACTATGCAGAGTAGACCGTTTGTCCAGGCTGGAGCTTGGGCCCTGAAAAATCACTCTCCTCCCCAGTCCCTGGGCCTCCAAACTCCATCCCCGGGCCAAGCCAGAATGTTTACATGATGCTTTTTAGCTCTTTAGTGCAGAGCCTCTGAAACTCGGTGGGGTGTATTTTGCCATGTAAATACCTTGCGCTGCCAAGCCTGTGCCTGAGTCTCCACACTGCACTGTAAACCGGGGCTGATAGGAGCTGGCCCTGGGTCTCCCAGCGATGCTATTGTGTCCACACTGCACCACCCAGACCTTCTGAATCCAGATCTGCAGCTTAAGTTGCATCTATACGGGGCTGTGGCCAAAGTCACAGCAGGACTTGGGCTCTGACCCACTGCCCTAGGTCATGAGTCCTCGCTGACCTGAATCAGACTGATTTGGGTGTGGAAGGGGGCCTTGCGCTCAAACCTGAGTCAGAGTGTAGACGTACTCTTCGGAGCAGGTCCTGCCTCCCAGTCTGTGTCCACACAGCCCTTAGCGCACGTTTCCATAGAGCCAAGAGCAAGGGGGCCTTGATCTTGGTTTCTAGCTGCTTCTTGTTAATACTTAATGTTAATAAACAAAAAGCTCCCTACCTGAGAGTCAGCCCAGATGGTGGACCCTGACTGTACAGCCCACTTTTGCCAAATGCATTCTTCTCCTTCTGTCTCCTAAGCAGTACTAAGTTGTCTCCCCCCATCCCAAATTAGTACAAGCTGCTGCAGGATTAATTCTTCCTCATCCTTCCCCTGATCACCTGTGCAGTGGATGAGGAGAAGCTGAGTTGGCTTAACCCTTGATTTGCCATGCAGCAGGTCAAGTCTGGCAATGGAGACAAGAAACTGAGCTTGCCTGAGAAAGATTTCCCAGTCATTGGTGTGAACTCACTCAGAATCACCACACCTGGCCTTGGTCTGACATAAGACTGTACGGCCATGACTTGGCACTGTATTTAGGAGATAAAAATACAAGAAAAGGCAGCCCTTTCAAAGAGCATGGGGGACAGACCAGGAATGGAGTGTGGAAGAGGAACATTGCTGGTGGGAGTTGGTGGCTGTTCCCTTCTTTCTCCACTAAAGCTCAGCCCCTGACAGAGTGGAAATACTAGGCAAGAGGCTGTGGGAAAACAGAGTAAACAGACTGCATGGCCAGAGATTTACAAGGTACTTTTAAGGTCCCCCTGGAGATCCCCTGATGGTACTGGCAGGGAAATGGAATCTCCATTAACGGTGAGATGTTTTATGTCTGAAGCTGACAGTGGAGACTCTGGGTGGCTTGGAAAGTGAATGCATAGCCCTGCACAGCAGCAACTGGCTGGGCCGGGTCTCTCAAGAAGCTGGGATGGGAAATGGAGTGGTCTCCCACCCTGTTGCTGCAGGCTGTTCTCCTGCTTCTGTGCAGCTGATACTAGAGCGGCCCTGCTAGAAGGACAGGATGTGCCAGCATTGAGGCTCTGTAGCCCTAAGGCCCAGTTCATCACTGTGTGACCAAGCTGAGACCTCAAGCCACCTTTGTGCCTTCCTTATTCTGGTGTCAAGGGCTGCCCTAACTTGTTCCTGGCTGCTTGGGGCCACGAGGGGCTGTTGAGAATGCTAAGAAGACCCCTAGCATAGCAGTTCATGGACCAGGCCTGTGTGGTTCTCCAGGAATGGCTCTGACTCTCACCCCCATGCCAGGGCCTGCTACAAGAAGTGGTGTGGAAGCACTGTGCATAAGGATCTCCCTATGCTGGGACATGCCCTAGGATCTGGCTTTGCCAGGCATTCAGAGCTTTGCATCAGCAGAGCTGGCGTGAAGGGGCTGTGGGTCGACCGCTTGCTCAGCCGGTACACTGCACACGACCAGAGGGGTCCACCAAGGGAGCCTTACACAAGTGCCCTTTATTGACCATCAATCATAGGGATAGTTAAACAGCCCCACTTAGCATGGCCTAAAGCCACCACCATGTCTCAAAGAAAGGGAAAGGGCGGGGTGTGTACGTCTAGAAGTGAGAGGATGGCATATTTGAAGGAGTTCAGAGCTGAAATCTTAATGGATCCCATCCTCATTCATCTCCATTTTATTCTCTCACACACCTGCCCCTATGAGGTAAGGCAGCACTGTTATCCCCATTTTACAGATGGAGACCTGAGGTACAGGTCAGATTAAGTGACTTGCCCATGGTCGCACAGACAACCCAAGAGGGCGCTGGAAGTAATCACCCAGATGCACAAATGCTAGCTCTGGAGACAGGTGACCTATCCAATTTCGGCGGTTGGGGTTGGTTTTTGCTCCAGAGAGAAAGAATTAGAAAAAACTCTGAGGGAAAGAAATTGGCCCTGTAATCCAGCCATTTCATTTGCTATAGTTAAGCAGCCACATCTAATGCATGTCAGTGAAGTTTCTCCTTGAGTACTGATGAAATTGCTCCATTTGCCTTTAATTTCAAAGTAAAGGGGCTGCTGGAACTTTGCCCTTCGCTCACAAAATCCTCCTGTCTCAGCTTGTGAAAACAATTGGTTCCTTACTTTGAACTGCGGCATCAGGCAGGGAAGTTAATCACCAGAGACAGCAGGTAATCAGCCCTCTCTGGCCACCAGCAATTGTGGCTTGAAAACATTTATGCCTGCTTCCCAAGCTAGATCTTTTCTGTAACAAAAACATTTCCCTTGCAGCCCAGTCTCTCCTCCTGTAGCAGAGAATGACAAGGAACATCATATTGAACACTGCCCCCTCCCGCACCCCGTCGTGCGAGGTGTGCGAGGTGCTGCACAAACACCTGTGACGAGACAGTCCCTTCCTCAAGGAGGATATATCACATAACAGGTCACTGGGAAAGCTGGGAACAGCAGCCTTACCTTCTGGCTTGATTCCCCTTTTACTTGACCATGCCATCTCCTAGCTACACTCCTAAACAGCTTTTTGGAGCTTCGTTCTGCAGGTAAATCACACTTCTGTCATCACGTGCACCTCTCACCCCACTCAATTCATGGGGTTACACTAGTAGAATATGGCTCTGGATGTCCAGATCATTTATCTGTCAGTCAGACCTAGCATGCAGCTTGTATTTGCTCTGCTGTCAGACACAGACTTCTCTCATATCATAGGATGAGTTAAGGATTGTCTGAGATCCCTCCCTAAAAGTGTGGGCTCATGCCAGAATCTTTATTTTAACTCAGCCTTTATTGGGTTAATATTTTTTCAAAAATTAAAGGTTATTACAACCATAAATGAATAAATCTTTCATGGAAATATACAACAGTGGAAAAATAGTATGCTAAATGTATATACTGTCTGAAGGATCCCAAAACAGTGTGTTAAATGTGTGTAGATGTGTGGCTATTTATAGGAGTATCGGTGAGTGCAATAAATCACTACATGCACCACGGAAATGCAGCCACCTCTGGGGCGGAACATGGCAGATGTTTCACAGCGAATAGCAACACTATGCAGGAGTTGAAAAAAGGAAGAGTAGAATATCATATCCTATTAAAAGATGGAGGGGTTTCCTCCTGGAAAACAAATCTATGCGGGTTCTCATTCAGGAAACTACTTCAGCACATGCTTAAAGTTAAGCAGCTCCTTAAGTTCCACTGAAGTCAAGAAGAAGTCAACAGGAATTTAAAACATGCTTAAAATGAAGCTGAAGTGCTTTGCTGTCCTGGGGCTTGGGAAAGTATGTTAATAGGTAGCCATATTTATCAAAGTGGATGTTTTGATTCATTAGATTGTGTCAATTTGGAAAGCATTTTTATGTAGCTATTTCACAAAACAGTCTGTCTGGAAATGCATCATAACCATCTGCAGTCTGAAGCTATAAAATATATGTATTAATAAACAATAGTGACTTTGCAAATGGCTTCAAATACTGGGAACTAAATTCCATCCTAGATACTGCACTTAATAGAGAGATCCCTGGGGAGAATTTGACCCTAGGGTTTTCTTTCTGGGGATAAATACACCCTTTTATATAGGTTGCAAGTGAAAATGGGTTTAGCAGCCTCATCCTTTAATCCCTGAAGGAAACGAATCTACATTGGCAAGCCACAGGACAATTCCCTGCTGAAGAAAAGAGCCCAGAATGGAAGAACAGGGTTGGGTACTGCAGGATTCAGGTGCATTGAGCAGGGTGTGTACTGGTATTTTAGGACACCAAAGCAGCTTGGAATGTTATTATCTACGTTACAGTCAAGCCTAGAAGCCTTAAGTGAGACCAGGACTTCACTGGTGTGTCTACACTGCCATTGGGAGATGTGATTGCTGGTGGCACTCAAGTGTGTGCCCAGGATCCTGGCCAGGTGGGGCCAATCCATGCCATCACCTCTGTTGCTGTACAGTTTCACTGCTGCTGTTACTTGAGTTAGCTGCAAGCACACCTCCCGATGGTGGAGGAGATCCTTAGTGAGACCCAGTCCTTCCTTCCCAGATGAACAAAATCAACATTATCATCCTGGTGCTACCAACGGGGGACTGAGGCACAGAGAGAGAGAGAAAGCAACTTGCCAAAGGCCACTTAGCAAGTCTATAATGGAGCAGGAAGCTGGACACAAATCTCCTAAGAGCCACTTCAGCATTGTAAGTGCAAGCAGCCTTTCAGAGGGAAGTGCATAAGCAGAATAGGCTAGGGTGATGGAGGAAAATCTCTCCCCACAGTCTGGATGTATCAGCTGTGTGTCAGAAAAGGTCCTGTTACTCAGTGATCTGAAATCCTCAGGACATCTGGAAGCTTTCTACTCGTCTGGAAGCTGTAGTGGGGATGGACGAAAGTTGGTGCAGCATGGAGCCTGGATGAAAAAGGAAATGGTGCTTTCCTTTTTACAGTGGTGCAGGTGGGCGGGGGAGTGAAGCACAGTAGGTGAAGAAGATCTGGCAAAGCATTCCCCCACCTAGGTACTAAACCAGGCTTTTATAAAATCTGGCAGGCAGAGTGGCACAATTGAGAGGCATTGGCAGAGCTGAACCGGAGAAGCTACATACTATGTCCCAATGCAGCCATCGAACACTCGCATCTTGGTGAGCCCAGTTAACCCAAATATTTTATGGGATTCCCTTGTGGGGGAGACTCTCTGCTTCATCCAGGTCTCCCTGTTTCCTCCCACTTCCATTTTTCCTGCCTCTGTCAAAGATGGCTGGCTAAGCGAGGCTTCTTGAAAGTGCATTCTCTCTATCTGACATGCTTCACCAGCCCCTGTTGCTCTAGGACCTGAGCATCTCAGAACCATCAGCACCCCACCCTACTTGCGTGAGGTACGGACGTGTTGCTGTGTCTGTGGGGAACACAGAGGCTATCGTCCAGACCCTCCGAGGTACTTATGCTCCTCGTTCCCATTGAAACTTTTTATTTCCTTGAAGAGAAATGAGGAGAGAAGCTAAGGTGACTTGTATAAGACCCTACAGGAAGTCCATGGCAGAGCAGGGACTTGAAGCTGGGTCTCTGAAACCTACATGAGGGGCTGAACCACTCGGCCACCCTTTTTCTCACTCAGTTTGTTGATGAGGCGGGGTAGGGTAGTGACTTGGTGACCCCTCTCTTCACAATGGGCAGAGCACTGAGAGCCTGATTGGCTGCTTTCTCCAATGTGCCTCATCATTTACTCCAGTGCAAAAGGATGACGTTTCACACTTGCTGTGCACTTGCACGAGAGTCACCAGGAATCGGGTCTTCCATCTGCTCAGGAGCTGACTTGAAGATCAAAGGCGGATCCATGGATCCAGTGATTTATCATAGCCCATGCTTTCAGACATAGAATAATAAAGGGTCCTTGGGTCCATCACCCCCACCTACTGTATTGCACAATCCCCTATGTGCACGCTTGGATTCTTTCTTTAGCTTTCCCTTGCAGTAGCTGGAGGCAGGTCACCGGATGTAGTAGCCTAGGATCTGATGGCCTGGGGGAATTTAGATTTTTTTCCAGTCCCCGTGGATCCAGCTCTCCATATTGTTTGAAATTTGTATCTATTCCACATTAGAAGCATCACCAACATTTTGTTTTTCTGAAACCTTCCCCCAATTTTCCAAAAGTTGCTGGTGTCCTGGGACCTCTGTAAAATCAGGATTTACCTGAGTTTCCCTTTACGGTACTACTATCGCAGCACGGCGGACCCACTTGCTGTCTTCTCCGGTTCATAATCCCTGCCAATGTCATCCAGGATGGACTGGTGAGACTGGGAATCAGGGGACATACAGTCTATTCCTTACTCTACTGTGTGGCTTTGGGGCAAGTCCCTTCCCATCTCTCTCTGCCTCAATTTTCCTACCTGGGGATCACTCTCATCCACCTTTGTGAATGGCTCTGAGATCTGCAGGTGAAAAGCTATGGAAGTGCTAGGGCTTGATGCCACCTCTACTACCTTCACCTTCTCCTAGTACTTCCTCTGGCTGCCCCATCTCGCTGCTCAGGACCGATTTGCTTGAGATGATATCCCCTCTGATAGATGCACGTCAAAGGCTCAGTGACCCCTATCCTTGACCAGTCTCATTTATCCTCTTCATTCTAGTTGGATGGGCCTGGCCACCAGTGTTCTCAATAGCTTTCACTCTCAGGACAGGGTGTGGCTGACTTGACTTTTTACCAGGAGAAAAGTTTGCAGGTTTATTGTCTTATCTGCTGAACGTTGTTACTTGAGGCCTTTTGAAAGCTGTCGAAGGAGGAGAATGTAGAAGAGCTCACACTTACGGGTGGCTGTGTAGCGCTAGTGGAGAGGGTTGGTCCAGAGGATGCCTGGGGCCATCGTGCTGCCTTGAAAGTCACCCCATGGACAAGTCTTCTCTCATAAATTATTGAAAACCATCCCAGGCTTGTCAACTTTTACTGCTTCAGCAGGGGGATGCTGAGTGGATTTAATGGTGCAATTTAATGCAAAGTACCGAGGTAATGAAGTGTCACCAGTAGAGTACTACTGCTGGCTTGCTTCTTTTATAGCTCTCACATGCTAACAGAGTGGACCCTGATTGACAGGTGGGTGGGAGACCTGCGAGAGGCCACCAGGGGTGGGCTGGTGCTTTGATAATGGTGCTGTTCCTCTTGTTCTGAAGTGAGTTGCTTTCTGGAAGCATGGAGGTGATGGCTTTTGACTGAGACATGAAGCTAATGTCCCACCACGAGGTTCTCCTTGATGCTGTCTAGGAAGTATGCTGGGTTGCAAGGCGCTCTCTAAATGTAAGCAGTTATTAGCCACTGGACTAACAGGAGACAAGCACAAATGGGCTGAGCTGGAAAGGGCAATAGCATTAGAATTCTTTCTGCCAGCCTCGGGGGATGTTAGCATCATAGACTATTAGGGTTGGAAGGGACCTCACGAGATCATCTAGTCCAACCCCTGCTAAAAGCAGGACCACTCCCACTAAATTATCCCAGCTAGGGTTTTGTCTAAACAGGCCTTAAATGTGTTCAAAGATGGAGATTCCACCAGCCCCCTAGGTAGTCCATTCCAATGCTTCACCACCCTCCTAGTGAGAAAGTTTTTCCTAATATCCAACCTAAGCTTCCCCACTGCAACCTGAAACCATTGCTCCTAGTTCTGTCCTCTGTTACCACTGAGAATAGCCTAGCTCCCTCCTCTTTGGAGCACCCCTTCAAATAGTTGAAGGTTGCTATCAAATCCCCCCTCAGTCTTCTCTTCTGCAGACTAAATAAGCCTAGCTCTAGCAGAAGAGGGTAAAACACCCCCATTACAAGACACTATGGCTATGGCTATAGACTTGTAAAGTTAAGTCGACCTTGTTAAGTCAACCTAACAGAGTGGCAATACTTTAAGTTGACCTTGTTAAGTCGACTTAATAAGGCCGATTTAGCACTAATCCCCATCCATACTGGCTTTCAGTTGACTTAAGAAGTCGATTTAAGGCTTAAGTCAACCTCAGAGGAGGTGTTATTAAGTCGACTTAAGGAAGGGCTTAAGTCAACTTAATAAAAGCCCAGTGTGGACGTGGCTTTGTTTAGGTCGACTTAAGCCTCCTTAAATCGACCTAACGTGCCTGTGTAGATGCACCCATGCAGCCGGATTCTGGTCCAATGGACAGAGTAAAGATAGCCTTGTGCTTAAAGCATCAGACTACAGCCCTGGACTCTAGGGCCACCCATGCTGGGCCTGTCATTTGGCCCCAGGGTACGTTAGAGCAGCCTGAGGAACTGCCCTTACATGTGCTCAGAGATTCACTGCTCCTGCAGGTCATTGAGGCAGCCAGGGATAATCAGGACAGAGCAAAGTTCTTTCGAGGCCACTGGAAGCAAACACTCTGTATGGGGAAAGCAGAGGGTCATCTGCAGACTACATGGGCAAGACTCACCTTTGAGTTCAGGGCAATTCCTCGGGGACAGACCTTTTATGCCGGCAGGGAGCCACTGGACAACAATGAATGGTGGCCTAGGTGTCCAACAATAAAGCCATTGAGCAAGCCAGGGTCTCCTCTCAGTTAGATCAGGGTAGCTCTGTTGCATTGTACAAATCTGAATGTACATTTGCTTCTTGTGGTCCTGTTGGGCCAACTCCTGTGCCAGCCGACCTCCTGGGATCCTGTCCATTTCGGTGGGACAGCACCGGGCTGTGTACACTGGGCTGACAGGAACACCTAGGGCTCAGCCGAGATCAGGGCCCCACTGTGCTGGGTGTTGTACGCACACAATCAGAGACAGTTCCTGCTCCAAAGAGCTGACCGTCGCGACAAAGGGTGGGAGAAAGAAAGTAACGTTACCTCTGTGTCCCAAACAGGGCAACGGAGGCCCGGACAGACTAAGTGATGTGGGGATGAGCCAGGAATCGAACCCAAGTCTGTACCAACCTCAGTATGTCACATGGATGAAATCAGCCCTATGGAATCAGCCTCAGCTCTTGCTGTGATGTTTTTCTTCCCCTAGTGTCCGTGACTCGTGTGGATTCCTCATCTGAGCCCAGCTGTTGAGAGCTGCTGCTGCAAGCTGGAATTTTAATGGAATCGTTTGGTGGAGTCAGCCCTGGTGGGAAGGGGCTGGGCTGACAGCCCTGGCGCCAGAGGCCTTTCAGTTAGCCACAGAACAGGCAGCAGACAGGCAGCCGTCCTCAACTCTCCTCCCCTGCCAAAGTGCCGGCCCTGGCCAGGGGGCACCATTTCCATTACCCCAGGCTCAGCCAGCCTTCAGCCTCCCTGCTACATGTCAGAAAGTAGGACGCTCATCTTCCACCCCAGCCCTGCCCTGTTTGTTTCATCCGCCTGCTGTAACCAAGGCTGTAAACTCCCTGGGTACGGACTGCTTTGGCACGAGTGTTTGCATAGGTCTCGGGGGCCTGATGGGGCATGGACTGGGGGGCAGCACTGGTGGAAGGGATGTTGTGGCCAATTTCCACTGATGCAGCCTCTTCCCTTGGCAGATGATCTGCAGGAGTCCTGCAGAAAGGCTCACGCTGCCAGAAGCTGGAATAGATCATGACTGAATTGGCAAAGAGAGTGAGAGGCTGGGATGAGATAGCCAGGCTCTGTTTTCTAGTTGGGCCCCTGAATCTGCAGGGTGCTGGGGTGGGCAGGCCTCATTGCCAAGTGGGTGTGCTATGGCCCAGCTGGACCCACCCATGGCTACGCACCTGGATGAGACAGAGGAGAGGTAAACAGACTGATGTCAGTGTGAGGGGACAGGCAAAGGAACAGCTTCCCAGAAGTCTAGTTCTCATCAGCAGGTCCATCTTGGTTCTTTACTGGTGCCTTCAGGCTACTTACACTTAGCTGCAACCAGTCCTGATTCTCCTTAAATCCCTGAGGCCAAATGATGTTTGGGGGTCCCCTCTTTCCCACTCAAGATTGTTTCAGCCTTTGAAATGTTGGTCCCATGGGGCAAAATTCAGTCCTAACATAAACTGGTGCAACTCCATGGACTGCAAGAGAGCTTCTCTCACACCAGATCTTAAAGCTTTGTCGAGAGTTTTCCTTCTCTTGACTGTGCATTTGTGGCTGGGAAAGATTGAAAGCAATAGCAAAAATCAGACAGTGCAAGCAGAAGCCAGCCAACAGCTGTATTCCCTGCATTGAGGCTCCTGTGGGATTTTCTAGGCTGGTGGTTCTCAGCTTTCCACACCATGACTCCATGTTACAACAAGCACCCCTGTTGTAACAAAGTTTTTTGACCTACTTCTCTATCTAGAAGAAAGAGAGAGTGGTTATGAAGCCCACGTTGAGAGACCATCATCAAGAACCTTTACATAAGCTCATTATGCAAGGAAAAGCCATGGTGCAGGCTTCTTCAAGTTCTCTCTGAACTTACAACATTTAGGCTATGTCTACACTAGAAAAAGTTAGGTCGAGTTTGCTAAGTCAACTTAATAAGGTTGACTTTTAATAAGGTCGGGCTTAAGTCAAATTAGTCGAGTTAATTAAGTGGATTAGTCGACTTAAACAAAGTGGACTAAGTTGACTTAAAGTTAAGTCGACCTAACCACACTTAATAAAGTCGACTTAAGAGTTACTCCACGCCCACACCACACTTAAGGAATTTCTTAAGTCGACTTAATGAAAGCCTGGTGTAGACAGGGAGTAATTGAGGTCGACTTAAGCCTCCTTAAGTTGACCTAAATTGCTAGTGTAGACATAGCCTTAGACCATAAGCTCTTCAGGACAGGAGATGCTTAACAGACACAGAAAGCAGACAACATCTTTTGATTGGCTCAGTAAACTAAAGTAGTATTTCCTCCTTAAATTCCCCCTGAAATGTCAATTGGATACAGACTTTTTCACTTCCTTTCTCAGACTGTTGTGTTAACTTGCTGTGTGGTGTTTGCTTCTGTGTTCCACCCCAGAGGCAGCTGCATTTTCTCAGTGCACAATCATTGCAGGTACTGCTTGCATTGTGCTTTTGAGACCGTTGGATGAAAGTCACTATGCAAGTCAGTCAGAGAGAGCGTGTGTCTGTCTGCAAGTGTGGTGGTGGAGTGGGGAGAGAAGATCAAAGGAAAGAAGTCAAGGGGCATTGGAGGACTGTAGCATCATCCATATAAAAATCATAGGTGGGAAGTGGACACTAATCCACTGGAAATATTCTTAGGGGAAGTAAAGTGGCAAAGACTGGGACAGGCTAGATTTTTATAAGGCTTTAGATTCCCTCCATTCTTTAATTATCCATTCAGTCTCTTGTGATTTAAGTAGATTTCTTTTCTTTCTTTTACAAAGCACTTTAAAAATAGCTTATTTACCCAAGAATCCCTTCATGAGTCATTAATATAAATATGCTGCCCACCGCATGGCTTAGGTGCTATTAAGTGGATTTGCAATCTAGCATTTTATTTGCCTGGCTCAATGCCTAAGACATATTCCTTCCTTCAGGAAAATCCATTTATATCCAATAGTCTCCACAGCCTTGCGTCTAACGCTAGTGACGGAATTTCTTTCCCTTCCCTGCTTTTTCTTTTCCTAAGCAATTCTCACCAGAAGAAGCTGAAAGAAGCCTTCTTAAAACTTCTCCCTGGCCCTCAAAATCCCCTCAGCAGGAACGACGATGTCATAAATCAATGGCTATTAATCACAAAGAGTTTCCTAGCAAGCTGAATAAAAGACACATTTTGTACGGATGTGGCTCAGTCTTTTACCTTCCCTGCTAATGAAATGAGCAATCTATTCCAATTCATTTGGTTAGTAGCCCTGCTGTGTCTCACAGCTGGAGACAGAGCATTAACTGTGGGCCATCCTTCCATTCTCCCTCTTCCTCCTCCCACCTTTTCTTCTATGGATAATAGACTCACAGGAACTGTTTGCTTTCTGGAGCTATTCAGATGATGGGAGTCCATTTTTCCAGCCAGGTAATTATGCCTACTTGCAGACTGGTGAAGGCTTGAGCTCTGAGTCCTACGTGATTTTGCATTGAGTCAGTCCACAATAAAAACTTTAGACATGAAAGAGAGGGAGAGTGGGGGAAAGAAAGGGACAAAGCTCTTTGAGGCTGTGGATTCCCACACTCTTGGAAGCAACATGGAAACAACTGCAGAAGTTGGCAGAACCCCAGTTTCCAGCTTTGTCCGGGCAGGCCCCCATTAGAGGAGACAGGTGCCTTCAAAATAGCACAACACCCTCAACTCTTGGCCCTTGGGGCCCAGTTAGGTTGGACAAGAACAACCAACTGTCAGTAGCACAGAGAAAGCTTCCAGCTTTGTTGTGGAGGAAAGATGGGAGAGGGAAAGAAAATACCCTTTTAAAAGAAGACCTTTCGCTGCCTGTCGGCCTAACGCATCACTCTGCGCTCATGAGTGGAAGGGAATGAGGAGCAGACAATCCAGGCATACAAAAGCAGGGTGGGGCCAGCGTGCTGTCACTGATGCATGCACCTCCCATCCCTCAGAGACCTTTTCTGGGTGTCCTATAGATAGAGTACACCTAGAATCAGTAGGAGTCCAGCAGCAACTGGGTGTCCCAGCTGAGACGGGAGCCCTGGGATGGACAGGATCTGCCCCAAAGAACGGAAGAGTCTAAACAGATGAGTCAAAGGATGGGGGAGAAACAGGCCAAGGGAGGGAAAGTGAAGTAACGTCCCCAAGGACAGAACAGGTTGGTGGCCAATAACCCTCGGTTCCGGAGCCCTATTCCAGAGCTGGATCCAGATTGTGTCCCACTTAGCACTAGCTGCCTGCTTATGGGCAGCCTCGGCAGAGAGGTCACAACATGAATGACTGATGGAGGCTGCCCTCACTCTAGAGAATGTCCCTCCAGGCAGGGCCATATGGACGCAGAAAGAGAGGCCTCCATTCCCCCGGCCCGCTGGCACACCACCTTTTGCCAATGCCAAAATATTCCGAAGAGACAAGAAGAAGCAATCCCCTAGCAGAGGTCTGGCTCCATCCGGGTCCAAACTACAGCACCAGCCCGCCCTAGCTGTGGCCCCAATGGCAGGATGTCTGCCAGTGTGATGAACTGCAGTGAGTTTCCACCCTTCCCGCAGGGTTAAAGGGCAAGGCCCGGGGAAATACTTGACTACAGCTGTTCTGTGTGTGGTTTGTATCATGAACACAGGGCCTGACACATTTCTGCACCTGCCCAATGACCTTTGCAATCTTGACTCTTCCCACGAAGGGTCTCAGGCCTCTTCTCCACAGACTTTCAGCTGCACTCACGATGGTTTTCGTCCGTACCCTCGTTGGGTCTCCCCCATT
Organism: Pelusios castaneus; assembly: GCA_007922175.1. Taxonomy (NCBI): domain Eukaryota; kingdom Metazoa; phylum Chordata; order Testudines; family Pelomedusidae; genus Pelusios; species Pelusios castaneus. The sequence goes on from ML685804.1 coordinate 1,613,456, forward strand.
CACCCTAACTTTTGTGGCTCTCCACTACAGCAGTCTAACCACCAGTTTTCATCTGGAGGCTCTGGCTTTCTGCTCTTTGGCCGGCCCCCTGCTTGCCTTCTGCTGCTTCAGGATTTACTTGGCCAGAGTTTTGTCTTTTTCACAGCTTTTCCTTCCTCTTTTTTTCACAGCCACGAGAGGCTGCTGAACCAGCTTGTTGCCCTTTCCTCTTTGCCCTGGCCAGCCTCTGTGCTAAAGTGTGGATGCTACGGGTCTGCTGGAAAGGAATCGAGACAAAGGAGATGCGGCCAGAGAGCAGGGGGAGCAGACACGGAGAGGAGGAAGACTTGACGGTAGCTCTGCTTCCTCAGAGGAGGATGAGCACTGAGAAATGAGGAGAGAAAAAGCACAAGGACAGAGAGGGGGGACTTTATGGGCTTGGTCTGTCTTTTAAGTAGGGTAGGGGACCTGCCTCTGGAGTCAACACAGGAGGGAACAGTCAATCCGGCCCTGAAAATGCCTCTGGGGGCCCCGCAATGGCCCTATAGAGGGGCCCCGCAATGGACCTTCACCTAGGGCCCCCAATAGCCAAAGGCCGCCTCTGCCTTCCTGGTGCTGTCCAGAACTCTAGAAACTGGAGGGGACCATGAGAGGTCATCAAGTCCAGTCCCCTGCACTCATGGCAGGACCAAGGACCCTCTTCAACCAGCCCTGACAGGTGCTTGTCTGACCTGCTCTATATTACGCGCAAAAAGTGAGGATTGTGGGTTTGAGGGGAAGATGGGGTCATTGATGTTGCTGTTTTCTGGGTAGATCCCTGATTCACTGTGTGTTGAATTGATTTACAGGGAGTGCACTCTGCATTTGGCAATGAGGAATATTCAGAAAATGAATAACCCAAGAAGCAAAGTAAAACAGCTCAAGTAAATGTGTCAATTTAAATGGGATTGTTACTGACTTCTACTTCAGTCATTCTCTACGTAGGCGTGACACTGAGGAAAATACCCCAATTCTATCAGCCTAACCGACCTGAGACTAAAGGCCTTATTTGAATCTGTTTTTACATTTGATTTCAACAGTTACTCGAGATTCACTGGTGTAATTAAGAGGAGTAGCAGATCTGAAATGACTTGCCCAAGGTGTCTCAAGAAATCTGTAGTAGAACAGAGAATTGAACCTATATCTCATAAGTCCCACACCAGCCAATCAATGAGAAGCCCAGCCTCCTTCTCCGGAGCTGTAGCATTTCTGTGGACTTGTGTTCAAATCCTCCCCCAGGTCCCAGATGAAGTGAATGTTGTGATCTCAGTTTCATCCCCAATACAATCAACTATCCTGTTCGTCACAGTCTCTGCTCAGGAGTAGCCAGGGCCCTTGACTATCAGGTCAATATTGTGGCACGTTGGTGGCTCAGGAACATAGCCGAAGGAGCCAGGAGGGAACCGCGTCGCCAGAGCCATATGAGAAAACATACGTATCATCTGCCAGTTCTATGCCTGATCAATGCTGGTGGTCTCTCCCTTTCAGGAGCATTGAAACAAAGTTAAAATACAAGTATTTCCTGTGCAAAGAGCCAACCTATCTCCTCTCCTCGACTGAGAACACCTGGGCTGCGTCTACACTGGTAAATTAAGTCGACTTAAGCTTGCTTAAGTCGACTTAATTTACCCTGCGCCTACACTACAGTTTCCTTAAGTCGACTTAAGCAGCTTGCTTAAGTTGACTTAATTTTAATTAAGTCGACTTTCTTTTCCTTAAGTCGACTTTATTAAGCCTCCTTTCTAGTAGACCTAAGGCTTAAGTCGACTCCCTAGAGTCGACTTAAGCCAGTGTAGCCATGGGGTAGCCCTAAGTCGACTACCAGGGCTACACCAATGCCCTCCTTGCTGGGGGGGGGGGACCACAGGGGGAGCCTGGCATGCCCCCCCACAGGGCAGGGCAGAGTCTGCCCACCCTGCCCCTATGCCCTGCCTGGGTCTCTGTCCCCCTTTGCCCCATTGTACCTAGGTACAATGGAGCAAAGGCTGAGCCCCCTGGCATTGGTGGGGGGGGGG
>ML685804.1:1621518-1637317 GCA_007922175.1 Pelusios castaneus
AGCCCCCCTGCCTCCCCAGGCCAGTCCAGCCACCTCCCCAGCTCTCCCGACACATTCCCCCCGGCTGAGCCCCACTGCCCCCAGGGTCCCAAGGGGGGCGGATGTCTCCTTTTCTCACCCACCTTGACAGCCTCGGCGTGGCTCACCCTGTCCAAAGACTTGTCGTTGACGCCCAGGATCTGGTCCCCGACCCGGAGCCCTTCTTTCTCCGCCAGGGAGCCCGGCTCCACCAGGGAGACGTAGATGCCCACTCCGTGCTCGGAGCCGCCGCGGATGCTGAAGCCCAGCCCTTCGCCGCTCCTGCTCCGCTTCAGGCTGAGCTGGCGGACCCGCGGAGCTGTCCGCGGCGCGGCGGGCAGGCAGGGCCCCTCCGAGGTGTACTGCTCGAAGAGCGGCTGGTCGGCGCGGGGCAGGACCAGGCGCAGCAGGGGCAGCAGCTGGCGCTGTGCCGGCCGCTCCAGCAGCAGGCGGAGGCTCTGCACCAGGTCGAAGACGTTGCGGCGGGCGCGGTAGGCGTCCAGGCAGCGGGCGAAGCGCTCCCGCTCCGGCTCGCTCAGCAGCAGGTGCAGGGCGCGGTGCAGCCGCCGCACGTTGGCCGAGAGCAGGCGGCTGCCCGGCCCCGGGGCGCCGGGGGCATCGAGGGGGGTGCGCTCCAGCCCGGCGCTCATCCCCCGCCGGCCGCCGCCCGGTGCTCGGCGCTGCAGGTCCGATCCCCGGCTCCAAGCACTTTCTCCCCGGCTGGGGCTGCGCAGAGCCACTTCGCCCAAGTCCTGCCCGCTCCCTGCAGCCGCCCGTCAGTCAGGAAATGACGCGCTCCCAGTTGCCGGGAGACGGGGCGATACAATCCAGGGAGAGGGATGGATGGAGCCTGGAGCAGGGACCTGCCCCCGTGCACAGGCCGATCCTCAGCCCTGTGCCCCGGGGTCCCTCCCCTGCACGGCCGGAGTCACAGATACAGTGCCACCGGGGAGGGGCCTGCAGAGCAAGCCAGCGCCTGCTTTCCTCGCCACAGCCGGGGGGAGAGCAGAGCAAGGAGAGAAAAGCCCCGGGGCACTTTTAAAGAGCAACACATCGCAGGAGCTTGGGTGGGAGACAATCCCACAAGTTCCCCATCTTCAAAGCCTCTGAGGAAGTGGGATTTTCTCCCACGAAAGCTCATGCGATAAATAAACGTGTTAGTCTTTAAAAGTGCCCCAGGACTCTGTTTGTTTCTCTGCAATAGACTAACAGGGCCACCTCTTTGGAACAATCCCACTTCGGGGAACTGACGGAGTGGGCGGAAAATAAACTCCGCGGAGTGTAAACCAAAGGATCAGTCAGGCTGTAACAGCAAATCAAAGCAGCTGTTTAGATTCAAGCAGTCTGACCTGATCCTATGACTTACACTGTACTGTGTTTATTTTCCTCTCTTTCTGTAAATTCCCCATCTTCAAAGCGTCTGTGAAATGGGGTTTTCTCCCACAAAACTCATGCAATAAATAAATGCGTTAGTCTTTAAAGTGCCACCAGACTTCTTGTTTGTGTTGCTGAACTAGACTGTCACGGCTCCCCCTTTGGAACTTGAGAGGAACCAAGTTATTGTACAGACAAATACCTCAGCGGATTATATTATATCCTTTTATCTATTTCCTGGAAAGGAGTGACTCATGGGAAGTGTCCCTGAGTTTGAATGTTATAGGTCTGATTCTGTTCTTGTCATGTACAGTGGGGTAAATCAGGAGAGACTCTGTGGAAGTCAAAGGACACCAGTGCAACACGGAGCAAGGAAGAGAAGAATCAGCTTTCTCTCTCTCTGCAAGTGTTTACACATACTGAAATTATCTTTACTACTCTTTCTTTAAAATGTACAAACAAGTTGTCTGAGGAATGTATGAATGTATGAATTAATTTTCTAAAATGAGTAATTTCCACCAAGGGTAGCTTATGTTCAGGTTTCCTTAGCTTGGTTTTGCAGTTATATTAAGAAATGGGACTTAGTATTTACCTAGCACTTTCCACCTTCCGCTTGCTTTAGGAACATCATGCAATGGTCTCACAGTGCACCTTTGCCAGGTAACTCACATTCCATGATAGGACGGGGTGCGACGGGGTGCGAGGTGGCCCTGTTAGTCTGTTGCAGAGAAACAAACAGACTCTAGGGGAATTCAGTGTGGGTGTCCACCTAAAAGCAGCCTGATTTTTAGAGTGTGGATGCTGAGAACTTTCTAAAAATCAGGCCCATTTAATGTCTGGCTCCAGAAAATTAGGCAATCCCCCTCACAAAAAAATCACTAGTTACTTTTGTAAATTTTGGCTCTAATAAATGCCTACAGAGATAAACGAGAGTAATCATTATCCATCTAACAACTAGGGAAGCAGAGAAATTGAATTTAGATTCAGGTTTCTATCCATCAGAAGAGTGAAGTTCTGTAATAGCTTTTCGAGGGGAGCAGTGTGGGCAACAAATCTAGCTGGTCTCAAAACTGAGCTTGATAAATTTATGGAGGGGATGGTGTGATGGGACAGCCTCGTTTGGCAGTTGACTGATCTTTGGCTACTGGTGGTAGATATGCCAGTGGCCTGTGATGGAGCAATTGGGGTGTGTTCTGAGTTATTACAGAGATTTCTTTCTTGGGTGACTGGCTGGGTGAGTCTTGCCCACATGCACAGGGTTTAACTGATCACCGTATTTGGGATCAGGAGGGCATTTCCCCCGAGGGCAGATTGACAAAGGATCTGGGGGGTTTCTCCTTCCTCTGTAGCATTGCGAATAGCTCACTTGCTGGTGGATTCTCTGTATCTTAAAGTCTTTAAATAATGATCTGAGGACTTTAATAACTCAGCCATAGGTTAGATGTTTATTGCAGGAGTGGGTAGGCAAGGTTCTGTGGCCTGCATTGTGCAGGAATCAGATGATCATATGGGTCCCTTCTGACCTGGCAGTCTATGAGGTGAAGTGCCCGGCCCCATAGAGGGTGTCAGTGGTAGAGATGGGCTTAGATGTTTAGGTTACTAAACCCTGTTACTCTTCGTTGATAATTGTCATGACCAGGTTTAATAATTCATTTCTGTACAAGGCACCTCTGCTGAAATTAGGCCCCCCTGTGTCCTATAGTCACAGGGTGAGAGACTGTACCTGCTCCAAAGATCTTACAAAGTCCCAGTGTTGTGGGTCTGCCCCACTGCAGAGGTGAACTGAGCCCCATGTGCAGCACTTTCCAGGACGGGGGCCTAAATTCAGGGCTTTGTTTGAGGCAGTAATAATGCTGTACAAACTGGAAACCTGATCCTGTCTTCTTTGTCCAGACTTGGTTTCAGTGAGACAGAGAGAGCACCAGGAAGTGTGGGATCAGACCCATTGCAATTAAGGAAGTCCTTGCCGAGGGAAGGACCAGGGTGTGAAAATGGTGAGACGGGATTTTTTTCTCCTCCCCTTACCGTGTAGAATGTTTTCGCTTTTTGTCTGTGTTTTTGTGAGCACAAATCCTCACCGTCTATTGTCAACAGGCTGGAGAGGGAATAGGCAATAGTACTTTCTGCCCACCCCCCTCCATCTTGGGATAAATATCTTCAGATCTTCTTGCAAACCTCACAGTTCACTCTGGTGTACTATGCTGCTGGGGGCCAGAATGAGAGTGAATTAATTGTTTAGAAATGACATGCTGGGAAAGGAAGAGCTCAGTGTAGCTGAAAGCCGCATTGGGCCAGCCTATTGGCTAGAGAAGAGGAGTCAGTTTACACACTGCTCAGAGGAGAATACTTTGGCTTGGATGTCCACTGCTCCTTCAGGGTGAACTGGTTATTTGATCCTTGTGAGTATTTTTTCCATTGCCTGATGTGCAGATTTGGGTTGTTAATAGCTAATAATTTTACTAGTTATTAATTCTGATCACAAAGTCACACGAAAGCTGTAATTCATCAAAGCATTTAGGAACATATTGATTTTAATCTCATTTATATCCAACTGACTTAAGGATGTGCTTATTTTTCTGAATAGGGACTGCCTTACATTCCTGCCTAAAGTGAAGCAGGAACTGAAATGCTTCGCTGAATCTGGGCCTAAGGCTTGCTCCAACTCTCACTGAAGTCAAAGGGATTCTTTCCATTAACTTCCTCGGATCATATAATACCGCTCCTAATCAAAGCGCTCCATAAATATTGGGTAAACAAGCCCCAGAGAATCCTGGTCTGGTAGGTTCTGGCCATGTAAGTTTTATTTACATTCACACTAAATGCAGCCTCTCTTAGGTGGAATCCTAAAGGCAGATCTTCAACCTCACATGACAGCAATCTAGGCAGGAAGTGAAGGGTATTACATCCCGTTACCACGGAGGGAAGAAATTCAAGGTAGACCATTAACACAGGAACATGACTATGGTAGATCGGTTAATGCTCCTGTTTCTGACAAGAAGTGACACAGGGACTTAAACAACCGCAGTGGTCAGGGCTGTTTGAAATATGAAACAACATGGTGTATAGTAGCCTTGGGGGGGACTAAAAAGAGCTGGTTTCTGGTCTACACTTTGCCCCCAACCTGCTGGATGACCTTGCACAAGCTGCCGAACCTTTCTTTCTGCTCTTACCCTGTGTCTGTCTTTTCTTGATGGGCAGGGATCATACCATGTGAGTTCACAGTGTGTCGCACAATGGGGTCTTGCTTTGAGGTGGGACCTCTAGACGCTACTATAATGTTGAAGACAATCCTGAACAATGGGCCCTGTAGTAGCACAGGGTCCCCTTACATCATACTGGGGGATTGGACCCCTTCACCAGCTGTATTCTGGAAGTCTCTCTTCCAAAATGGAGCCAGCCCATTGTTTGAAGTAGAATGACTGCAGAATAGGACAATTCTTCTTTGCAAAGGCAAGCTCACACCCTCACATTCATTTCACTCGTGACCTTTCTTAAGACTAGAACATGAAGCTTCACGAGAAAAAATCAGTTGAAAAATTCATTGCGACTGCTTGGTCCCATTGCTTGATTAATTTGTTTATTATGTACATTTTCATTGGCTCTTTCATTTTCCTCTGTCTTTGCTGCACGAGGGAAAACCATCTTAGATTTCAGAGTCATTAAAGTCTCTCTTTCTCTCTAGCTTTTGTTGAAGTGCCTGTTATCCAAAGCAATAGAGGAGGCTTAAACTTAATCTATCAGATGTATCTTGATGGCACTAGAATTCATTTTCTTCATGGATATGATGAAAAAGCCTTAACAGCTGCATTACAAGTAGCTTTATGTATCAAAGCTTTGTTGGATCATTCAGTGCTTTGTTTAAAACAAGACAAAAACTGGCAGCTTGCTAATTTGGGTTCTAACACTGATAAATAAGCAGATGGAATAGTCAATGTAATTGGAAAAAAGGGCAAAACAATATATGGCAGAAAGTGAGCAAAAATAAACCCAAGAGCAGCAACTGAAATTAAAAAACAAGAGAGGGGTAAAAAAGGTAAAGAGTTAACTATAGAAGAGAATGCCTCAATTTAGTTGTTCCCAATCATGTAATATTTAGAAACCCCAATGGAGAATCTTTCTATTTAGGGGTACTTCTGTGCCCCTCCCCCCTCCCCATTATGTATCTGAGCACCATTCTTCAATGTAGTTGTTCTCATAATAACTGGGAGGTAGAGAATCATAGAAGTAGGGGTGGAAACGACCTCAGGCGGTATCTAGTCCAACCCCCTGCTCAAAGCAGGACCAACCCCAACTAAATTCTTCCAGCCAGGGCTTTGTCAAGCCAGGCCTTAAAAACCTCGACGAGTGGAAAGTCTATCACCTCCCTAGATAATCCATTTCAGTGTGTCACCCCCTCCCAGGGAAAAAGTTTTTCTTAAAATCCAACCTAGACCACTTCCACTGCAACTTGAGACCATTACACCTAGTTCTGGCACCTCCCACCACTGAGAACAGCCTCGCTCCAACCTCCCTGGAAGCCCCCTTCAGGTAGTTGAAGGCCACTATCAAATCTCCCCTCACTCTTCTCTTTTAAACACAAAACAGCCGCTCAGCCCCTCCTCATTAGTCATGTGCTCCAACACCCTAATCGTTTTCATTGCCCTCTCCTGTACTCTTTCCAATTTGGTCACACCTACCCTGTAAGAGGGGGAGGCAAACTGGACACAGCACTTCAAATGAGGCCTCACCAATGTGAAATTGAAGGGAATAATTACTTCCCTTGATCTGCTGGCAATGCCCCTGATGCTGCAGCCCAACATACTGTTACCCTTCTGGGTAACAAGGGCACACTTTTGACTCATATCCAGCTTCTTGTTCACTGTGACCACCAGGTCCTTTTCTGCAGACCTGCTGCCTATCCTGTCAGTCCCTACTCTGTAGCAGTGCCTGGGATTCTTTTGCTCAAGTACAGGGTCCTCCATTTGTCTTTGCTGAACCTCATCGGATTTCTTTTGGTCCAATCCTTCCATTAATCTAGGTCACCCCATATCCTATTCCTACCCTCCAGTGTAGCTACCACTCCCCTTAGCTTAGTATCATCTGCAAATTTACTGAGGGTGCAATCCATCTCATCTTCCAGATCATTAATGAAGAAGTTGAACAAAACTGGCCCCTGGGACATGCTGCTTGATATTGGGACTCGATAACTAGACATCAAGCCATTGATCACTACCCGTCAAGCCTGATGATCTAGCCAGCTTTCTATCCACCTCACAGTTCATTCATCCAACTATTCTTCTGTAACTTGATGGCAAGAATACTGAAGACGTGCTACCACCCCTTTTTCCAATAGCTGGAAAGCTGAGGCACAGATGAAATGATTTTCATGTAGGAAGTTTGTAATGGAGCAGGGAATTGAACCTACCTTTGGAAAGTTCTCCATTAATACACTAACCAGAGAGCCAGCTTTCTTTACTATCAGGCCCAAAATGGTGGGGCTAAGAGGAGATTCTGGGTTGGCCCCTCACATTTTGATCACGGCTCTGAAAGCTACATGCCCAGCTATCATCAGATACAGGGAAAAATTCAACCAGATGCAGTTCAGTGTAAAGAACTGCAATTCTTGTGGAAAGAGACAGATTTTGGAATGTTTCTGCTTTCACATCCATGAACTACATCACAGCAGCTATCTATCTGGCTGTCAGCCTACCTTGGCATATCGACCGCAGCAGGTAATCTCAGTACCATGTTATTCCATGCTTACATCAGTGTCACTAAAGAATATTCACGCCCAATAATAATCAATATTTATCTCTTACATAGAGCTTCTCACCAGCTGATCTTAACACACTTTACAAAGTAGCATTATTATCTATTTCACAGACGGTTAAGTGATGCATTGAATGGTGAAATGGCTTGTCCCAGGGCACTGAGAAGATCAGTAACAGAGTCAGCAGTGAAGCCCGGGTCACATGAGAACCAGTTTAGTGTAGCCCTACGCCACACTATCTATCTACACTAAAACTGCATTTGAGTGAAGGCAACACAAGCCGGGGGGGTCTGATTCTGAGCTCATTTCCAGTGGTGATATTCAGGTGGAACGCCGTGGGAGTTGCTGCTGTTTAAACTCTAGTAGGACCCTTGAATCTCTTTATGGGATCAATCCCTAACAGTGCTGCATTGAGTATACGTTTTCTTAGGGAAGTACAGCTAGAAACATGAAGGGAAGCAAGATCATTTGCACACTTTGCGCTAGATCTTTGGCTGTGTAAATTCATGTTGCTCCTTGGATTCAATGGGGCCAAATCTTCAGCAGATGCAAATTGGCATCAGGTCCTCAGTTGGTGTAAATTGGCACAGTTCTATTGATTTCACTGGAGCTAAGTCCTGGGGATCTGGGCCTTCTTATTTACAAGTGTGAAGGTGCATGTGAAGAATTTGAAACTCTACAGGGCATTTTGGACATAAAATGTAATATCATTATAAGCCCCAAAAGACTATAAATATGTAGCATAAGTGAGCCAGCAGAGATCCAGAAAAGTGGCCTAGTGGTTAGGGCGTCAGAGTTTTAGGACTAGTCTTTATTGATGGTGACAAATTCGCTGTCGTTAGTTCAAACTTCCTGGTTCAACTGATGGGTCTGTGAACACCCACTCAGTTGATCGGGAAGCCGATCTAGTAACACCACCCCAGCAACTGCAGTAGTGCTGAGTTGAACGGAGGCGCCTCCCTTCAACTCAGCGCAGTGGACGCATCAGGCATTAAGCAGTCAAACTCAGATGCACAAGTTATTTTAAATAACTTGCGTATCTCTATTCACCTGCTACTGAAGACAGCAGGCAGTGTAGACTAGCATTGCACATGATGCACATCATGACCTTGGGTAAGTCTCGTAAACTGAGGCTGATGACACGTATCCCATTTTCTTACAACACGGCGATCTAGGGATGAGCGCTAAGCACTTCTGCTCCTCTGATGTGTTCCCCCCAACGCATCCTATACAGCTTTGTCAGAGCATCTCAGTCCTTAGCCATCCAGACTCAGGCCTCTCTTGAGCACAGACTGCCAGTCGTGACAAACAGCCTGTTGTTTTTGTAAAGTGTTACACCAGGGACGAGATTCACACCAAGGTATTAATTTCCGTGGACAGAAATCAACTCTGGGTCGACGAGATAAAAGACAAATCATCAGCCCAATGTGCCCCCAGTAAGACCGTAATCCTTCCATGAGGGGATCGCTTGGAGCCACAATCAAACTGCTGCAGAAATCGGTCAAGGCCTGGCATCTGGGCTGGTCAAGTGCTGCCTGCCTGTGTCTCTAGAACGTGGCTCCATTATGGGGCAGTGTGGTGTGGTGGAGCAGATTGAAAAGGAAGTTCGAAATAGCTATTTGCTATTAAAAAAACATTCAAAATAGGGGCTTTTCACGTGCTGAGCTCTCTGGAAAACGTGGCCCCTTATTTTGGTGTCTAACTGAGGTCAGGTCTTCAAACAATCTAGTCCCCCATGTAGACATGGAAGGAACCACTTCATAATGAGTTGATTTAGGCGCTGTTCATTTGTTGTATCCTTGATCGGTATATCCTGGACATTCAGACACACTGTCAACTTGTTTCTCTTCATAGTTAGCCTGATTTCACAAATGGGTAACTCTAGTGCCTTCATCAGAATCCCTCTTAATTTACAGAGCTGGAGGGGTCAGTCAGGCCCACAATGAGAGCGACCTGGGGAGTTTTAGTTTTAAAATGAAGCTGAATCTGACCCAAAGCCCTGTGAAGACAATGTGTCTCTTTCCACTAGCTCAAATAGGCATCAGAACAGACCCTGTTAGGGGGCTGCATTCACCATGCTGGTGCCTCCTTCTGGCTGTCCACAGCTCAGTCCACCAGCTCCCCATGGAGCCTCACCTCTGCCTCTGGACCCACATCACTCCAAGCATCCTCTTCATGACACAGCTCTTTAGCCATGTCTCGATCTGTGCATCCCCTTCCAGGGGCAAGTGTTACAGGCCAACCATCTCACCACTTCCCCAGTGGCAACTGGGGTGGGGACAGGGGAAGACCTGGGCCCACCCATTACAGGCCCTAGGAACCCTGTAGATGGCAACCACATGCTCTGTCCCCTCCAACACCTCAGTACATTTTCCTGGGCCACTTCCCCAAAGCCCCAGCACCTTCTTCATTCTTATCTCAGGACCTCAGGTGGCCAGTCCTAGCAGCCAGCCAGCCAGGAGCTCGCGCTAGCTCCCCTCAGTCCTTTCTAGTGGTAGTGCTCTGTCCAGGGTGCTCGTTGCTGTTACTGAATCGTGCTGCTGCTATTCCATGGAGGAATTGACCCTACCTTGCCCCATGGCTTTTCTTTATATGGGCCTGCCAGGCCCTGATTGGTTGCTCCTCTCAGTCCCTCTCTAATTGGCTGTTTACTGCATGGTCTCACTAGAGCTCTATTAACCCCTTAGAGGCCAGTGTGGTGCCAATGCAGAGCCTAAATCCAGGAGTAGTGCCACTGGAGACGTGGAGTTACACCAGGGCAAAAGGGAGGGGAACAGGGCTCTAGGTAGGAGCACTAAAGGGTCCGTTGTGCTGATTTACACCAGCTATGGATCGAACTTATTATGTTTTAACCCAGCCATTCAATTCAGGGCTAAAACCCTTTCCAGTTCCAGAGGGGAGCCGTGTCAGTCTAGTTCTGCAAAACAAACAAGGAGTCCGGTGTCACTTTTAAAGACTAACAAATTAATTCATGCAATAAATAAATTTCTTAGTCTTTAAAAGTGCCACCAGACTCCTTGTTTGTTTTACCCTTCCCATTGTGTCTCAGATACTGTTGTGTGGATTTCACAGGCTCTTATAACTTCCAGGCCACCTTCCAAAGTACACCAGCATTCAGGTTCCTGCTCTCTTACTCACTCTGAGCACACCCTTTTTCACAAGTAGCTCCACTGATCTCAGTGGCCAGACTGTGACTTGCACTGTGTGCTGACGTGGGAAAGTGGAGGAGCTGTGTACATTGTGAGTCAAAGCACAGAGTGGGGGGAAGGAGACAACATGTTCTGTGGGACATGCGACAGGGTGAAACAGCTGGGAAAGGGTTAAGGCCTTCTGTCTGTCACATGACTCAGGAGAGGATTTTAAAAAAAGGCTTATCTTTTTCTTTGTAGGCTGGGTGCTAGGAGGGGGAAGGGTCTCAGAGGGCTTCAGCCTGGTTCAGAGCCTCTCACTTGGATCCAGGCCCTTCGGCTGTATTTGCAGCACAGTCCCTGGCTGTTGGCCGGCGTGATGGTGGAAGCTACCCTGGCATGATGTGTGGAAATTCTTGGGCATGGATCTAATGGTGCCTCTCCAATTGCCAGTGGTACAGTCCAGGCCAGCATATGGGGCTTAACCCTGCCCCATGGGATCCCATGGGAGATTACAGGTTAATCTGAGCAGGAGGAGGCTCTGGGAAATACAGCCTTTGTATGGAGCATGCCTCCCAGGTGCAATGTGTGCAAACACCAGCCCTAATCTGCTTCTAGCCACTCTCCATGCAGGGGTCCCACTGTGAGTAGTCGCCAGCTGGCGATGCCCGTCCCAAGAGAAGCATACTGCTGTTTCCAATGTAGGCACAGGGCAGGAGCGAGGAATACTTTGAGAGCAGGGAGGGATAATGCTTGTGGAAAGACACAAGTGCTTCAGAGAACTCTGCAATGAAGAGTTCTGGCAGGTGGCTGGTTTGCAATTCTGCAATTCTGCACATCTCTTGTTCTGATGGTGCATTTAAAGGCTACTATGCCTCACTTGTGTTGCATGGGAATTGATTTAGTCCTATCAGTAACCTCCAGAAGAATGAGTGCTCGCTCTTATTCCTTCGGGATAAAATAATCCACTGGCCTTGGAGAGTGCTGGACAAATAAATTTCCCAACCTGGTGCTTCAATCCAATTGCAGTCACTTTCCAGCAGTCCGTCCCGAAAGCTGTGTGGGCGCCTGTGCAAACTCCAGAGGCTTTCTGTTCCCAGTTAAAAGAGCTGTAGCACGAAGGGGACAGGAAGCACCTTTAGGAATGGAAATTCCTCACTGCTGAGCTGGAGGATTTCACTGAACTGTGAGAAAGCAGGGGAAGCTTATGGAGGAAGACGGTTTCCTCCTTTGCTATTAGATTCCTTAAGCGAGCATTAGGAGAGTGCCGTGTTCAGGGCTGCCTCTTGGGTAAATCCTGCTTTAGCGGATTGGCCCTCAATCCTCTCCTTAGAGCACCTAGGACGTGCTGCATGGACACATGCTGCTCCCTGGGTGCATGAGAATGAACTGAGAATATCTGAGTTTGGGTGATATTTATTTAAAATAAACAAAAACCAAACCAAACCAAACAAACAAACCCCCTCACCCTCCAAACCACCTGCTCTGGGGGGGGGGGGGGATGAATTTGTTGCAAATATTTTCTAACAAATGGAGAAATGCTGGGCACTCATCAAGTAATGACTTGTACTTTGTAGGAGCCCCAGTCTGGGACCAGGCCCCCACTGTGCTAGGTGCTGTACAAACCCAGAACAAAGAGATGGCCCTTCCACCAAAGAGCTTGTAGTTTGGAAACAAGGCAAGACATATCAGGTGGAGACAAATGGAAAAGCACAAGGAAGTGATGAGACAATATTCAGTAAATAGCACTTAGTGAGGCTGGGATATATAGAAAGGGCTAAGTGAGTGGGGGCATCACTGGGATTAAATTTTGGCATTTTGGAAACACTGAAACCAAAGGTTTGACCTAGTCTCAGAATGTTTCGACATTGTCGAAACAAAATGGCAAAGTCAAAACAAATCTCTTAGACTTTTCCTGTCAATCATTTCAGAAACATTGACATATTCAGGATGCATTTTGCTTTTAACAAAACCGCATTGTATGATGCAAAAGCTAATCCATCACATTTTTTTTTGGCCAGCTCTGCCCTTAGCAGTGCTCCAAGTAGAGTAACATAACCCAGCCGGAAGGCACCAGCAACGTAAACACTCAACCCTTCCCTGCTGGCAGTTCCCACTTTTACAATCCCTCTGCCCCCTTTCCAAATGCCTTGAGGGGCGGGGAGAAGGAGTTTTACATTTGGGGCTTCCCTTTGGTGCAGCACAAGAATCTTTCCTTCTCAATACAAGGCTGGGTGCTGTGGATGAGGAAGAGGCAGATAAAGTGTACTGTAAAGCACGGGACTTTATTAGATCCTACTTTCCTGCCTGTTTGCATGATTTTAATACAGACTCACGTCAGCTCCCGGGCAGTGAAATACGGAGGGTTTGATCCTGCGAGCGGCTGGCTGGCTGTAGATTCAATCAATAGGAGATGAGGTGTTTCTGAAGCTGGCAGATAGCCCAGCACACATGTAGGGCCAGCTGCACACACGTAGGGCAAACTGCTTCAATGTAACTTGGCAACGTTCCATTGAAATCACGGGAGCCATGGCCATTTATGCCAGCTGAGGCACTGGTAAAATCTCAGAAATACCACGTGTAAAGAAAGTTGGTGGGGTGGGGGGGGGACTCAGGATGCACATAGAGCTAGAATCATGCTGAGAAGGACAGACATAGGATAGTAACAAATTATGGGATGGACATACACCCCGATCCCCAGAGTGGTGCATTTCTGCATAACCTGTGAATTTACACGCTGCTTGCAGCATGGTCTGCAGGTTAGAGAATTGGACTGAGAGGTTGGCTGCCTGGGTGACCTTGGATAAGTCACTTCCTCTCTGTCTGTGCCTTCATTTCCCCGTGTATCATCCATCCAGCGGGTCTATTTAGTCCATTAAGTCTGCAGCGCAAGGCCCATCTCTCAAGGTATGTTTGCACAGTGCTTAGCACAGTGAGGCTCTGATCATGGCCGAGACCTCCAGGTACCACTGTAATACAAATAATAGGACGGGTCAAGTTGCAGGGAGCCCTGGCGTATAGTTCCACCCCCACCTGTGCGCTTCCTTTTAGTCATACAGCACCTGAGGTCTAGTGAATAAAATAATTGCCAGACTGGAGAATACCAAGGAGATTCGGGGGGAAGTACAGCCTATTTCTGAAACGGTCACATAAATATATTTATGATATGGGCTAAATTAGTCTGAGCTTTACAGACAATTTGCTCATTTTCACCCACAGAGCCTCCTAGAAGGCGGGAGGGTCTGTGACCTGCTCCCACACACAGAGAATTAAGAGAAACCTGTACTGTGCTAATTCTTTATTGACAGAGCTAATGGAGTTGTTGTTTGGGCAACTTTGTTCTAGCCTGTTCATTTCAGAAGTCTGGCCATTTAGCAGGATAGTTGCTTGATGGGCCAAATTCCACATTCAATTACACCAGTGCCAAATGCTGCTCGCAGCAACATTGGTGTAAATCTAGAGGAATTCCAATGACAGCAACAAAGTTCCTCCCAAATGAACTGAGCCTGATGAATTCGATCATTTAGAATCGCTGGGTTGAAGGGTTAGTTTGAGGGGACAGGAATTTGATGGTAGCCAGTGGGTTTGCTCTTCATGACTGTGGGATGACCCCTCTTTGTTCTATGTGCGTACAGCACCTAGCACAGCAGGGTCCACACCAGGAGATTCTGCAAGGGCTGAATTTCCTTTGCTGTGAACTGGGGGTGTGGGGGAGTTACCTCCCCCCATTATTAAAGCCTCACCTGTGCCCCCTGCACTAACAAATGAGTCCTGAGGCACCCCAACCCCCAGCCTCTCTTGCACAATTGCCCTGCACTTGCCCCAGGCTGGTGCACAGATGTCTTTCTCACCCTTGCGCAGGTTTATTACTCTAACGGATTTCTCTCAATGCTTCCCCTAGCTCTGCTGGAAAGTTGTTCTCTTCACTCAGCCACTGCCGTCAAGCTGCAGGGCTCAGAGGAAAGATTCAGAAGCTTCAGTTCTGGACTGCTCTTGGTCCATCACATTGCCTGGGTCTCGTGAGACACAACCCTGTGTAGAAACACTGCTGACCAGCGCCCTTTGCCCTGCAATTCATTGCAAGGCTTTGGAAGATATGCACCCTTGAGCAATAGCGGTCCTGCCGGATGGAATCCCGTCTCCTTACAGCAGAAGCACATCTCTCTGCTCTTCCTCGGCCCAGAGCAGCTCTCCACAGGAGGCCAGCATGAAGATGGGGAGCCGTGCCCCCTGTTGAGCTATTCAAACGCTGCGAGACCAGAATCCCAAGCAGATGGATTAGGTTAATGAAGTACTAATTCTCCATCGCTTTGTAATATATGAAGCAATAAACAGCTGCTGCAATTGATTAAAGGTAGGAGCCGAGCAGAGGCACTTAATCAATCACATAAGCCTTTTTATTTTTTATGTTTGAAATTAATTTAGTGCCAACAGTAACGGGAGCCAGAGGGCTGCTACTTAACCCCAGAAACGAAGCTCTTCGGCTGGGTGGTCACACAGCTAGCTTGGAAGCACTTGAGATTCCTTGCCACCCGCCCCACCCTGTCAACAGGATCAGGAGCATGGAAGGAGCCTGCAGACCAGGAAGCAGGGCTGAGGGGTAAGACTAGCCAGCAGGTGCTGCTCCCCAGTGTCAGCTAGCAGGTGTTGGGATCTCAGGGGAACACAACCTTCTGGCCGCTTCGGAGCTTGTCGCACCTGGACACCACCACAATAGATCAGTCCCTCCAGGCTCCACCAGCTCCAAGGAGAAGGTTCAAAGAAGCACCCACAGAAGCAAGGCAGGATTTACACCTTACGTGCTCCTAGGCACTGCATCGTCAGTGCCCGCCCCCCTATAGCTGACCTTCTTGTTTTCCGTGCCAGGGCGGGAGTGGTGAAGGGGGAGAGAGGGGCCAGCTCCGTGGGGGTGGAGTTGGAGGGTGGGAGAATCTAGTCTGACCTTGCCCAGCATCGGCAGGAGGAAATGCTCACCCCTGGGCTTTGGCTTCCAGCCTGGCCGGGGATGGGGCCTCAGGGGGAAGAGGAGCGGGGTGGCAGGGTCCTGGGAGAGAGGAGGAGGAGCACAGCGTGGGACCAGAGTCCCTCATATTGGCTGGGGCGCTTGGGGAAGGGCCCCGTTGGCCTGTGCGGTAATTTGCACCTATTTAGGTGCCCCGAGAATGCCATACATATTGTGCCTCATTGGAAATCCTGCATGGACGTAAATGAAGCCAGCAACCCAGTCTCTATCTTGGCACCCAAAACCAATTAGTATCGCTGTTGCTCAGGGTTACGATCCAGTGATAGGGCAGTTTGGGGGAAGCGTGCACTGGCTTTTCCCACACTATCACTGCCTTGGGGATAAACCGAGAGACAGTACATTCACTATGAAGAATTTTTTGGGTCGGTCAGCCAGCATGCCCGTCTGGGTGAGGGCCCTCGGTAAGAGAAGAGGTACAATTCCACCTGGCAACAAGGTGGAGGAAGTTAGGAGGAGTAATTGGACACAGATTAAGCTTTCAGTTCAGTATGGTCCTAGCTCTCTACC
>ML685804.1:1637327-1846438 GCA_007922175.1 Pelusios castaneus
GTTCTCGATGTTTGATATCATGGCCCATTTCATTGCTGCAGGAGTGGTGACGTATAAGACTTCCTGGGGTTACAGGTATCTGATTTCCCTAGAAAAGTCCAAAGTATGGTGGAGACCCTCCCTTTTCACAGACTGAAGTTCTTCACAGAGCATAACGATGACTCGTTGCCTACTCTTAAGCACTCCAGAGCTTGTTAGGTATCTACACTCCTGCAAACAAAAGCAAATTTACTAGATCACAAACAGGTCAAAGCTCCAGCCCAATGTGATTCTTTGGTTTCAGAGTCTGCAGGAACTTCAGAGAAAGAGACACAGACTCCAGAGACAGAGACCCTCTAATCTGACGTAACTTCACAGCTGGTTTCATCACCGAAGTGTCAGTGGTACAAGGAGGCGTGAGGGTTCAAAGCCTGCTCTCTTGTTAGCTTTCCAGCTTCCACGTTTTGCTCACCTGCCCACATTTAGAAATTGATTCTCCCATTTCCAACAAGCATGGGAGCATAGTTCCTTGAACAAATGGGAGCTGAAAGTAATTTCTTTGGGTTACACCATCCATTCAGGGGCTACATCTCCCTCCCTCCTCCTGATTTCCCTTCCCTGATCCTATTCAGGGATCCCTCTCACAAGTTCCTGCTTAAACAGAAAATAAAGTTTCTTCCTCATTTTGGCACCCTAGAAACAGTCCTCACTCAGTACAGGGGAAGGGGCTTGTATTCCAGGTATTTCCTCATGACGTTTCTATCCAGGGGCTATCAAAATGTCTGGGTTTATTATAGCCTGTTACAGCACTGGCTACATCCCCCACTGCATATCAACTCACTCCTTGAAGTTACAATCTGTATCCATGGCTCTGCTTTAAAATGTCCCTGTTTCTGAGATCTGCAGAGCTGCAACATGGTCTTTGGTACACCCTTCTCCAGACACTATACGACGCCTTAGCTGATGTCTCCAGATCTGTGGGCTGTGGACAACAATTCTCGCCCTGTCATGGACTTTTCTCTGAAGTTCCCTCCTCCTTATGGGGATCCTGCTTGGGAGTTTCCTGAAGTGGCATACCCACGGGGACACTACTCGGAGAAGAAAGAGAGGTTACTCACCCTGGGCAGTAGTTCTTTGAGATGAGTTCCTTGTGGGTGCTCCTCTACCCTCTCTCCATTCTCTCTACTTTGTGTTTCCTTCTGCGACTTGGCTGTGGAGAAGAAATTGAGGGTGCTTTGTCCTCGCAGCCGGATATAGCCTTGGTATAGGCCAAAGGGACTCTGCTAATTAAAATCTTTGATGGGCGGCACCTGGAGCTTATGCATACCTGAAGTGGAGCACCCTGAGGGACCCTCATCTCAATCTACAATTATTGTACAGGATGTGACCGCTCTTTCTCAGTGCACCCTCTAGTGCCTGCAGATGGCAAAGGCAGGCATTTAATTAATTGCCGCATCTTCAGCAAGACAAGTTTAATTACTTTTGCGGAAGTGGCTGTTGATTTTAGATCTTGGATATTGAAACAGAGGAAGGGATTAAGAACAAAGGCACCAGAAACCTGAATGGAGTCACGTCTGTGTGAAATGCAGCAGTTTACACCGGATGCCACTTGATCATAGCCTTTCAGAAGCGAGGATAAAAAACCCTATAAGGAGTGTATTATCCAAAGCAATGCTATGATTCCCCTTTAATTAAGAGCTAGCTTCATTGCTCACCATAAACTCCTGCTCACAGGAAGTATGCTCAAAGCATGTGAAGTCTAACACACAGTGGCTATGTATACACTTGGCCAAATAAGTCGACTTTGTTAAGTCGACTTAGCATGTCTACACTCAAAAACTAAGTCAACTTAAAGGGGACCCTGCCAAATCGACTTAGAGCGTCCACACTGGATGCCTAAGTCAACTTGTAGGGGCTAGGTGGACCTGGGACTGGTCCACAGTGGCAGGGGGGCACCCCTTCCCAAGTGCCAGAGGGCTCAGCATTTGCCCCATTGTACCTGGGTACAATGGGGGCTGAGCAGGACAGGGACACTGGCAGGGCATAAGAGTGGGGTGGGCAGGGCTGTGTCCTGCCCTGTGGGGGGGCATGCCAGGATCTGGCTGTGCCAGCCACCCTGGTAGAGAGGGCAGTGGGGGAGCCCGGGAGCCCTTTAAGTCAACTTAGGACAAATCTGCGTCCAAACTGGCTAAGTCAACTTTATAAAGTCGACTTAGCCAGTAAAGTCGATTTTAAATAAGGTTTTATAAAGTCGACTTTAAATTTCCTTGTAGTGTAGACGCAGATTAAATTAAGTCAATTTAAGCAAGCTTAAATCGACTTAATTTGTAAGTGTAGACGCACCCAGTATGTTTGCTGTAAATGTCAAATACATTTCTGAGAATATTAAATTCAAAGTCCTCTTGCAAGACAGATGCCAAAAAGCCTAGACATACAGTAGCTCAAGCCATTGAAAATCAGCCACATCTGTCAAAGATGAACTACAGACACCCCTTGTTTTTTTTAATAAGCTGTCGATCATGGTAATTTTAGTGGGGAGGATGGCATTACTCAATCAATAGGAGTGTGCGGGGTGCCAGGAGATGGAGTACTACTTCCATCTTGTTTGCTTACCTGCCAAGTGACCTTGCCCAAGTTGCTTCCCTGCTCTTTGCCTCAGTTTTCCCATCTGTGAAATGGGGATCAAGATACCACCTTTCGCAAATCACTTTGAAAGCCATGGACAAAATAGGTGATGTAGGTGCCAGGTTGTCATTATTATTGATTGAATCTCTGCTACACATGTAGGGTCTTATATTCTTTGGTCAACCTAAACATCTGAGTCCCAGGCAGGCTGGTAGTTGGGCAGCTAGCCCTTAAAGTGTAACCCTGTCAAACTTCTGCAGAAACATCAAACCAGTCTCACCACCCTGAGGAGTTCATTAAAGAATACAACCTCCCTTTTAGAGGAGGGGAAACTGAGGCTCTGAGTGAACTACCTTACGTAAGGTCAAAGAGCAAGCCAGTGGCAGAACCAGGAGTAGAACTCATCAGTTCCTGAGGTTTAGCTCTATGCATCATACCCACTACCTCTTAGGGCATAATAAAGGGCCTGCTCCAACATCCAAACACACTACAGAAGTGAGATTTTCTCCCATGAAAGCTCATCTGTTAGTCTTTAAAAGTTCCATAGGACTCTTGTTTGTTTTGCTGAACTAGACTGACACGGCTCCCCCTCTGGAACTTGTCAACACCTAAGGTTAGCCACACCTTTAACTAATGACCCTTTTACCAGGCCAACACCTGTGGCTGATCCCTTCTGCTGATGGTTGGAGAGAAGTTGTGCAATGAACCCATTAAGGAATAAAAAAGGTTACAGTCTGCAAGAGCCAACACTTTGCCTGTCTGCGTCCCTGGCACACACTAATTGTTGGACAAAGCGCTGTGAACACCATCTGCCTACCTGCCCCGGCCTCATGTTCCCTGTACATAGAATGATTATCCCATTCCACTCACAGAACCCCCATCAGCCTTCAACACACGGCACAAGTGCCCGGCGCCTGATTGCAAATTGAATTTTAGTAGCCCAGCATCACCAATGGTGGACGGTGATGTGATGGCAACTGAAGCAGTGTAAATGAGCCGGTGATGTGAGTCGCTCTGAGTGCCTGCGGGGTCACCAAAGCATAGCACTGATATGAGCGTGGACTGCGCCATGCGCCTACTGCTCCATTAGTGGCCGGCTCGTGGGGCTGAGAGCTTGGCAATAGGACGGCTGTTCTATTTGGCTTCAGAAGGGATCGTTAGCTGAGCTAGAAACAATTTCTGTCTGAGAAGAAAGGGAATAAATAAAAGCTGCCTCCACCGCCGCTGTAGAAAGGATGGATAAATATATAACAGGTGAATTGAAATTCCAGCCTGGCCCTGGGGCTCATTTACAAACCCGGGAACATGCAGAAAAGACTGAGGATGGGAGAGGATCCTGATCACCGTGGGGTATAAATGGTGCTTCCAGGAATTGGGCCCCTGCCTACCCTTGTTTTCCATGGAGGAGCTGAGCTCATGCCAACTCTTTCAATGTGCTTCACTCCTGGACGCCGCCCCCTGCTTTGGCTGTGCTCTGCCCTCACAGAGACCCTCCCACGCTGCTCCTGGCTCAGGGATCCGGAAGTCCGTTGTGCTGGAGAATGTCACTGGGGTGTAACTGGCTCAGGGAAAAGTAGCTCAGCATGATCCGTCTCACTGGCTCATGTGCATTATGTAGCCCCTGGGGAAACGCGAGTACCAGCTCATGCCACACACTTCCAGCAAAGTAGAGGTGCTTCCCAGTAAATAATGGGCCGGATGGCTCAGGGAACTGGGGAGGAGCTGGTGTCTTGTGGTGAACTGAATGGGGCATTGGTCCCTAGCAACCAAGAGCAATCATCTTGCAGTGGCTGATAGGGCACCTCTGAGAAACCTGTCCTTTTATTTAACTCTGTTGGGGTCCCATGTTCTGTTTGTTTCACCGGGGGCTGGGAGAGGGGAAGAACCACCTGGAGGGTTGAGCACACGTCCCTCTGCCCTCCTGCCCCCCCGACTGACAAGCCCACAGTGCTGGTGGAAGTGGGGGCAATTGGATCCATGTGCTTGTGCTCCCCGGGGCATCACTCTGCCTGGGACAGGTTCATGACAAGGGCCCAGGATTGCACAAAAGTCGACTTAAAAGGAGGTTTAACAAAGTCGACTTAATTTTCCTTAAGTCGATTTAAGCAGCTTGCTTAAGTCGACTTAAGGAAAGTGTAGTGTAGACGCAGAGTAAATTAAGTCGACTTAAGCACCCCACTACACTTTCCTTAAGTTGACTTAAGCAGCTGCTTAAGTCGACTTAAGGAAAAGTTAAGTTGACTTTATAAAAACCTCATTTTAAGTCGACTTTTGGCTTAAGTCGACTTTCTAAAGTTGACTTAAGCCAGTGTAGACGTGGAGTAGCCCCAAGTCAACTCTAAGTGCACTTAGGGCTGTCCAGGACTTCCCCACTGCCCTCCCTGCCAGGGTGGCTGGCACAGGGAGAGCCTGGCATGCCCCCCCCCCACAGGGCAGGGCTCTGCCCTATGCCCTGCCAGGGTTCCTGTCCCCCTTTGCCCCATTGTACCCAGGTACAATGGGGCAAAGGCTGAGCCCCCTGGCACTTGGCAAGGGGTGCCCCCCATGCCACCATGGACCAGTCCCAGGTCCACTTAGCCCCTAGAAGTCGACCTAGGTGTCCAGTGTGGACGCTCTAGGTCGACTTTGTAGGGTCCCCCCTAAGTCGACTTAAAATTTAGGTGTGGACATGCTAAGTCGACTTAGCTAATCGACCTAAATTTACAAGTGTAGACAAAGCCTCAGGGCCCCGTTGTGCTAGGTGCTGTATAAAGAGAAGGTATGTCAGCCCTTCCGCTGTGATTGCAAGGAGGGTGGGTACATTTGCTCTAGCTTTAATCTAGGGAGTCCCAGTAACAGTAGCAGAGGAGACAGCAGCACGGATGCCACTGTAGGCCAACAACCTGAATATGTACCAGAGTCCCCAGCTGACATAGCCCGGGCCAGGGTCTGTGCCAGGCCATTATCACAGGTATTGTTATCTGTGCTGGGTATGCCGACCTGAGCTGCAGTCACACCTTCGTCTGTGGCTTTGAGGTACCCAGCAGGAAGGAGAACCCCTGCTCCAAAGGGAGGACTCACTAATTAGACAATAGGGGATGGTAAACTGAGGCAGGGAAAGCAACATGCCCAGCATCTATTAGCAGGTCAATAGCACAGTAGGGAACAGAACCTACAGTCAGTCCAAGGTCCTCTCTCCTGGACCATGCTGCATCTCAACATCCATCCTGGAGCTGGAGGAGTCGTCTCTCTCCAGGACTGTCCATCTGGCACCTGGCACCCACACTGACTTAGCTTCTATAAAAGAAATATGTCTGGGAGCTGCCTGAAGATGCACGGGGAAGTCTCTTCAGTCTGTACTTTCTGTTGCCCCAACATGAACATGTAACCACTGCCTCCATGGGAAGCAAACACATGAGGCCATGAGACATTAAAAGGTCTCCTTTAACCTCGAATAAACATACCGTGAGCTTCAGTGCTGCCTATATTAAGGGCAGAGAATTCAGAGCACATTCTTACAGCCGCTTTCCTGTTACCCTAAAGAAAGCAGCAACGGGTCCATGCTTCCCCTGTTTCCACATCCACCCTGGAAAATGGAGTAAAAAGCTTTCTCTTTAGGATCATAGCATTGGAGATTTGACTCTACAACCATTAGCCATTGCTGCATGTAAACGTTTCTGCAACAGGCCAAGTGCTCATGGAGAAGAGAAAACAGAGATCAGTTTTGCTGGAGTCTGAAACAGATGCTGCTTAATGCTGTCCTAACCAGTGTGAGAACCAGACTCTATGAGCAGATAATGTCCTCTGTGCGTCTGATGTGGAGCTGTGGAAAGGAGGGATTGAGGTGAAGAAAAGGGGTTGTACATGGAATAACCGCATGGTTTTACTGTTACTATGCTCTGCAGAACAATTGCAGTGTTCCACCCCAGCGATGGCTGCACTTGAGCAGTGGGTGAAATGATCCCTGTGTGAGTGTATAATACACAACAGAGACACTGATTTAAGTGCAAAACCCAACTCAACTTTAACTGTGGATGCACCATAATAATAGGGGCCCCCGAGGGACAAGGGAGCAATGCAAATACAAGAATGAATTAGCATTAACCCTTTGCTTGCTTTTTTTGTTTGTTTTTTACCCAGGCTAACAACCTTCTCTGAGGTACTGGTGTTTCACTGGGATATCAGATGTGTCACAGGGGAGCTATCTGATACCTGGAGCAACACTAGAGGAACTCTTGCTGACTATCTTCTAGATACGATCCTTTATGCCACATCCTAGATTTACTAAGTGCTTTACAAACCATCACATCTAGGGCAAATCTGACCTATAATCCCTCTCCCCAAACCTTTATTCTACCTCTCAGTTAGGGGTTTGAGTCTCAGTTACTCAGTTGCAGCACCGGGGGGCAAGGTGGGGGAGCAGGGGTAGCACAAATGTAACTTGAAGTCACTTTTCCATTTCCTGTAGCCAGAAGTTGTGCAGAGATCTGCTCAGCCCCTGGTGTAAATTAGGACAGCCTCAGGGCTGCTGTAACTTGCAGTCTGCTTTCTGTGTGCCCCACTCCCCACATGAGCAGTAGGATATAGAGAATAACATTGTGCAGTGTACTCTGGTCACATCCCTGATCCACCCCTTGGCTGGGCTGGTGTCCAGTCTATACACCGCCTGCACAGCGGGTGGAAAGGCAGGTATATTACCAGGGTGTATTTTCAGAGGCTGTTCCTGCCCCCATTGTTTTCACTTTTTGCTACCAAGGGAGGTGCTTAGCATCTTTACAAATCAGACCCATGTTTCCACACCAGGATTTAGAATTTTTCATTTGATTCCCAAGGCCCTTAAAGGAGCAGCCCCAGCAAAGTGAGTGGATTGATCTGCTTTCCCCCACACGTTCCCAGTGGATCACTACTGGCCGAATTGGCTGGACAATTAATGCACTGTAAAAACAATATTGGGGCAGTAGGAGCCACAGCTCACACTTCCTGCTCCTGCCCATAAGCCTCGGTGCGCATTCGGGCTCCAAAGAAGGTTCAAGAATTCCTGCTGGACCTACCTGTTCCCGATCACCATCACTTGATTGGTCTGTGTCGTTTGGTGCTTGCTCTGGCATTGGGCTTTCTGCATGTAGCTCTGGGAGGTGGTGGAGCAAGATGCCTGTCTGTATTATATAGGTACGCAGCTACCGTAGGTGCCGAAGATCAGCACAGGTCCCTTGATTTCCCTACAGCTATGCCGATTTCCATCAGCTGAGGAACTGGCCCACAGATCGAAGTGTGTGGTTGTAAGTCTGAATACCTGATGAGCCTGGGGAACCCTAATGAAAATGAAATCTGTCTCCTCTGGATTTTTCTGTCCCAAGATTTGAAATAAACACAGAAATACACTAATTAACTATTACCAGTGGAAACCAGTGGGGATTTCAAAAATTATTATTACAGATTAGGTTGCCTCTGGTTACGTAAGGAAAAGAGACTCCTTTTAGAGATCCTTAACCCATTCTCAGATGACTGTGCACTAAATGCTGGAAACGAAGCAGACATGCAACACAGCATGGACCTTTTTTCCACATCTCGTGACAACTTTCTTTTTACCATCCACACAAAGAAGACAGTACTCATGTCCCAACCCGCTCTCAGAAAGTCCTGTCACGAGCTGGTAGTGAGAGTGAACCACCAGACACTGACCACTGTGGAGCGCGTCACCTACATAGGCAGCTCTCTTTCACGCTTCGTTTATATCGACGAGGAGATTGATGCCACCATCACCAAAGCTAGTGCATCATTGGGTCGGCTTTGTCACTCAGTCTGGGAACGCAGAGGGCTGACCCTAAAAACCAAGCTCAAAGTCTATCAAACAATTGTCCTCGCCTCTCTCCTCTACTCATGTGAGACCAGAACTGTCTACCAGTGCCATGCAAAGAAGGTCAATCGTTTCCACCTCTGTTGCCTCCAAAATTATCAATGTCAAGTGGCAGGACAAAGTTCCTGACACTGAAATACTCAGGACAACCGACATGCCCAACATCTTCACTCTGCTGCGCCAAAGACAGGTTTGATGGGTTGGACACATTGCAAGAATGGCTGGCCATGCCACCGTCTCCCCAAGCATCTCCTGTATGGAGAACTGAAAGATCTGGTATGTTCCCAGGGGGGACCAAAAACTGCTTCAAGGACCCCCTAAAAGCATCCCTCAAAGACCTCCAAATTGATACGGTGTCATGGGAGGTCTTTGTCCATGATTGCCCTGCCTGGAGGCACATGATTGCCAGAGGCACATCAGCCTACAAGAGGGCAAGAAAACTCAAAGAAATATAAACGAGGTCCCGCTGCGATATCTGTCATTCCACACTCACCCCCGCTGGATGCCGGATAGTGAAAATGGTCATGAAGGACAAACAACAACCTGAGAGACATGAGTGCTATGGAGCTGGACGGGGTCTTTGAAACCATGACATCTGTGTATGATTCTTGACTCCTGCCACTGACTCATCTTGTGACCCTGGTCAATTCACTTCACCTCTTGTGCTGTACTCAGGACTGCATTGGAATTGCAAGCTATCACTTTTTCAGAGTTGGGGCATTTCATGGTCCAGTTTGCAGTCTAGGGGGCTCTGCGGGGAAGGGTGTGAACTGAGTCTGTCTGCAAAAAGCCAGCCTAGAGCTATGTGGAATGAGTTGTCCCTTTTTGTATGCTGTGATCATAACATGTCCCAGGGCCCGATTTCTTGCTGCTTTGCACCTTATGGAATCACTTATACCTGTGCAAAGTGCAAACCAAATCAGAATGCCTCATTTATCTACATGAGTAGCTGCATTCTTCCATCAACAAAACAGTCCTTGGAGCACCAGCCAGGATAATTTCCTACTTTGGATTAAGAACGCAGCAATAAATCTTTTGCGAAAGATACATGAGGAAAATTGCAACCTGATCCTGGAGGCAAAAGATACTGAGATGGCATTTAATCTATTCCTCTCCCTTCCTGTGCTGCACATGAAGATACATTTCATTCAGAAACGCTAGCTTTGTCTTGTTTAAGTTAGGTTTGTTTCTTGCTTCAGAGTGTAAATTTCTGAACACCAATCTCAACTGCCGGTTCATCTGGTAGAGCTAACATGCTATGATTGTAAAAGGGTGAAGCAGGAGCCAGTGCACGTTTCTAACTCTTTCGAGCTTAACCTGGATGTTTGCTTTGCTTTCTTTAATTCTTAGCAGCTCATGATGGGACCTGGATAATCTTGAGTGTCGCTGATGCTATCAGACACATAGAATCCTAGAAGATGAGGGCTGGAAGGGATCTCAGAAGGTGTCTAGTCCAACCCCCTGCTCAAAGTAGGACCAGCGCCAAATAAATCATCCCAGCCAGGACTTTAACTGGGCTCTAAGACTGTTTTTTAGATGCTTATTTAGAGCTCTTAAAGAGAGTGGTGGTGGGGCAGATTCTACAACACACTGTGGCCCCTTTCAGCAATTCTGCGGGGACAAAGAATTACCCCTCTCATGTGGAGGAGGGAGAGGGCAGAGCTGTCTCCTCTTGGAGTCCTCGGTGTAGAGGGCACGGCAAGGGAGTGATTCAGAGGAGGGAGGAGGCATGGCTGGAGTGAATTGCTCTCCACCTATTCTGTACAGCCGTAGGGAGCCACGGGGGAAGGGGCTGCAGTGGGAGCCAGCTGCCTCCGGAGGTACAAAGGTAGGGCACCACTGGTTTTGCCTTCCCAGGTCTTTTGCAAAGCTCAGCTCGGCCACAGCCCGGAGTTGGAGGTGTCAGACTAGCCTCCGCCTGGGTGTAATTTCATTGCTGGCAGTGATGTTGAACTCACTTACGCCCCGGCACATTTGGCCTCTAAGATCTCCCCTGCCAGTTCCAAGGCGTGCTCATCTGGAGGCCACAGAAGTTCCTTTGCAGGATGGCGGAGGGGTTCGCCGGCAGGTATAAGGCAGTGGCATGCACCATTTTCCTCTTCATTGTCCTCTCTGCCTCCTACAGGGGGAACCAGCACAAACCAGTGGTTGCTGAGCTCCCCCTTCAGATCTAGGGGGAAGGGAGGGTTCAGCAGAGGTAGGGATTCAAGGTAGCATGGATCCACGTAGGCTGTGCTTCCTGGAGGCTGGAAGCCCAAGGGGAAATGCAGAGGTACACGGAGGCAGCAACTGCGGTGTGGATTTCTTTGTGCCGCACATCATGGCTCTCACGGGATCCATGGGCAGGGACAATTCCATCCCCTCTGCCAGAGGGAAGTCTGCTTAGGACACAGAGCTGGTTAGCAGCAACAAATATTTACATGCTCAGTCCCATACCTGCTGCAGGAGCAGGGCTCCCAGCGTGCTGAGGAAAGAGTCTGTTACAAGCTCTGTCAGCTATGTTCAGAACCACGCTTGGCAACCTGTGATTTCCCCACGCAGCCTGACAGCAAATCTTTGATGGTCGTCCACTTGCTGGGCCAGCTAAGGCAGGCAGCCAGGATCTGTGATCTACCCGGGGAAGATACTGCGGAATGAATTTCTCTTTCATGATTGGTCCTTTCTAGTGTAAATGCACTTGATTTTATTTTATGTTGGGAGAGAGAGCAGCATATGGAGCCAGGGAGAGCCTTTCACATCAGCTCCTCAAAAGTCAATTCTCACTACCTCTCCAATGCCATCACCAAGAACTGCTGGAAGTGAATTGCATCCCCAGACAACATCCAGAGCCCAGCAACGTCCAGAGCTGTAAAGCATCATCCTCATTAGTCAGTCTTGTTGGATATCCAGAGGCAGATGAGCTACAGCTTTGCTGATTCTGCCTTTGACTCAAGTGACCTAGGGAGGTTGTGAAATTTCCGTCTCTAAAGGTTTTTAAGACATGGTTAGACAAATACCTGTCAGGGATGATCTAGAATCAGACTTAGTCCTGCCTTAAGACAGGTGACTTTCTGAGATCCCTTCCAGCCCTATATCTGTCTGGTTGCCTGGGGATGTAATTCACTTCCTTGCACAGAACCAGCAAACAGCCTAGGCACCACATATGTCCCACTTAAGCTGCCTCGGGAGGAGTGGGGTGGCCCATAAGTGATGGCTAGTTATTACATTGGCCAGTTGCATGGGAGTGAATTTCACCCGAGGCTGTAAGGCGGAAGAAGGCAGCCTTCTGGTCACTCTCTCCTTGAGTATCTGCATTAGGATGGTTGGTTGATGGGAAATTTGGGGAGTGCATGATCAGCCACTTCGGGGGCAATAGCAAGGTAGGCTTGCACTGAGGGGGGCTGGGGGGATCTGCAATAGGGAGGCCACACATAATTAGGAGGCTATTTAGGAGGACCCGATTTTTAACCAGGACGGTGTTGGCGATGGTCAATTTGTATCACTTTAGCTAGGTCAGTATGATTAAAGCTGTGCAACTTTGTTGATAGACAAACCGTAACGGAGTTAGGCCCCTAAGTGCCTAATGGGATTTTAAGAGCACCTATTTGCATCCTTAGTCACTTAAATACACTTGAAAATCTGGCCCTTGTTCCCATGATATCTGCTAATATCATTAGCTGGGATTTTCAAAGGAGTCCCTAGGACTTTGAATCCCAATGGGCTTGGGTGCTTAATTCCCGCAAGCGTCTTTGAAAACTGAAGGCATTTAGATGTTTGTCCTAGCAGTTAAAAAATTTAAGTTGATAAAGAACCAATAATAGCAAAAATATGTGGAAATAACCAGCCGTGTCAGTCATGAACTTCATGACTCATTAAATCCTTCTTGTCCTAGACGTAATCAATCCTAGAAGAGAATGAGAAGCATAAACCAATTTTAAATAAACAGCTAAAGATAAAAACCAGCAAAACTGGAGATTGCCTTCCAAGGCATCTGTAGAGCAAAGCGAGTCCTGTGTGAGTATGATTCTGCCTCTGGCATTAGAAAATTGGCTCAAAGCCACTTGAAGTCAATGGGCATTATTCCATCAGCACTGATGAGCTTTGGAACAGACCCCAGGTGAATGAGGAGCTGTACGGTTTCCGCTTGCAGTGTTAATGTGACAACGGGGCTGTAACAGATGACATCCCTCTCCAAGTAATTGACTGTGTTCATGGATCATGTTATTTTCTGCAAGATGAATCTGTAACATCTCTCCTGGGATGTCATCTCATGCTTGGTATAGCAAGACATGGGATGTCTCTCTCTCTCTCTCTCTCAATACACACCTGCTCACACAGCCAAGTCCTGGAGCAGGCTGCAATTCATGAGGCTGTCAGACATCGATGGAGAAAGCTATTCAGATCATGAAGGCCTTAGGGGAAAGGCCCCAAGGTCTATGGCTCTCTGAGTCCAGATGATTTATTGGACCTCCTTGTTCTCTGTGCTCCCTTTCAGGTTCTTCCCTGGACAAAACTGTTTCCATGAAACCAGCAGCTGGGGGGAGACCCAGCTGACACTCTGCCGGATGCTGACTTGTGACGAGGGTTAAATCATTAAATTTTATAGCGTGCTTCAATTTTATAGGGTGAAGTTCAGATAAAAGGTGCTATGGGGGAGTGCTCTGTCCTTTGGGAATATAGGAGCTGATCCAACTCCCACTGAGCTTTTCCCTGTGTCTGAACTGGGCCACAATGCAAGAACTGATGCAACAACTGATTTCAGATTTCAGCCACCCACAAAGTGGGGACCCACTAGCTTCTTATGTTCAAGGGGAGAGGACTGATGAGTCTAGTCTAGCCAATCATGTTATACAGCACCCATCATCATGGTACCTGACTGCCTATAGGACATAGTCTTCCACCAACAGATCACCAGTTCTAAACTGGCTCAGGTTATATCTCTTTCCCTTCTGAGGCTTGCTTGAGGGGCAGAATGAAGTGAACTATTCTCACAGGTGGTTTCACATCACAATGGGCCCCTATAGTAAAGAGGTCATGATACTTTTAACTGGCTTACCAAGAGTATTATGGGGTTGATCCCTGATTCCCTCAGATTTCCTGTTTAGTCTGTGATAATTTCCCCCCATTCTGTTGTGATTCAGTTAAATAAAGCAGTGAGTTCCAAGCCTGCAGTCCTGTGAGTAGATTTATTTTTGTTGCACTGAGCAATCGCTTTCCCAAATCCACTTTATCAGTCTGTTGTCCGAGAGGCTAAGGACGGAATGGATGGCAAGGACTGGATCCCTCCGTCCTTCCCAGAGATGGCCATTCCAGCGCAGAGGGAAGAGCAGCTATCGGGGCAGTATGGTAGAAGCTTTTACTGACTTTGCCCATGCTGTGCCTTGAGCATGGAGAGACCTTCAGTCCCCCTGCGCTGTCAATCAAACACCTTTCACCAGCCCTGCCTTCATGACAGATCCAAAGGAAAAGCTATGACTCAAGGATTTCGGAAGACTCCATTTCAGCAGCTGCTCTGGGCTGTGATTTATTAGAGCAACTGTAACCCATGTGCCTAAAAATGGGCTCTCTCTTTGAGAGACCTGCTGAGAGTGGGTTACTGTTGCTGGGCACATTAGCTACCCACAGCGAGAAACTTCTCGAGGCAGGGAGTGGTAGCATTTTGAGCATGCTCCACAGGGTGTCCTGCTGGTGTGATTTGTGGTCAGTCAGAGCAGCAGTCTGAGCAGACAGCAGGCAGGAGCTGCTTTGAGAAGAGGCCGTGTGCTCAGTTTTCAGGAGAGAAGCTGAGCCAGGAGTGAACAAGATGTTTTCTCCCTCTAATGGAGTCATCTGCAACAGACTTTGCAGACATGCATGTGGGACTGAGGGCCGGTTGCACAGGAGAAGGAAACGCCTGCATGGAATGCTACAGAGGATTCCTGCAAAGAAAGAAGAAGAGGACAGCTCACTCAAAGAAAGACTGTAGCTGAGAGTTGGGTGAACTCCACCTGGACTTTGGGACTCTTGGGTATCTTTCCTGCGGGGTTTTCTGTAGGGATTGTTCTTGGTTAATTGTATTTTGTTTTCTTAGGATAAGGTTTATTAAGTTAGTAGTTAATGAAGTTCATTGTTAAGTTTTTTTTAGTAGCATTTTAATGAGGGAGGGTAACTGAGCAGTCTTTGCTGTGAGTCCCATACAGACTGGATCCTGGGTCTCCAGCTGCTTTCTCCACAGGGATTGGGATTGATTTCTGTGAGGCACTGGAGAAGGGCAATTGAATTAATTTTATCCCACCTGAAGGTTACACAACACGTTGCCTTTCTGTGTGCATTTCTTCCCTGTGTATCTGTACTATATATAATACAGAGGGGCTCAGCCACTTTGTGCTGCTCTCCTAGCACTGAGGGCTCTACAACTGACTTGAACACCCAGCTGTAAATTCCTCCAGTACAGAGGCAGACCCAGGGTTTATACTATAGCAAGTATATCCAGCCCTGTGGCTTCTTCTTCTTCAACCCCATCCGGGGCGTGGACTGCAGTGGCCTGGCGAGAGTATGCTGGGTTCCAGCAATCTTGAATAGACATTAAGCTTGCTGCAGAACAATGGTTATACAGACTTCATTGTATGGCAATGAAAGGCCGTGCGGAGGAAGGCTGAAGAGCGCACGATTGATGTTTGAGATTCTACACCTCTTCATCAGCTACTCCATTACAAGTGACAGGTCAAGATCAGCAACGGGGATATTCATAGCTGAACCCAGCAACCACCTCCGTCGGCATGGTTTCAGCGGCTGTCTTGGCACAGATGTGCTGTTAGGATGGAAGACAGACAAACTAGGAAGCGTGTTCACCAAGGAAGGCTGCTATCCAGCCAGCAATCGCATACTCAACAAAAGTTTTAGGGGCATGATAAGATTGCCAGTGACAGACCAACATGGAACATGCAGCAACAGCATCCTACGGACCCAGCTAGAGGTCAGCTCAGGTGGTGCTTGATCTGCAAAGAGGCTATGTGCTTTTGGGATTTGCCCTGAGGATGAGGCATGCTTGAGTAGCCAGATGCCATTTAGGGGCCATTGCAGATGGAACATAGTTCAGGGCATCTATGAGGTTTCTCTAAACTATGAGCCAGCCCTGGGCTGTCCCCAGAACTGGTGAATAACAATCCACAGGCCAGGCCAGACACTCTAGTGTGCGTCCCCCGTGCAGAGGGATGGCACATTCACTGATGCAAGACCCTAACTCATATCTCCCCCACATGTACTCAGCGATTCTGGAGCATGCAAGACACACTGGGATGCCTGGGAGATTGTGAGCAACTCCCTACATGGCGGGTTGCTCAGAGTTTCCTTTCTGGATGATGAAGAGATGAGGGTGTGTGGCTGTGTGTCCTTCCATGAACAACTGTTATTCACTGTGGCTGCAGGCAGCTGCATGGGGCTTTTGCCTCCGCTGGGGAGATCCACACCTCAAGTCTGGTCAGCTGCTGTCTCACAGCATGGAGCTCCCTTTGTAGACCTCTCTATAGCGTAGACCAAAAGAAATAATTCCTCCCTGCTAAAGGTTGCTGAACTACTGTATGCAGGATAGGAGCTTTCTGAGGCCAAAAAAAGCCTACATCACCAGTAGAAAGATGATTTATTGTTCCTGGTGATCAGTTTGTTACCACGGTTATTCCAGCTTAATCCACCATATTCATGCTCTTTCCTTACACTGAGTCCACACCAGTCCGCCTTGACCCCACACATCGCACAATTAGCTGTGTGGTTGCAGCCTCTGCATTAGCCACTCTTCCCCATTGTGGACCGAATGGCCTTGGGCCTTCTCCACAATTGCCAGACAATGGAGAACCAGTTTTGACAGCAGCAGGTCTGTTGCTGGGAGGCTTGGCAAAGACTGCGGTGGCGATGGTGAGAACAAAGATTGACTTCCTGGGCTAAGACCTGCCTTACTGGGACCAGTGTAGGGGAAGCACCGTGGGTGGATGTGATGGAGGGAGCGAATGCCAACAATCAGAACGCAGGTGTGAGGGCCTTGCGTCTGGGGCAGTCATTTGGACCAGCATCCTCAACGGTAGTTAAGCATCTAGTGCTCACTGAATCAATGGGAGTTTGACACCTTTACATCTTGATGGTGTGGGCCTTAAATCTGTGCCACGGGGGTGTGAAATGCTACCAAGTCAGAGTCACTTTACCCCAGTGGTGGCATTTTACTCTGACATTACAGAGAAACACATGGACCACACAAGGTTTCAAGTGGCCTAGAAGTAAACCTGTTTATGTACCTGCAATCTTTGTATTCCGGTTCCCTGTGAGATAGTTTTCTTGACCTTAAAATAATGATCATGTATTTCCCTGAGTCCTAAACAGACTAAGGGCTAGATTTTTAAAGATACAGCTAGACGCCTTGTGGCACTGATAAAAAATACTGCAACAGCTTAATCCCACTAGGCACCTATTTGAATCTTTAGTTGCCCATCTGCCCTGAAAATTGGTCCTAAGGAACTTGAAAAGGCACCATAGCAGAAGCAAATGCCCAGAGTACCAGCTAAGTGCCCTTCCCACAAGACCATCCTTCCTACCCACTATGGCTGAGTCACCTCTGATGGCCCTTTCATAGGCTATGTCTACACTTGTTAATTTAAATTGACTTAGCTAAGTCGACTTAACAAAGTACAATGGGGAAAAGGGGGAAAGGGACCCTGGCAGGGCATAGGAGCAGGGTGGGCAGGGCTCTGCCCTGCCCTGTGGGGGGGGGGGACACGCCAGGCTGTGGCTATGCCAGCCACTCTGGCAGGGAGGGCAGTGGGGAAGCCCTAAAGCCCCCTAAGTTGACTTAAAGTTGACTTAGGGCTACTCCATGTCCACACTGGCTAAGTCGACTTTCTAAAATCGACTTAGCCAGAAAAGTCGACTTAAAAGGAGGTTTAAGAAAGTTGACTTTAATTTTAATTTTTAATTTAAGCAGCTGCTTAAGTCAACTTAAGAAAAATGTAGTGTGGACGCAGATTAAATTAAGTTGACTTAAACAAGCTTAAGTCGACTTAATTTCTAAGTGTAGACGCACCCATAGGTATTTCCTTGTAAGGTTGTTATGCTTCTGAATCTCTGTATCTCAGGGGCAGCAGCAGTGCACAGCTGGAGGAGGGTCTCTGCGTTAACAGATCCCACATGTAGCCATTCAAAGCTATTTCCAGCTTTTGTGAACAAGGCCAGAACTACACTACAAACTTACATTGGTCTCACGATGTCACTCAGGGGAGTGAAAAATCGCCCTGCTCACAAACCCATGCAAAATTGCCGCCATCAGCGCAATCTTCCGGGTTTGATTGAGTGGTCTGTGTAGAGGTGCTCAATGAATCCGGAAATCACCATAGCAACTCCAGGCTGGGAACTGGAATATCAGTAAGCCAACTGCAAGGCATTTTTGGTCAGCTTCCCCTAGTATGTAGCGAGCGCTGAGTAAGTCGTCAGGAGATACGCACGATATTTTACGTACCTTGTGTATCTCCTGTCGACTGCCACCGAAAAGTGCGGCAAGCGTAGGCTAGGGATCCGAGTATTCTGTACTCCTGCCCTAGAGGCTTGGAAGTAGAGTCATTTCTTTCACAATCAGGCAAGATCACTCTGTCTCATTCATACTGTTTTGTGCAATTGTCACTGTATCTTCCTGGTCTCCAGTACTTGTCATGAGCATCCAAATTAAATGGAGCCCTTACTTTCAGTGACTCCGAGCAACATTAATAATGAATGAGAGTTCCACAGCACCCTTCATCTGGCCACACATCTCTCACAGAACTGAATAATCTACATATGCAGGGACTATTTCATTCATCACTGAACTGCAACCACCTGATGGCAGTGGCTGTTTAACAGTGCATAGTGATGTTACTCAGGGGCCTGAGGCAGAACGTGAAAGCTAACGCATCCATACTGAAAACACGGGACATTTTTGTAGCAGTGAAAACATTTTTTTCAATGTAAGTTTTCTCCATTCTGGCATCTGACGAAGTGGGACTTCACTCACGAAAGTACATGTGAAAAATAAATGTGTTCGTCTTTAAAAGTGCCACAGGAATCCTTGTCTGTTTTGCTGAACTAGACTAACATGGCTCCCCCTCTGGTACAAGTAAAAACATTGTTACCTAACTGGAATAGTTCCCAGTGAACCCCTACTCTTGCAGAAATCACCAGGGAATTGGTAATGGTCACAAATGGTTAAAGCTTTGGGTTTGCCTATTATAGGAAAGACCTCATTTATTGATCTATAATAGTGTTTTCTTTATATCACCAAAGTATTTAAGAGCTTGATCCTATGTCCATTAACTCAATGGAAAGAATCATAATTACTTAATGGGCCTTAAAGCCACTTTTCTTCAGCTGTGCACAACTGGTTCTATAATTCATATTTACGAGTTGCAGTTCAATCCCTGAACTCAGCTGCCACTGCAGATCAGCGGCTTGACACACATTTGGCCTGGAGACCAGGGTTACGTAGCACCTGGCACTAAATGCATTGTTAATGACACTAGCTGAGTTGAGGACCACAACCACAGACAGGTAAGAAATCAGAGCATGGGAGATTTGGCTTGTTCCTAAAGGAGGATTTCAGTTTCACCATCACATCTCAAAGACAAGTGGGTTCAGTCACAGTACAATTCAACCTATGATTATTTCTGTTAATCTACCTCGGGGTTGGTATCAGGGAATTATGAACGGAGTCTATTTTTGGCACCCTCGGAATTACTTAACCTGGTATGTTGGAAATCCTGAATGCCAAAGGCACTATGCCAGCATAGGAGAGTCCATAGCCCTGATTTTCATCTGGCAGTCATAATTTAGATGAGGCTGTTTCAAAGATTACAAACAATGCCTACTGTCTCATATACTACAGACAGTGCCTATTGAAGCAGCCCCATATTCCCTCCATCACAATTTCGTGATGCAACAGATTTATCCTAGGGAAAACTGACAACAGTTCATCGCACGAGTACAACCCCCTGGAAGTTCTGTTAGCGGCTCTACTCTCTCAGACACACATTGATCCAAATTTAACCCATGGGGTGCAATGGAGTTATCCCATGGATAATAAAGTTGGCAAATGGATCACAAAGTCTAGATTGAAAACAGAATCTTCTTTCCCCCCTTGGAGTCCACTTTTGAGCCAGATTATCAATTGGTTTTAGCTGAAGTCATTGGAACTATTTGAGGATTTCACTCAATCCTTCATTTGATTGTCTTAAAATTCTTCCTATGCATTCTCATAAGTTCCTGTTGTTTTATTTCATTTATAAATTTAAAATACACTGAGTGTTTATAAAAATAACAAATAATTATCAATTTTCCATCAATAATAATAATAATAATAATAATAATAATAATAATAATAATGAATCATTAACAATTAATGAATCATTGACCTGCACTTTTATGGCAGTTTTCATCCCAGGATTGCAAAGTGATTTACATTAACATATTAAACCTCATAAGGTAGGTATGGGATATATAGCAATCACTTCAGCCGCTATTAAAATGCAGCGATCCCAGATATTTGTGGGTTTAACACAGCAGCTTTTTAAAGAAGCAGACAGCTCCACTACACGACTGTTTAGGTCAGTAACTGAAGAATAAGAGTATATGCAATTGAAAAATGGGGGATTTTAAGGCAGAAGAATGTAATTCCTTGAGCTGGAAAGGGGCCAGGGACTAGGTCTGTCATCCCATCTCATACGGACAGTGCCTTGGGATTTTTAATGACCGCAAGTTAGTGGGACATAGACACATTTTTGCCCTTGCTCTTTTTGCAAACTGAAAGCAAAGTCAAAAGAGAGAAATGAAAGCTCTTATTTTCTTGTTTCAGAAAG
Source organism: Pelusios castaneus (assembly GCA_007922175.1). Classification (NCBI taxonomy): domain Eukaryota; kingdom Metazoa; phylum Chordata; order Testudines; family Pelomedusidae; genus Pelusios; species Pelusios castaneus. Next base: position 1,657,590 of record ML685804.1, read on the forward strand.
ATCTTATGACTCATTGGGACGGAGGCTCTGGTTCACCACAACAGTTCTGTGAGGGCTTAAATTCAAGGTGCGGTGGAAAACAGCAGAGAAAAGGGATGCCCTAACATGATATTTCCCCCTCAGTTTTTGAAATATGCACATGTCCCTTAAAACCTGCAGCTTCTAGCAGGTGAATCTTACCCTTCTTTACCAAAAATAAACTTTTTAGTCTTTAAAAGTGCCATGGGACTCCTTGTTTGTTTTGCTGCTCTAGACTAACACAGCCACCCCTTTGGACCTTTCCCTTCTCTGGTGCCCAGCACAGGGTAGCAGGGATGGGATGGTCCTGGACTAGATTCACCACCTGCTGAAGCCAATGGGAGGATTCCCCCTGATTTCACTTAACTTTGGGTCAAACTGTTTAGGATGAGAGGGGTGAACAGGAAGAGGGGAAGGAGGAGGCGTCCATCTGTAGACCGCTGCTTTAAATCCAGACTGGGCGTGAAATGGCTGAAAATTGTTAGCATATGGCGTTTGCTCTGGGGCCCTATATGACATGATTTGACAGCCACCACCACTTTTAAACAGATCAATGTTTACTTTGGAAACTCCATTATCACAGCTGGGAAACCTCACTGGCAATGGGAACAGAGATGGGAAAGGACTGAGAGCTTGATCCACCCCACTGCGTTTGATGAGACGCTGTTGGTTGCCTGTAATGGGAATTACATCATTGAGCACAGAGCCTTACTTCCATTCTTGTCTGTGTAGGGAGAGCAGAGAGGCACATTGGTGGACAGCATACATATGTGTGCTTGCATCTGTACTGCCATTCGTGTTTTGTAGATCACATGAATCTGCAGGAAACTCTAAGCTTTGTTCAAAATATTGTGTCAAGATCAAAGCCTTTCTCCCCATCTTTCATTCTCTCTCCTCATTAAAATGAATGTGGTGCTGGACTGACGGGCCCACTAAACTCATTGACTTAGTCTTTATGACTGGCTGGTCATCCTGCTAAACGCTCATCATTGCTATTTCGTTCTCTAAATATCCAGCCTGACTCATTGCCTCATGTCCTTTCCATCATAGGAGCAGGAAAGATGTATCAGCAGACACTAATTCTTCCCTGCAGAACCGTGAGTCATTGTCACAACTCTAATGCCACCCTGACTGAAATGAGGACAGAATTTTCTAGGTGCCCAGACTCCATGCCTCTGTTCACCTAGAAAGCAACATTCTCAGAAATGGCTTTGGCACAGAGACCTATATTTTTAAAGATTTTTGGACATTGCTCCACTCAACACTGCAAGATCTAAGTCCCTAGGACAGCTAAGCTCCATTCTCAAAGGTGATTAAGTATTTAGGAGGCCAAGCCTAACTGATAGTCAATCTGTATCTTTAGGAGTCTAAAAATCTGGCTCCAAGTCCTTTTTGAAAATGGAGTTAGACTTCTGAGTCACTGACGCACTTTTGAAAACAATTTACTCTCAATCTAGAAGATAGAGCTCTTCAGTCACTCCGTATCACACTTCTCAGTCCCCATCCTCAAAGGAAAGCTGTACAACCTTCAACTGATGACCCTGGGAACTTACACTGATGACACTAAAAATCACGGGCATAATAATGACACTGGCTTTATGGCTCATTACAACAATGTGCAACCCACGCACTCTTCTTTGTCCTAAGATGGCCCACTTCACCTGGAATGAAACAAACAAGGAGTCGTGTGGCATTTTAAAAGACGAATTCGTTTATTTATCGCATGAGCTTTCATGGGAGAAAATCCCACTTCAAGCATCTGACGAAGTGGGATTTTCTCCCATGAAAGCTCATGCGATAAATAAATTTGCTAGTCTTTAAAAGTGCCACCAGACTCCGTTTGTTTTAGGGAAATAGATGGACACGGCTCCCCCTCTGGAATTCACCTTGATTGGTCTCTTGTAACATGTGCTAACTCCTTCTCTGTTCCTCCCTGGTATTTAGCTGTGGGTTCCTCTACCCAGAAAACACTTGTCTATAGTAAAACAAAGGAGTCCTGCGGCTCTTGTAAAGACGAACACATGTATTGATCGCAGGAGCTTTCCTGGGAGAAAATCCCACTTCGTCTGACACTTTGAAGATGGGAATTTACAGAATAATTTCCACCTCTTCCAGTGTCTGACGAAGTGGGATATTCTCCCACGAAAGCTCCTGCGATCAATAAATGTGTTCGCCTTCAGGACTCTTCTTTGGCTGATGCTATGGCTCCAGGCCCCTGCCTTTATTTTCCTGTACATTCCCCAGGGCAGGTGTCTGAGAGGTGGGACGTCCCCACCAACGCGCATGCAGCCAACACGGGCTGCTCCCTACAAGCGCGCAGCCCCCCCTTGCTTTGGCTGGCCCAGACTGACCTCCCCCCTGTGTGTGATGTAGTTGGGACAGGCCAGCACACCCCCCCTCGATCAAGGCAGTGGCCCAGCCCACGGTTCATTGGCTCATGGCGTTCCAAGGCCCCACTCCTGAGCCCCGCCCCCTCCCTGGCTGTCAGCTGACGGGAACACGTGAGCGCCAGGCCGGCTCACGTGACGCGCGTGGGCCAGCTGAGCGCTGTGCAGTCCAGCCATGGCCAGCCAGTCGCAGGGCATCCAGCAGCTGCTGCAGGCCGAGAAACGCGCCGCCGAGAAGGTGGCCGAGGCCCGCAAGCGTAAGTGGGGAGGGGCGGGACCGGGCCGAACCGAACCGGGCCCGCGTGTGTCCCTGTTCCGATCCCGCAGGGCCCAACCCGGATCGGTCGGCGGGGCTCTGGCCTGCCCGCCGCTGGAAGGGCCTGGCTCCGTGAGTCTGCTCCTGCCGCTTGGCTTGTGTCCCCAGCGCCTCCTGGCTGGGCCAGTGTCTGGGCTCGGTGCTGCTGCGTCTCCTCCCAGGCTGATCGGGGGTCGGTGGGACACTGCCTCTCAGCCGCTTCCTGCCCGCTGGAGCCAGCGGGCCGGGCCTGAGTCTTGACTTCCTCCCTCTTGCCAAGTAAGGAGTCTCCTGGCCCTTTAAAGACTCACCCATTTATTTAGTGCAGGAGTTTTCGAGGTAGAGGCGAAGTGGGATTTTCTCTCATCAAAGCTCCTGCCACAAATAAATGGGTTAGTCTCTAACAGTGCCACCAGACTCTTTCTTTGTTTTATCGCAGGCGCTTTTGCTGGGGAAAATCCCACATGGTCAGACATTTTGAAGATAGGGAATTTACAGAATAAATTTCCCCCATTTTCAAGCATCTGACGAAGTGGGATTTTCTCCCACGAAAGCCTCTGCGAAAATGGGTTTGTCTTTAAAAGAGCCCCAGGACTTGAGTCCTTTGTTTTGCTGACCTAGACTAACATGGCTACCCCTTTGGAACTCGACTAATAGCTTGTTTTGCGGGACTAAACTAACACGGCTACCTCTGTGGAGGTCCATCCCACCAGAAAGTCTGCTCAGCCCAAAGAAGAACGAAACTTTCTGCGTACGGGTTTCTTAGGAGCACTGCTGGTCCAGTTATTAAGTGTTAATTGTCTGACATCCCTCTCAGCTCATAGAACCCATCTAGCTTTCTGTAACTGTCCATTTGTACAGGTGTGCCAGGTAGCTCATGCAAACAGATTTCAGCTTGTGTGTTGCTTGCAAGCTGCTGCTGCTGTCATTTTTTCTTTTTTGCCATTTTTGAGGTGATTTGTCACCCAAATCATATGGTATGTTTCTGATAGGATAATTTTAGCTCTTTAAGCAGTTGAGTGTTGAATAACACACTTTCTGGTACAAATTGTTGGGCAAATCATCTGGTATAATGCATATAACTTGTGAGGTTTCTGTACAATTTTCTTGGGCAAACTAGGTTAGGGTGCTCAGATGTCCTGATTTTATAGGGACAATCCTGATATTTGGTGCTTTTTTTCTTATAGAGGGGCCTGTTACTGCCACTCCTCTTGATTTTTTTTTTTTTTTAGACTTCCTGTCTTGTCAACCTAAACTGACCACCTATATGCTTATGAATAACAAACAATGTGACCCCAGGAATAATAGAGTAAACTAGCTGGGTTATTTGTGGCTTGAAAAATCAACTTTTTAGTGGCAAATGGGAAAACTTTGGTGGCATTCTATTGTGGTGATGGTGGGGAGGAGGGGAGAGAGGCGAATCTAAGCTGTCAACTCTTGCAGGCTTTACATTTTCATTTTTTAATAAAGTGGCTCCTGTGTTTGAAAAAAAAAAATTTCCAAACATGAATGGACTGTGAACTAATACAATGCAGCTTTGCTGAGTCTGCAGATAGGTGGCTGGTATCGTTGTTGCTAGCCTCTTTCTCAAGCGAGAGCACAATGAATCAAGGGGTTTGTCAGTTGTGTTGTTGCTTTTCAGGGCCCTTCGGGCAGTGGTGAAACTCGTAGTCATTTCACACTGCTGCTACAGGCCACGCAAATGCTAGAGGTGAGAAGAAGCTAAAAATGGAGGTGGGGAGAATGCTGGGGAAGTTGAAGCCCCTTGCTATGACGCAATCAGGAGGTTCTGGTTCTTTTCTCTATTCCAGACAGGTTCTTACACCACACTCATCACACTAATACCTGAATGCCTTCCACTAGTGCAGTAAGCAGTGTGAGGAAGGGCCAGTCTTCACATACAGCGGCAGCACTTTAGTGAAGACACTCCTACACCGAGACTGTAGTTAATCCACCTCCCGTCAAGATAACACTGTCTGCACGGGGATTAGGTTGATGCAGCTCTGTAGATTTTTCACACCCCTGAGTGATGTGGTTATATTGACCTAATGGGCTACGTAGACCAGGCTTAAGATCTGTCACTTGAGAATTGTGTGCAATTGAATGGTTTTTGGTTTATGTTTTTTACTATTAACATATGTAATTACACACACATCTGTCTTTGTTAGAGGGCAAGGTCAGTGAAATGTGCTTTGCACTTAAAATGGAAGGTGGTAAGGTTTGCGGTGGGCCTTAGGTCACTGTACAGTCTCCGGAAGGCCCCTAAGAAAGCTCTGTCTCCTGGGTAGGTGTGTGGGGAAGAGGATGTGGGTGGCGCTTCTCTATTCCAGCAGCTGGAGAAGCATTGAAAGGTTTGATTCATCAGATATCTGTTCTTCCAGCTAAAGGTTGTCATTAAAGATTGTTGGGTGAGCGCCTCCATGTTTCAGACCTGCCTCTAGCTGGTAGGTATACTCCCTTGGTTATTTTTAACGAAAGGAATGGCGTGTATGGTGGCTGACCATTTATGTAGAGATTGAAGGGGGGAGAGTGGGTTTGAAATCCTGGCCCCTTCAAAGTCAATGAGAGCTTTGCTATTGACATAAGTGGAGCCAGGAATTTATCCGGTCCCTGCCCTGAGGCGATCAGGGTTGCATTTTCAAGGCCAGTTTTAAGGACTGCGTCTGGCCTAGTAACTTCAGCTTCTTATGCTGTTGTATGGGAAGTGGGTTGCTTTAGTTCAGTTTAGCTTTAGAGATCTTGTAAAGGGGAAAGTTCATGTAATAACTGACTCTTTTATGGGTGCCGAGGGAAAACTAAGATAACTGGAACTTTCCACTGTGTGGATTCAGAGTGCTCTGAAATGACTTACACACCCTCTGTGAGCTGAGCCAGCTGCGGAGTGTTTTCTAACAACATCTGGGTTTGATGGCTATTTGTTGTCAAAGCTCACCAGTTGGAGGGCATGGTAATGGATCCGTGGCACACTTGGCTAGAAGTGCTCTGTGGGTGCTTCTGGGAGATACAGAAGTAGCAGTTGTCTGCACAGAGTGGGAAGGTTGGAGAGGCTATTTTGTACTCTGGAGTTGAATAATTGCAAATGCTACAGCAATTGCCCTGAGAGTCAAATAGCTTGAGGGAAAGTGCTGTGACCATTAAATCTGGTCTGGCTCTGTGGTTTGTTACTTAATGTGGCTCTTTTTTTGGAAACAGGAAAAAACCGGAGGCTGAAGCAGGCGAAAGAAGAAGCGCAGGAAGAGATTGAACAGTACCGCCTACAGAGGGAGAAGGAGTTCAAAGCCAAGGAAGCAGCTGTTAGTTTGTTTTAGATCATTTGCTGCCATCAAATCAGCCGCTCGGCGCCATCGGTGTTACTTGCCCTGAGATTGGCATGAAATGCTGCTGTTAGAATTCTGGGAAATCGTATTTGGTGGCTGCTCCTCTTGGTGGAACGTTCCACATGGGGAGTTCTGTCCTCAAGCAATTTCCCTTAATTGCTTCTCCAGCTCTAATGAGCAGCCAGATATCTTGGCGGCATCAGTCGAGAAGTCCTTGTGTCTCCGAAGCTGGAAATTTCTCCCTTAGTAGTAAAGCAGTTTGTTAACGAGATTGTACGCTCACTAACGCTCCCGTGATCCCATTCACAGAGGGCAGGACTGTAACTTACTGTGGTAGTGCTCAACCCTGCTGTAGTTACAGTGCAATCTTGAGAGAAGGCACCAGGGCCACAGAAGGTATTAAATACTAAAATTTGTCTAAAATAGTTCTGGGGCCTCACCCACACCCATTTCCCAACCCGAGACACTCACAATCAGCCTACAGCATGGAGGTCACACCCTGTGCTAGACAGTCCTGGTTCAGCAGCCTGTCTAGAGCCCCAGTCTGGCTTCCACCAGTCTTGGGCACTGCTTGCCCGGTGTCCAGATCTTCCCCGAAACTGTGTGCTCTGCAACATCTAGCCCTCTCCTGGACAGGCCAGGAAAATAATACGGTTCATTTGTTCATCTCAGGACACAATACCACATTGCAGCTTAACTGGGGCAAATGCATCTTTCCCTGCAGACACAGATTGTTTGTTAGGTGAGGTTTTTAGTGTAAGCCATGTTCTCTCCCACTTGTTAGCGTGAGGTTGGCCTCCAGTTCTTATGAACATGGCCTGTTTACGTGATGTGTAAATATGTTCTCGTTGTCTTTCAAAGTGCTTTGCAAATAACTCCCAGATGGGGAAAACATGTTCATTTGTCCAATGGAAACCAACACTCTCAGCATAGCTGGTTTAAACACGTCAGTAACCATCCCAGGATATGTCCACAATTCTTAATACTCATCACTTATGTCAAGGCTCCACAAAATTGGCTCCCAGCTAGGAGCCAACAGTTTTATTTTTGGTCACCAGAGGGAGCTCGTCTGCAGTAATTCCGCAATGGAGCGAGGTGCCATGGCTACCTGATGCCTGGGTTTCGTTGAGCCCTGGATTACGTACATCACACAAGAATGTTAATAATCAGGGAGTTAGTTTTCAAATGACGCTTCACCAGACATATTGGTGCAGTGTGGGTTACTGTAATGTGTAGGGTATGAATGCAGAATTGATGTCACACTGTATTAGGGTTTTTCAAAGAACTTCAAGAATTGAAGCGTTGATGTTGAATTACAGAAGTGCTTTATGTCTCAAATTGCATTGTCGGTAAGGGTCTTTGACTTTTTTTTTCATTAGCAATTATTATTACAGCAGAGTCTAGTAGGCTGTAACTGGACTCGGGGCCCCATTGTGCCAGGCATGTGCAAATACTGGGGGAGAGACTTGCCCCCAAAGGTTAATCTAAATAGGCAAAACAGTCTAAGGAAGAAGGGGAAAATAGAAGCACAGAGAAGTGAAGTGATTTGCGTTAGATCGTAGGTTGAGTTATTGGCAGAGCTGGGACCGGAGCCCAAATCTTCCGGCTTCTAGTGCAGTCCATTAACCATAAATCCATGCATCAAAGGATTATAGAGCAGCAGAACATACAACTTGAGCACAATATTTGGTTTGGTTGCCAAGTAACTCTAAGTGGGCGTCTGTCTTTCCCTTGTCTTCCTTAGGCTCTGGGTTCCCACGGCAGCTGCAGCACGGAAGTCGAGAAGGAGACTCAGATGAAGATGAGTGCAATCCAGGGCAACTTCCAGAAGAACAGAGAGGAAGTTCTGAATAACCTCCTGCTGTTTGTGTGCAACATCAAACCCGAAATCCATGTGAATTACCGCATCAATGGATAGTGCAGGGGGAGTGAGTGGGCCTCCTGGAAGTGTTAGCAATAACGTCTGTGTTTCAGATGAGGCGTACATCCCCTAGTCATGATATAGCTCTATGTGTGTCTGGTAGAGGTGTTAAATTGTTTCAGTAAGTTGCAGGCCCTGTATCCTGTTGGAGAGACTCTAGTTTACCTTTATATGAATTCAGAGGTTATCCAAAGATTTCATGGTCATGTCTCAAATATGTATTAAGTGTGATATATATATATATTTAAGGCAGTGTTAATAGTCTGTGCTTCTTCGTAGGTATTAAACAAGTGGTTTTCCTTGTTCAAAAGGGGCGTGAGACAAAAAAGGGATAGAGCGGTTTAAATCGCAAGTCTGAGTCTGTACCTGTTGGAGAACACATCAGACATCCTCGTAGAGTGGAGTTTTTCTGGAGTGGTGTTGAGAACCTTAAGAATGGGATAAAGGAGTTTAAAAAAACCTAACAAAACCCAAACATTGTACTGCAGCTTGTTTAATGCAGTCTCGTGGTCCTCAGAAGCCTGTGAGTTACTGAGTCTGAAGCACCTTCTGTATGTTCTACCATTAATTTGAATTAGAAGCCTGGTACTATGCTATTTGAAAGTAAAGAATTTATTTAACTCTGGAGTTTCTTCAATAGTTTCTTTTTTCCCCCTGCCCTTTTACTCATCTGTTACAGTAGCATGTAGTTGCTGTGCGCACACACGAGTCTGTGCCCTGAGGAGTTAACGATTTAAATAAACAAGACAGACAGAGGGGGAAGGAGAAGAAACAGTCCTAAAGAGAGGAAGAAACTTGCCTGAGGTCATACAGGAGGTCTGGGGAAAAAGACAGCTTTCCAAGCTCCTATCCTGGCCATTAGAGCACACCATGCACTGGTGTTCTCTCCCAAAACTGCCTAAATAAAGGGTTTCTTCTGGAATCCCTTGGTGAAATGGAAACTAGTAATTCTGTCCCAGTATATTCTGCAGTAACTATCGTTCCTCTCTTCATGCTTCAGACTGATCTTAGCTCTAATATCCAGGCTGAACTGATTTCAGCAGCATCCTGCTGAGCTTAAGAACAGTGTGGGACAAAATCCACTTGTACACACTAGTCTCTTTGTCTCCTGATGTGCATCAGAATCCATTAGACGCTTCTTGCTTCTGCAGTGTCTCTGCATTAACTGGCTGATAATCAGTCATTTTGATAAAAGCTCTGTGAAGAGGGGGTGAGGGAGACCTCCCAGGCAAGGGCTGCTGTTGTACACAGCAGCTCTATAATTAAAATAAGCAAGAAATACTCTACTGGTTGGCGAGCTGTTTCGTGGGACCGAGCAAATAACACACCACACTTGAATAGCTTTGTTCATCAGAGAGTCTAAAAACCAAATGCTCTCAAACCCCAAAGCACCCTTGTGAGGCAGGAAAGAGCATCCAGCCTCTCTTTTTGAGTGGTGTAACAGGTAAAGAGTGACCTGCCCATGGTTGTGTGAGGCAATGAGAGAGCGGATATTGCTGACTTCCCCGATCTACTGTCTTCAATCACTAAGCTCGATTCTCATCAAATATGTCCTTGTAGAATCCTAAAAGAGCCTCTTCAGAAAATCAAGCTGTTAAACTGGCTCTGAAATAGAGGCAAAAAGCCCTGCCTGTGTTACAGTGCAGTAGGCCTGGATGGATCCAGGGCAATCTGATGCCTCAAATTAGTCTGGCCTCACTCTTAGAGCCTGTTTTCTTGGAATATAAATAAACCATGTTATCAAGGGCTGGACAGGTGCCAGCTACTGTTTTCTTGTTTTTTCTAGGGGCCCCTTGATTTAATTTACAGGTGTCAAGGCATTTGGCCTTGCTCTTGAAATGCACAAGTGATTCCAGCTCTAGCTGTGGTTTCTTTTTCTCCAGTAGTCAGAGATCCCTCCCACTTGTCCATCTGAGAAATGATGGCATTATCTCCGTCCCTATATTAGTCTGGAAGCCACTTACTGTCAGGGTGCCCAGGTGTTTGTTGACTATGGCTTTTCTTCCTCCTTCAGCTTCTAGATTGGGGTGGATTATTTTCTGTTCCACATTAGGGTTCCTATTTGGCTGGAAGTGTAAATATTTAAGATGTAGCTCATGCTGAGGTTTTAATACTTTTTAAGAGTACAAACAGTTTTATGCTTTTATATTCATTGGTATGCTCTACTGGAAAAGTCTCATTTAACAGCTACAAATGATCGGGCTGTACAAATCTGCAGCAAGGCAATTCTCTGTCCTGTTTTTCTTCTCCAGGCAGGGTGGCTTGTTTGCTAAACAGAAGATACCTTTGGAGTGAAAGATGCAGAAACGTCATCTCAATCCACTGCGGGGAAAGGCCGTATAGGGGGATTATTGTTGTTCACAAACTAGATTTCATAGGCGTTTCATTTTCAAATTAGACTGAGCTCTCTAAAATGTTCTGCCCGGCAGTTTTCTGTAGGCAGTAGCCTGCATTAAACAAAAGGTCTTTTAGCTCTGAGATCTGATTCATCTAAAATTTCACCTGCTCCCTAATGACTACTTGATGAATACAAGAGTAGCCTATATCAGCTGCCAGGACAGTCTTGTTGGAGAGTGAAATCTGCCTTTCACTGCTCTGCCCAAGTATTGCATCAGTGGCAGATGGCAAATAGTAAAGCTGTGTGTGACGGGCTATAAACTGACCTCGGTCAGTGGTTGAAATCCTGTTAATTTTAATAGTGGCCACATGCCCTGATGAAGAGCAGTCTTTTTATGGACTTTTCTATGTCATCTTTCAGAATGGTATATGAGCCCATCAGGAGCTAAGGAATGTACAAACAGCCAGGAAGGGACAGTGCCTGGATATGTGAACATTGTGTCTGTAGATGACACCTCATGTCCATAGACCCGTCATGTCTAGGTCATGTGTGAACATTTTTAAAAGCCAAACATTTGAAATTTTCCACAGGAGTTTCCTTAGAGGATTTTAAATTCCATTTTCTCCTCCTTTCCTTGTTCCATTTCCAGTGACCAAATGGAAGTGGAGGAGGTTGGGGAGGGAAACAGAGGAAGAAAAATATTGAAATAGTCTCTTTGGGGGATGGGGGTGGAATTTTCATTGAGTTGAGAAAGCCAGTTTTCATTGACTAAAAATTTCAGCCTGATCTAGGTGGCAAGTTGGTGGTGAGAACTTGCCTTTGTGACTCCCACTGAACATAGAGCAGATATTTTAATCATTCTGCCTACTGGGTTGTAAATTAATTATCAGTTGTAGGAGTAGTTCACATTATTTGAATGGTCACTAGTTTTGCTTGTCAATATTAAAGTGCAGCTGCCATTTTTCTTTCCATTCACCTACTTCGCTTAGGTTCCTCTGGAAATCCTCATGTCTCTAATGTGGACTAACATGAATGATTTTGTGTCCTTTGCAAGTGTTGATACCTCACCACTCAACCCGTTTTCTTGTTACTGTATTAAACAGCATCAGTCCTCTTTACTTATTGGCATTTTGCAATGATGAAATTTGACCTGTTTTCCCTACTCTGTTTCTTAGATTCTCCTTTCACCTCCCCCTTTCTTTAAGATGTCATATGAATTCTAACAGTAATTCAAAGCAAAAGGTAAAGTTCCTCAGATGGAAGATCCACCTTTTATAGTAGCTGAGAATCTGGCTTAATGTGTTAGAAAAATGGTAATTTCCCTTACCACCCAAAACAACAAGGGTTTGTCTAGAGAGACAATCCCTCTTATACAAAGAAAGAAACACAAATATTCTTTTTTGTGGGGGTTGGGAAGAGGGTAATTAATCTCATGCAATAAATATGGTTGCTCAGACTGGCTTGAGAATAATAATTAAATAAGTATTAAATTACATTCAGCTGCCTCAAAATATCTAATAAGAAATCTGTTGGATCAATATTAGAGCCATTAGCCAGACTGAAAACTGCTAGCTTCCTCATTTTTAATTTGAGATGCAAGAAAGGGTTTTTGTATTGCCGTAATCAAAAGAAGTAATTCACCTCATCTTACCTCATAAAATTGAGGTAGAAAAATGAAGAACGGCACATTCTCCATTAAACAAGAACAATTTTTTAATCTCAAACATACAGTTTGAGAAATATCTTGAAATATGATTAAACTTAATGGCTCCAGATCCTTGGCTGCTGCTGGGCTATCCTTAGAGCTGGAACAGACCATGATAGAGATTTTGTGTGTGTGTAGTGTGAGCGAGGGAGCCAAGAAAGATTTCTGACAGGTTCTATCTCTATGAAATGTTTCTCAGGAATGTGGGGGTTTTTCACCGAAATTTATGATGAGGGGAGAAAGTGGAACAGAATCATTTTGACTTTTTCATTTTGTTTTGATAAACATGTAGTTTCCATAAAGTAAAAATGTTTAGTTTTGACTTTCTCGTTTTAATTCATTGTTTTGACTTATATTAAAATATACTTAATATTGTATACATTAGTTAACATTTTAATAAGAAAATCAAAACTAAGGGAATTGATATGAGCAAAATGACATGTTTGTACCATATTGAAATGAGCTGATTTGACATTATCATTATGAAATGATTCCAGGGTCCTGAATTCATATTTTTCAGACTTTTTGTTCATGGGAAATTTCAAAATTTCAGATCTTTGTTCCAGTTCAGAACAGTTAAAAAAAGAATTTCCTGTGGATCAGAAATTCCAGTTGCAACCAGTTGTATTGTTAATATTGGGACCAGTAGAGGGAGCTATAACTTTTACCCAAATGCAACTGCCTCTAAGGTTCTACTATCCTAGCCAGAGATTGGCAGAGCAGGGCTTCAGCCGTAAGCCTTCCGTATTCATACTCCTGTCCTGGAAGCTGCAATGAGAAGATGGTGCAGGGCCAGTTATTCCGACTCTACATTACCCGAGGATTCCTCCATACCTGGAATCCTGAGGTTAGCTTTATGGCCTCTCTGTACCAACTGAGTAACACAGAGTATTCATATTGTGGCGACGGCTTTGGCTTCACATTTCCTAGGTCTGCCAAAAAGTGGGTGTGAAAGCCCATTGAATTCAATGGCAAAGCTCCCACTGATTTCAATGAAGACAGGATTTCACCCCTAATATTTGGATGGGTCAAATAGTAGTAGAAAATTTTAAAATAATAAAAAAGAATTAGGTAGCACTTTCTTCCTGCCCCCAGTCCCAAGACTCCAAACAAATGTAAGGAGATGTATATACGTTGCATTAACAAATTTCGGAGCTTTTCTAATTTTCTCTGCAAGAAGGAATTCTAACTGGTGAAAACTGTTCAAGTTTTAATAGTTTCATTCTCTACGTTTCCAGTGTTAAAAATGCTTTTTCCAAAGACACACATTTGAACCCATATCCTTCCGGCTCAGCAGTTAACTTCATTAATTGCAACTTTGTTAATGGCAGCTTTATTAATTACAGCATCCAATTTAATTTTGTTAATGGCAACTTTATTTATTACAGCATCTAATTTTAGATACAAGGAGTCCAATCACCTTTCCTGAGCATGGGGAACTGTAAGTGCTTCAGAGGAAACAGGTGTGTCTCTGTTGTTCTGTTCTGTAATTTGGTGGCATTGTAACAAATATTAAAATATGCAGAAGTGTGTGGGTGTGTATGTGAGAGCGAGCGAGCAAGCAGCAATTAAATGTATCACACCAAAAAAATGGTGGCTTCTTGGAATGCCTCAGCTATATATATAGCCCAGTGGAACATTTTCAGAAGTGACTAGTCATTTTAGTCACCTCAATTTTCAGGGAGCCCAATGTGAGGCACTTTAAAAGGAGCTGATTTTCAGAGATTGGCACTCAACACTTTCTGAAAATCAGGCCCCTCTCAGGTGTCTTAAAACCTGAAAATTGAAGCATTCCCTGAATCACTATTTGTTTTTGAAAAATCATGGCTAAAATTCTTTACAAGTAGTGGATGAGTGAGGCAAAAAAAATAAGAAGGCAACTACATAGGCCCTGCTGGTCAGAACCCAAGAGCCAGCAGTCAGCGAGTGATGGGAGGACGCAGCTGTGTCTGGGATTTTTCTGTCCTAAGTGCAGGACTTTGCACTTGTCTTTGTTGAACCTCATGAGGTTTCTTTCGGCCCAGTGTTCCAATTTGTCCATATCTCCCTGGATCCTGTCCCTGCCCTCCAGAGTATCTACCATTCCCCCAAGCTTGGTGTCATCCGTGAACTTACTAAGCATGCAGTCTATCCCATCATCAAGATCATTAATGAAGATGTTGAATAGAACCGGCCCCAGGACCGACCCCTGGGGCATTCCACTCATTACCAGTTGCCAACTAGACATCGAGCCATTGATTCCTATCCGCTGAGCCCGTTGATCTATCCAGTTTTCTATCCACCTTACGGTCCACTCGTCCAACCCATACCTCCTTAACTTGCCAACGAGAATGCTGTGGGAAACCGTATCAAAAGCCTTGCTAAAGTCGAGGTATACCACGTCAACGGCTCTTCCCGCATCCACAAATCCAGTCATCTCATCATTGAAGGAAATCAGGTTGGTCAGGCACGATTTGCCCTTGGTGAATCCATGTTGACTGTTTTCTGATCACTCTATTTTCCTCCAAGTGTTTCAGGATGGATTCTTTGAGGACCTGCTCCATGATTTTCCCAGGGAATTTTCTTAGTCAATTATTCTCCAGGCTTGAGCTCTTTGTGTGAAATCTCCAATCTCTCCATATTTCACAGAGCGAGATGTCTGCCTCAGCTTTGATAAATTCCTGCCGGCTGTACCTGGGTAGGAGCTGTGTGTGACAGCCATGGTTTTCTTTAAAGAGAACAACACAGCTACTGCCATCCGTGTTTGTTCATTTGGCTTGTTTGGGAGGGGTGAGTGCATGGTTTGGTCCCGTTCAACAAGAACACAGTGAGTGTGGTTGTCGTCATATACTGGGTTGCTATAGTTATAGATCTAGACCATTAGAGGCAGGTTGCCAATTCTTGGACTCCTTGTTGTGTGTCTGTTTCTAACATCTTTTTGGATACAAGGACCCAACATAACAGCTGTGGTTTGAGGATGGCTGAGAGGGACAGGGCAGGCCTTCAAAGAGAAGAATGAATCAGAACCTTGATCAAAGCAGTTATTTCTGACGAGTCATATGGTCTGGCAAAGGAAATGTCCCCCTGCTGAAAATGACTGCAGTCGGCAAAGACAAGGTGAATATTGCCCACTACCAGCGGTCCTCTTCTGAAGGCTTTTGCTGCCGACACCAAGGTGGCCGCAGCATTGTTAAAGCTTTGCTTTGGCTAATAAATGGCAGTTTAGATGATGTAACCGTGGGTCTTGCAGTTCAGAATACCCCAGATCTGAACTCCCCCAAATTTTGAGGTGCTTGAAATCTACATCCAAATTTTGCAAGCAGAGTCTGTCTTTGCAGCTGTAACAGATGGTGAAACACTGTGTAGGAACTCTACAGGGTTAAAACCACCGTATGCAACATGCCTAGAGGGAAACTCACATGCACACGAGATATTTTGCAAGTTGGTGCCTGCAACCCAGTGTAATGAAAATGAGAGGCAGGGTGGGGGTGAATACACTGCTGGGACAAGCCTATTGACTTCCATGGGTTGCACCAGCTTATTGACTTGGACCAGGGAGTTCAGAGAAAGGAGGCTGATTCATTTTTGAAGCAGCCCACTCTGTACAATAACTGAGGCCTGTCGAACAAGAGAGAGGTCCCCGTCCCGCGGTTCAGCAGTGTAACGGCACAAAGGGTCTCATGTCAGACCTTATCAGACCCATGACAGTACGAGAGAAGCCAGTGAAGGGGTGGGATCATTGGCTACAGAAGACAACATGGAATAGGTCAGCTTTCAGAAGTCTCTTGCAGACAAGCAGGGAGGCATGTGGAGCGTAGCTACGAACATACGGTGTCATAAAAGGAAGCTCAATAGCCAGGGATGAGTGAAGGAGACATGGGAGTAGTCACAAAAGTAGGGTTGGCGGAGCATAGGGAATGGGAGGGAGCATAGGAGGAGACAAAGGCAAAATCCCAGAGATCTTTGGAGGTGAAGAGGAGAACCTAAGGAGAGAGGAAGTGACGGTGGAATTGGTAGAAAGACCTGGGCAGGAGACAGCTCTCCGCAGAGGTGCATTGCTGCTGCACTAATAGAGAGCCCAGTGGAATGAGATGCAAGCTGGCTAAAAAGGTAATGGGGAAGCTCTGGAATCTGAACTCTTGCTGGGTAGGAGGGGCTGGCTTGCTGCTGCAGCTTGGGCACTGTCTGTGAGCTGTCAGCACTCGTTCCCTGCTCTGATCCAGTTGCTCCATCTGAAGTTTTCTCTTATGGGAAACTCTTTTCAGGGACTGAAATGTCTGACATGTCTAAAACAGCGAC
Organism: Pelusios castaneus; assembly: GCA_007922175.1. NCBI lineage: Eukaryota > Metazoa > Chordata > Testudines > Pelomedusidae > Pelusios > Pelusios castaneus. The sequence goes on from ML685804.1 coordinate 1,673,849, forward strand.
TCCTGAATCATCTGTCACTTTATATGGGGCCAGCCTGGCTGGTGCATTTCGTGCGGGTATGTCTTTTAACTCTGTGCTGGGGTTCTGTTATGGCTCTTTTCTTTTTCATTTTCCTGGCTGCCTTCAAAGTGCAGGAATTCTGGGCAAGGCCAGACTGGGAGGGAGAGATTGTGACATTTAGCTTTTGACCTGGGGAAAGGAGTTTATTTCACCCTTGATCTCCAAGGAAAATAGGATGGAGAGTGGATTTCTTAAATTTTATTTTGTTTTGAGATCAAGAATATTCTTTATTTGGGCTGGCATCAAGGTGTTGTGGTCAGGTGGAAAAGGGCTTTGTGTGTGTGTGTGTGTGTGTGTGAGAGAGAGAGAGAGAGAGAGAGAGAGTGCTGATAGCAACTGTTACTATAGAAATATTTCATGGTATTCCCAGCTACAGCAGAGGAGCATTTGTTTTCCTGAGACTGCACAAATGCTCACTCTTCTAAACAGTCACCACTGTGGGAGTTAAATTAACACACATCTCTCCTGTTGTGTCAAAGTAGCACAGCTTCACTCCTTTATCTGTGAGTTTCCTGTCCCCTGTGGTCTCCTGCTGCAATCCTAACGATCTTTTAATGTAGTTTCTGTTGCATCAGTTTCCTGTTTGACTGCACTTTAGCTGATGACTCATGGATGAATGGGAGTGGATTAAGCTGCATGACACCATGGGATGCAAACACAGCAATCTCCCATCTGTTTGAGCCACCCCATTAATACCATCTGTGAGGGAGCCCTGCCGCTGCAGGACAAGCTCTTGGGAACACAGGTAAGACAGGAGAAAGGGGTAGAGAAAGGAAGAGTAGTTGTGGAGAATTATCCATGATCTCGTGCAGAGGCAGATGAGTCCTGTGCCCAGGAGGCAGTTACTGATGTGGGGCAAAGCTCAGGATGTTCAGATGCTCATTTTGGGTAAGCACCCACAGTCTGGCTGCTGATCTGAACTAGACAGGTCTCCTGCGTCAGCAGCATTTAACTCAGAATCTCACAAGCACCATGTCACAGTCCAGGGCAATTGCACCTGTATCGAGCAAGGGCACCTACTTTTCGGTTCCTGGCTCCCAACCATCAGCTCTGTCGGGTGGAGATCCCGACTCGCTCCCTTCTGACAGGGCTGCACAGTTCCCTACCTATACTGTGACTTCCCCAGCAAGTCAGACTGCCTCAGCAGGCCTTCTTCGCTTTCTCCTCAGAGGCCATAAACTGTGTAATTGCCCATAATGATAAGGCACCACACAGCTTTTCAAAGTAAGCACATTGATTCTTAAGGGGAAAGTGTTCTAGGGAAAACATTACAACAATAAAAGAATCTACAAACATGCTAAGAAGCTTACCAGAAACACCCCTACCAACCTGCCCTGCCCTGCCCCAGGGGTGGGGCAGTCCTTCAAACCCACCCAGGAGCTCCTAACAGCTTTAGCTCACAACAAGCACCATGAATCTGTGCATCCCTCTTTTCTCCTCTTTGGAGCCTTGAACTTGGGGTCAGGTAAACAGCAGCTGACAGTTTGTTGCTCCTCAGGGCATAGCCTCAAGACATTGGGTCTGGAGGTGGGACTTTGGATTTCCTTCTCCTCAGGGTTTCCTAGGAAACCCACTCAACTACAAATTGATTCTTGTCTGACACATTGTTTAAATGAATCCTTTATAATTTATAGTACTTCCCAGGGTTTACATTAGTCATGTGTCCCTCCTAGAGAAGTCTACCTGCCACCAGAATGCATTTTTACCCAATGAACTCCTAAAATCCTTACACTTAATCCAATAATGTCCAGGATATTGCAGGAAATTGTCATCTCTCATGCACACTCAAGTGCCTCTCACAGGTTGTGTCACTTCTGTTTCTGGAACTGAGAACTGACATGCACAGGCGAGGGTGAAAATGTGTGTGTGTGTGTGGGGGGGGGCAGAGTTACCCATTCATTTCTGACCCAACCTAGCATGCCGGGTGGAAGCCCTAGTCTGTCTGTCTGTCTCTCTTTCTCAATGTATTTGTAATGTTCCCATCACTGTATCATCGGTCCTTATCTGAACTGATTTTCTCATTCTCACGCAGTAGTCTATTCAGATGCACTGCTCAGTGCCCAATAGTCATAATTTGATGTTTTGGCAGCTTCAAAGCACCAATAATGTACATTTTCATTGGCCCGGGTCCTTCTCCCATGGAAGAAAATGGGAAAGCTCCCACTGGCTTCAAGAGGATCAGTATCAGGCCCATGTGGGGACTAATTACCCAAAAAATATGCAGTCATGTTTAATTAAAGGGCAGCCTTTTCCATGAGCAAAGAGGGCTGTTGCACCATCGATGGAGGTGTGGACTCCTGGCACTCATGCCTGGAGCTGTGCCCACAAACGTAAGGTTGCCATGGGTACACTATCCATGAGGACTCTGGGGCTGACCCAAGAATACTTCATTAATCATTTGGGCCTCGTCCGTCACGAGCAGAGTCCATGAGCCTCCCAAGAGTTTGCATGCGGTGCTGGAAGGGTTTTTTTTGGCAAGTTGTGGTCATTTCTCTTCTTCCTTGTGGGCAAGATTGAAGTCCCTTGCTCAAGTGAAGTCCTATGTTACATCTCCAGTAAATCATTGTGACTTTTATTCATTGTCGAAATGACGAGAGTCCTGCGGCACCTTAAAGACTGACAAATTTCTTTGGGCACAAGCTTTCGTGGGCTCCAACCCGCTTCGTCAGATGTGAGTGATGAAGTGGGTTGGAGCCTATAAAAGCTCATGCCCGAAGAAATTTGTTAGTCTTCAAGGTGCTGCAGGACTCTGGTTGTTTTGTCTGTACATGGTGACCCCTCTGGAAATTTTCTTCATTGTGGATAAGTGTGTCCCAGTTTAGTCCACAGCAAGGAGAACATTTTTTTTACATGCGAACTTTGATTTAACTGGATGTTTCTATACAGGAAAAGAGGAAAAAGAGGGAGAATTATGAATACAGAGCATTGGATACATGCCTGCATGAGATAGGAGTCCGCACAAAGCCCATTTCTTCACCATGGCCTGTGAAAGCCAAGTAGCTGGAGCTGAGAAACAAGGTCTTAACTCCTCCTCCATCTCCTTCTGTGGGACCCAGGCAGGTGAAAATTCCCTTCCCTGGGTGAAAGGTAAGCAGCCAACTTGAGTTACTGATTGCAGCAATGGCATTCTGAATCAGGTGTCACTGAACGAAGAGAAGATGCAATTTTTTTTCAGAGCTGTTCATTTTTGAATGAAGGTATATAATCATTATAATTATTAATAAAAATTCAAGAACACACACCATGGCCAAGAATGACCAAAAAAACTGAGTAGGAATTTTGAGTGCCCCAAATCTGGGGATCCCAACTTGGTATACTTCGAAGAGGCTTGATTTTCAGAATTAGATGTTTTTAAGGCACCTCAGTTTGGGCCCCCAAAATCATACATCACCTGTGAGAATCTTAAACTGGATTTGTAAAGTGACAGACGAAGCCTTGCTCTGTTTCTATTGCTAAACGCAATGCTCCCTTAGAATCTGACTGATGGTCTGTGTCCATCTGACAGAGTAAGAATTGTTAGCTGCTGTATCACATATTGCATGCATAGACCAGCATGTGGACCTGCGAGGATCCAGCCCCAGGTTTCAAAGTGAGCGGGAACTGCAGCTGCTCAGCTTGACTGGGAATCAGGCCATGTGAACAAGTAAAAAAGTGTCCATTCATTTTGAGCACCATTCTTTTTGGTTTGCCCAGCTCTAGACACCTAGGCTATGTCTACACTGGCAGTTTAAGTCGAGTTAAGAAGGCTTAAGTCAACTTAAACAAAGCCGCATCCACACTAGGCTTTCATTAAGTCGACTTAAGAAATTCCTTAAGTCAACGTAATGAAAGCTTAAGTCGACTTACTAAGAACCTCGGGGTAGGTCGACTTAAGCCTCCTTAGGTCGACCTAACCCTTCTTTAGGTCAACCTAAACCCGGTGTGGACGTTTAAGTCCACTTTGTTAAGTTGACCTAAGGACAGTTAGGTCGACTTAACAAAGCGGACTTAGTCCACATACATGGACAGCACTTTGTTAAGTTGACTTAACAAAGTCGACCTAACTTTTCCTAGTGTAGACATAGCCCTACTGGCTAGTGCCTGATTTCCAGAAGTGCCACGCCAAGCACTCATGGCTTCAGCAGACTTCAAGTTAAGGGGTGCTCAGCACCTCTGAAAATCAACTGGTGGCTAGAGTTGGGCACCCCAAATAATGACACTTTGTCCTAAGGAACTTACCCAAGTCACAAAGCGAGTTAGGGGCAGAGATGGGACTAGAACCCGGGTTTCCTGACTCCTGCTCCCTATATATCTAGACCACACTGGACACTTTCTGATGAGGTAGCTCATTTCAGCAAACCCATCGACCGTTGCGTCATTTCCATACTCTACAGGTCTTGAAATACACATACTCCTCAGATTTTAATCTGGAGGGGGCCACGCCTTTGTGTGAGAAGAAGTGTAGCTCATTGCTGTTACCCAATGCAGGGGAATTCTCAGGTGTTATAGAGCCCATGCAGAGGGTGGGGAATGATGTACCATGGATAGGAGGGGCAGGGCCAACTGCAGCGCTCTATATTATGCTCAGCCAAGAGAATCAATTCCTAGGAGACAGCGGCCATCAGTGTCACTCAGCGCAGTCCCACGCCGTCGCTTGGTTGGGCCAGGATTGAGTGAGTGGATTTAGAGCCACTTTTGACTTAATCCCAGTTCCTCAAATGCCATCGACATCAATGGGAGTTAGATACATAAATACCGTCCAGGAGCTGGGCCTTAAAGTCATTTGTCACAGCTCTTCACAGCTGCTCTGAGTGGGTTGAACTCATTGTCTTCTCATCTGTGGGCCAGTGGGCTGGGACACAATTCCTTCCCTGATCAGATCGCTCTCTGGGCATGCCTAGGATTTGGTCTCCTTACCTTTCAGCCCTTGGTCCCTCCATTCTAGCCAGAATTTAGTGCAGCTGTTCACCTCATAATTTTATTAGAAACGATTGAGGAAGAGTCCGGAGTCCCTCACACGCTGTGAGCTTCTGAGTGCAACCCGTTGTCCGCCCTTTCCTCACTTTGCCAAGCCCACTTCAGTTCTCATGAGGGAAACACACCACAGACCGGTCCCTGATGATCACGCCCGATCTTCTCCGATTCTTTTTGCAGAGCTTCACAATGGCCAAGTTCTTCTGGTTCTCACTGCCAACAATACCTGCCTTTCCACTTCCTTTGATATGGAGCTTTGTGCCGCGAAACTGAAGACCTTGGGAATTCAGGTTAGCTCCTCTCTGGGAACGTGGCTACCTGATGGCATATGGGGGTGATGGGTATTTTTATGCCTGTGTCACTTGCACCTGTAACAAGAAATCGAGGTCTAATTCTTATCTGTCATTCAGGGGTATAGAAGGTGGCGGGTTACCATTTACACCTGTGTGACCCTACTCACTTCGATCTTTTATGAGCAACACAAGTGAATACATCAATTATTCAGCCATCTGACTGCTGCATTGTTGAGGGTAGCAAGGTGTTGCCATTCATCCTCCGATCTTCTAACCGTGCACTCCTTCTGTCCACATCGCCGCTCCGCAGTCATGTTGGTTTAGCTCAGTTGTCATAACCGATTGGCTTCAAGTGAGTTGGGATGTGTATAAATTTCTGCTCAGGGAGCTGAGTCTGAGAAAGTGATAGTGCTTTGAGAGCCTCGGGTGGCAAGTGCTCCGTGTGACTCATGCAGAGCCGAATCACTTGAACAGAGTGCTTTTAAACCCATCCATGTCAACGAGCCCTGCAGTCATAGGGTGCGTCTACACTTGTAAATTAACTCGACTAAAGCTTGCTTAAGTCGACTTAATTTACTCTGCATCTACACTACATTTTCCTTAAGTCGACTTAAGCAGCTTGCTTAAGTCGACTTAAGGAAAATTAAGTCGACTTTATTAAACCTCCTTTAAAGTCGACTTTAGGCTTAAGTCGACTTTCTAAAGTCGACTTCAGCCAGTGTAGACCTGGAGTAGCCCTAAGTTGACTTAGAGTTGACTTAGGGCGCTCCAGAACTCCCCCACTGCCCTCCCTGCTGGGGGGGTGGCACAGCGGGATCCTGACATGCCCCCCCACAGGGCAGGGCAGAGCCCTGCCCACCCTGCCCCTATGACCTGCCAGGGTCCCTGTCCCCCTTTGGCCCATTGTACCCAGGTATAATGGGGCAAAGGCTGAGCCCCCTGGCAATTGGCAAGGGGTGCCCCCTGCCACCGTGGACCTCTCCCAGGTCCACCTAGCCCCTAGAAGTCGACCTAAGCATCCAGCGTGGATGCTCTAGGTCGACTTTGTAAGTTCCCCCCTAAGTTGACTTAATTTTAAAGTGTGGACATGCTAAGTTGACCTAAATTCACAAGGTAGACATAGCCATAGTGTGTAACTGAAGGACCAGATCTCATTGATAAAGACCTGATCTCATTCCCACTGAAGTGAGTAATCAAACTCCCACTGGCTCCGATATGAGGAAGATTGGGACTGTTGTTAGTGGAGAGACAAACATGAGTAGCATTCTGCACAGTCACCGACCAGTTAGACAAACCCTTCACTGTGCTGAGGACAGAAAGGGATGGAGCAGAGCTGGAGGCATCTGCCCTGTGATGGACATAGCATTGCTGCTTGTGTGGGGGATCGTACTGGGCTGTAAACTCTCCTGCATCTGTAAAGACAATCTTGGGCTGACATGAGCTCCCTGGATGGGTTCTTTGCAGTTTCATATCAATACAATGTTTGCCACACGAGCCGTTTCGCTGCTTCCAGGGCACGTTGTGCCGACTGCATGAGCAGAGCTGTAAATCATTTGTGACTGCCTAGGCTAGCACTTAGTCCTTGTTTCCACACATACTTTAATTCAATGGGTGGAAACCCTTGTGTGGACTCCCTTATTCAGCTTAAGAGGAGCTCATTTCAGTTCAGCTAAAACCTGTTCCTTATTGATTTCAGCTATACCGAAATACGTTTGGTTTGAACCCAGTATTAGAATGTTCACGCAGCCTTTTGCACCAATTCAACAAAATCAGTTTAAATCCCATCGGTTAAATTTCTGCAGCCGGTCCAAGTCTGCAGGTAGAGGAAACCTTAGTTATACAGAAAGCACCTTTCAGCTGATGTTCTCGAAGCACTTTAGGGTACGTCTACACTGGAGCCTTAGGAAGGTTAAGTCAACCTACGGATTTCTGCGTCCACACTGGGCTTTTACTAAATCGACTCAAGTGTTTCCATAAGTCAACTTAATAACACCACCTCTTACGGTCGACTTAACGCTTAAGTCAATCCTATTAAGTAGACTTAATCCAGTGTAGATGGGGGGAGCCCTTAAGTCGACCTAATTGGCCTCCAGACCCCCTCCCAGCTACCTCCATCGACGCTGGCAGTCGACTGGAGTGTTCAGTGTGGACTCTCTAAGTCGACTTAAAAGAGCTTCCAGTGTAGACGTACCCTTACAAAGACTACTATTATTATTTACAAATGGGGAAACTGAGGCCACAAACAGGCTTCTAGGCTAGATTTTTATCTCAGTTGCATCAGTAGAAATGAGACCAGTATTTGGGCTGATGTCCTGATTATTCTTGGAGAGCTGGATGAAAAAGTGAGTGGCGGTTGGTTTTTGTTCCTGAACAGATGACAATGGATCAGTGGAGAAGTTTAATTCAGAATGCCATTCTAAAACCTGAAGTAAGACGATATATGTTCTACAACTCCAGGGCTTTCGGGATAGCCATTGCTGTGGTAAGGATCACGGCCTCTCGTTGGCCTCAATGCTATGTGCCGTCAGTGATGTACAAGGATAATTGCCCTGGGGATTTTTGCAGGAGTCTAAGAGAGTTAGGTGCCATTTTAATGGGAGTTTGGAGAAGGGAGATAAATGTCCAATCCCTATTGACTTTCAGTGGGAGTTGAGCACCGAACTTCTTCAAGTGCCATTGAAAATCCCATCCTGCCAAGGTTGCTGTATAATGAGGCAGATATATACACTGCCACTTTTCAGGAGTCCCACTGTAGGCTGTCAGATAACAAAGCTTTCGCTGTGGTGCCTTTAACAGGGGTGACGCTCATTTACCTGCAAGCACCTATCCTTCCGAGCTTTCAGAAATCATCTGATCACACTCTGGACTTCATTCTCATTCACCTTGAGGTCTTCACCCTTCTCTCAGAGGGCCAAGGAGTCTTTAAATGGGAGAAAATTATATTTGCACCAACTTTAAGGCCCTTTTGTGAACAGAGTAGGGGTGAAGTGGCCCCATGTGTTGACCTCCTTTTTCAGAGGTATTTTGAATGTCAGCCATTGTGTAATAGGTTTCTCTAGTATTGCTTATGCTGCAATGTTTGAGTGTTTAATATTTTTCTGTTTGGTACTGTTGATCTAACCCAGTGGTTCCCAGCTAGTGGCCTGGGGGCCGAAAGTGGCCCTCGGGGGCTTTCGAAGTGGCCCATGGCTCCCATCCTGCTGGCTGCAGAAGAGAGCAGCTGGGGTGTGCTGCCACGGTGCTACAAGAACAGTCAGGCTCCTTAATACAGCCAGGGGGATGGGAGGTCAGTGCTCCCCTCCCCTGACTGAAGCAGGGAGCAGAACAATGCTGGGGTATCTAAGTGCTGGGTCCCTGCTGGAGCCAGAGGGAGGGGAACACTGATCTCCTGTCTTCCTGGCTGCAGAAGGGAGCTATTGTCTATGGACCTATGGGTGGAGCGCACAAAGCAACAGGATTCATGTAGTTTCTCCTTCTGTCTGCGGGGTGGGGGGGAGGTCAGCTCATAGAGATTGGTGACCCTTCAAGGTTGTAAAAACGATATCTGTGGCCCTCGAACCAAACAGGTTGGGAACCATTGCTCTAACTTATCCAAGCTATCTATTTCTTATCATGCCGCACCACACTGCATCATGTGTACTTCAGTCCATCTCTGATCTATGTATGCATCCCATCTCGCAACATCCTGTCTTAAAATACCACTGGAAGGTATTCCCAAAGGCTCCTCTTTGGTTAGTCCCTAGAGTGGTCTCTTAAAGCAGATGTCACTGTACGTCACTTGTCCATGATCGTATTGTATTATTGGCAGTGCCCTTCATGGTGTGGGTACTTTATAAACACAGTGAGTAAATTAAGTATTGTCAATACATCTTGGAGAATGAATTTCTTACTAAAATGGATGAACTTGGTTGAAATCCTGATCATGAAACATCATCAAGAACTCATTTGCTGTCTTCAATGATCACTACTTCTTTATTATAACCCAAGACCTCATTTAATCCTGATTCTCTTTCCAGACCTCTCTCTCCCCTGGTTCTTATTAGAAGGACTTTATGTCTATTTACCCCCAGAAAATCCAGGACGGTTTAACTACTGTATTGGAAGGGAACTTTCTTGTTCTCTTAACTTTTCCTCTGCATGTGTATGTGTTTGTGTGAATATTGTTTTCTTAGTATCTTTGGATCTTTTCAGATTTTCTACATCTCTCTCTGGGCAAATATTTACTCCACCATGCAGCTGTATTCCTTTGGATGTCACTGGGAAGTCAGCATTCTGGTGACACTGGTGGCCGTAGCAATCACTATAGTTGTTATATTGGTTATTGACCAACATCAAAGGAAGGTAAGAAGAAATTATTCATGTGTTCACCCACAGAACAAGGTATTTCTTTCCCAGCAAACAGTTAGGGATCAAGGTAATTGTCTAGAAATATTTAAAGAGCATAATTGCCAAGGAGGGATAAAATATTTTAGAATGGGCACAGGAGAATTAGAAGAAGCAATGGAGTGGAAAGGTGAAGTTAGGCAGCAAATCAGAAAAAAAAAAAAAAAAAGAAGTCGTCCTAGGGTTTGATCCGTAGCCCACTGAAGATCAAGCATCTAATGATAAGAGCTGTAGATTTAATCTTCCAAAGAAAATAGTGGAAGTGCCATTGTCTGAGATATTGAAACCTAGACTGGAAGATAAACAGGACTGTCCAAGATCATCCAGAATGGACTGGACCTGGTGGGGAAAGGTATGCTTACAATAATCTCACAAGTCATTCCCCTCTTAAACTTCTGAGATTATATCACATTTTGTGGAGAGAACTCTGGTTGATTGGATTTGGATTGGCACGTAAACCTGCTTCAATGGGAGCGGAGTCAGGCCAGAGCCGAGCACTTTCGAAAAGACTACTTGATAGTTTCTCTTACTGTTTTGTTTTCAGGAACTTAGGGACCATCAGAGTCAATGACTCTTCAAAATTCATGGTTGCAGACTGACTTGGAATGTCACTGTGGGATGTGCTGACCTCTTCTCTGTTATTTAACAGATACATGTGAATACGGATGTGAGGCTGGCAGCTGCCAATGAAGTCTTCATGAAGCACAACTTACTTCTGGGTGTGGCAGATGCCATGGACAGGCACCAGAACATTCTTCAGGTATCCTTTCTGTGTGAAATAGTTTCCCCTCATCTCTGGGGGCTGCAGAGATGGAGGGATTTATCATCAATCTTCTCATGAAAGAGGTTCTCCAGAGTTTTTCAGATTTGAGGCCTGATCCACTGAAGACTGAGGCCTGATCCACTGACTCCAGTCCCTGCCCATAAAGCTTACATTCTACATTGGGAAGACAAATTCATTAAAGCATAGAATACATTATTTTCACAAGTGCTTACTTACTCTGTGTGCACTGCTTTAGACACTTTAGACACCCACTAGGGGGGTGGCCCAGGCCGGCTGCCCTCCCCGTCCAGCTGGCCAATCCCTCAGCCGCGGAATCTGGCCATTTTAATACGTCAATTTCACTGCTCAGCTAGAGCAGTGAAATTGACATATTTGACTGCTCCAATGTCCCAGAGTGGCCTGGTTCGGCACTCTGCGACATTTCCGGAGGCTTTCAACGGCGCAACAAGCGTCCGCACAGGCTGTACCATGGAACAACTATTCCGTGGTCAGCCTTACCACCCTCGTGTGGGGTGGTTTACATGTTGTGTGGCAAGAGGCTGTTGCCACGCAACAAAAAGCTTTCATGTGTGGACGCTTCGATTGTTATCACACGGTAAGGAGCCTTATCGCGCGATAACTCTGTAGTGTGTACAAGGCCCTAGAACACAAGAGTGGAGTGGGGGAGTAGGAAGAAATTAGGAGAGATGCCTGGGGGAGGAGGCTGATGCAAAGTCTTGAAGGTCAGGATAAGACACTTGAAACAAACCTGGTTACACCTCTAACTAATCAGGATGGCTAATGGAACAGGCGTGGGACTCTGTGCATGTGTGCTAAGCTTGTCAGAGATCAGAACTGGGCACGAAGATGTATACTTTATCTGTCTTACTCCAGTGTTAGACTCTATCTTTACTCCTCTTTCATATTGCTCTGGAATACCCTTGATAATGCAAAGCAAAACTATAGAGGGGGATCCCAATCCTCAAAATTGGTGGAGCCCCCCATTCTTTTGTCCTCCATGGCTACCACCCCCGAGCCTCTCTCATGTCCAACTTGATGGCATCCTGGGCAGAATCGAGCCCTTGCCACCCCCTGGACCCTGGTACAGTTGGGTGGCCTACAGGCACCACTGGCTTTTCATTCCCCATGGATGCAGCTTCTTAGGGCTCAGATGCACCACTGTGGAGTTGAGTGGCTTCTGGTTGGTCTCCAGCCATCTGACTGGTCTATCAAAATGCCAGACTCTCCTGCAGCTGTGGAGAGCCACAACCAGCTTCCTTCCCCTCTGTCTCTCCCTCCCCTGATCATTTGGCCCCTCAGATTGAGCTGCACAGGGACCAGCCTGGGTTGCACTCCTTTCAGGGCCAGATGTTGGTCTCAGCAGCATGCCAGTCCAGCTCCTTGGCGTGTCCCTCCAACACAAACAGATAGGCAGGTCCACTTGCAGTCCCAATCTTTGCCTGGGGAGCTGTGTCTTTTCTATGAAGCCCCCAAACTGGCAGGGCTTATAGATAACCGAAAAGATGGAGCATTGAGGAATTGTATGAGTGTTTGTCCTATAAAATACTCCTTCCTTAACATTCCTCACCATCCTCAGCTTTGGTTTGTCCATTTCAACCTGGAGCAGTGTCTTCAATCCTTATCACACTATATTACAGAACTGAAGAGAAACCAGGAGGTAAACAACTTTTGGAACAATCTGAGCTTGATCATACTATGATCTCTAGGAGTTGGAAAAAAATTATGGGTATAGTGCATGGATCAGCTTCACATATATACTTTGGTTGCTTGATCCCACTCTAGTAACACAGAACAGCCAGAAACATGGCTTCCCAGCCAGCTAAGCTGGGTTTCTGTCTGCTTTGCATCCTGCGAACAGCACAAAGAAGCCAGTGTGTACCAGTGAATCGACCACTGGGGTTTGATCTGAAAGTGTATTTAATAAAAATAAAAAGGATCACCTCTTTGAATTTCCTAGGGGTCAGGCGCCTGTTGTAAATTTCTTTTTTAGGGACAGATTTTTAGAAATGCATGTAGAAAGTTCACAGGTACACTTGGGTGTAAAACTCTGTCACTTTATAATTAAGCATGAAAATGTAATGAAAGAAAACGATCAGGAATTACGGGCAGATTTTGATATTCATTTACTCACATGGACTAGTACCTAACTACTTGAGCCATGCTACTGAAATCAATGGGAAACTCCAGGAGTAAGCGACTACTACACCTGACTAAGTGGATATAATCTGATTCGGAGTGCCTTCAAAAAGTGCTGCAGTTCCCGTAACTCTTCTCCTCTGGGATGTGTATGCATCTGTAAATTCCACACTGTAGCATCATTACTGGTTATGCGCCCAAGTCCCGATGTGAGTTTCAAATCCCCACTCCTGTAAATCTGAAGAAGTCCCTCTGAAGATGTGTACTGATGGATTCAACAGCAGGTAGAATGCAACAAGCAAAGTGAACAACCTAACAGCCATCAGGGATTTCAAACGAAAGCATTATTTCTTAGGGTGCGTCTACACTTGTAAATTAAGTCAATTTAAATTTGCTTAAATTGACTTAATTTACTCTGCATCTACACTACACTTTCCTTAAGTCGACTTAAGCAGCTGCTTAAGTCGACTTAAGGAAAAATTAAGTCGACTTTGTAAAACCTCCTTTTGTGGACTTGCTGCTTAAGTCGACTTAAGCCAGTGTAGATGTGGAGTAGCCCTAAGTCGACTTTAAGTCGACTTAGGGGGCTCCAGGGCTTCCCCACTGCCCTCCCTGCCAGGGTGGCTGGCACAGCCACAGCCTGGCATGCCCCCTATGCCCCTATGCCCTGCCAGGGTCCCTGTCTCCCTTTGCCCCATTGTACCAAGGTATAATGGGGCAAAGGCTAAGCCCCCTGGTACTTGGCAAGGGGTGCCCCCCCAACCACCGTGGACCTGTCCCAGGTCCACCTAGCCCCTACAAGTCGACCTAGGTGTCTAGTGTGGACGCTCTAGGTCGATTTTGTAGGGTTCCCTCTAAGTCGACTTAAAATTTAAGTGTGGACCTGCTAAGTCGACTTAAATTCACAGGTGTAGACATAGCCTTAGAGTCAGATTGTAAAAATCTTGATGGTGAGAGGTTACTGACATGAGTAACTTAGCTGAAATGACTGGATTTACTCATGTGAGACACTGCTCTTAGACGCTAATTTATTTATCGCATGAGCTTTCATGGGAGAAAATCCCACTTCATCAGACGCGTGAGCATCTAATGAAGTGCAATTTTCTCTCATGAAAGCTCATGTAGTAAAATAAATTTGTTAGTCTTTAAAGTGCCACTGGACTCCTTGTTTGTTTCGTTAAAACAGAAAGTGTCAACATCACATGTCAACATAGGACTTCAATACCCTTAAACAGTAGTTCTCAAGCAGCATTTTTGGTACTTTGCCTCTCAGTAAATTTCAGTGACTAGCGATGGAAATATTTATCCTTGGTCTCTGTCTGTGCTTGTGATAAAATCAATGTTACCAACATTCTCTGATGAAAATCAAGCTTACATGCTCTTCGTAGCCCTTTTTCCTGGCTAGACAGTTGCTGATAACTATTCAGTACTTCTATCTTGCCTGTTACTCAAAGGGAAGGAGAGAAAAAGTGGAGGGACAATGCTACCCATCCTTGGAGACCCCAAGAGCTGTTCTTGTCTTTTTCAGTCAGCCCTGAGGCACAGTCTGGACCAATTCTGTGTCACTATGGAGACGGTGATCCACTCGGATCAGGGAAGAGAAGAGGAGAGTTTGTCTGAAAAGTCACCTCTTCTGCCCAGCAGCAAGACTTTAAAGAAAAGAACCGTGGCCTGCAGTGAGCTGCTCCGTCTCATTCCCGAGGGGGCTCCGGAGGTAACTTGGAGGCTAAGCAGCAAATGTTTTCTCGCTCTGACGCAGCAAGAGAGCTTCAGTGGGATGGGTTTGATTTATTGTCCATTTTATACGCAGAGCTATGAAGTGAATTTAGTGCTGGTGACAGCCCTGGAGACTCTGGCCCTCTAGCTAGCTACAGAACAGTACCAACATGCGTCGCAGTGGAGCAAGCAGGCGCCCACTCCACCCTTGCTACCTGGGTTCGCCCTGACCCCGTCAAGATGAAGCTGTTCAGTCTCCATGGCCCACTTACTACTTGACCCCTCAGCTGGATCTGTCAGCTAATAACAAATGGGGTGGTTGTTCTGTGAGGTCGACACACTGAATCATTTCACATCGGTCCTCAAACGGCTCAGGTGGTAATAAGATTCTGTCACTGATGACCTGAGCTGTATTTCAAGCAGTGACCTAACATCCCTGTGTTCTATTACTATTCCCTTGAGCCATCTACTATCCTCTCTTATATTGCTGGTAAGGACAGAGGGCCAGCTCCACATTTCTAGTAAGGCAGTGTAAATGGCCTTTAAAGTGAATGTAACTTAGATGGCTTTACACAGAGTGGGGTACAGAGTGGCCTAAATGTAAACAAGAATCATGCCCAAAATAAATTTGACCTGCTGTGTGCAGCTGGATCCTCTTGCTTTACTTAGAATGTCCTCAGTATTTACAGCCCTTGATATTCATCCCATTTGCATGCAAGAAATATGTCTTTGGTGGCTCTGGCACTGTCCACTGTTGTTGGAGCATCTCTTTGGGGGCTGGATCAGGATTAGTAAGGAGAGGTATCAATATCTAATTCATCATTGATTGGGAGAACTAGACTGATGGGTCTAGCCACCAACATCTAACAGGGCTTTTTCATCTTTGATCCCTATGATTGCCCCAAGACTCTATCACCTAGAACTTTGTCACCGTGAGCATGGTGGGGCCTGTGTAGCTCCTGTGGTGTGGAGTGCTTCTGATCCTGATCTCGTGCTTGTTCTAGGTGATGGCCCAGCAACTGTTGGTGATCTTCAGTGGATATTACATCAGACTCTTGGTCAGCGGTCAGCTCCCTCACGTCATCATATTACGGCACGTGGAACACACGAATATCCCCTGCCTTTGCCAGTTCATAGAGACCAGTGTGCTCGACATAGGACACGGTTGGTTCAAGGCCAGGTGACGTGAGGGCCTGGAAAAAGCTATTAATACTGTTCAAATACGGTGGTCACTGGAAGAAGCCAGGGCCTAAGGAAGTTCTGGAGAGAGAGACAACTTCATCTGGGATTTGTTCTGACCAACGAAAGAACAATAATGAAGTGGAGGCCCAACTTTCATTAAATATGCAAAATCCCATTCAGAGACAATAAGAGACAGACATATACCCACCCAACCACCTGTTTACATAGGGGTCAAATCCCATGTGAAAAAAATGAATCGTGCTGCTTAGGAATGTGACTTTCTTACTTCTCCCCATGTTTGTTGGCCATCCACTATGAAGAGTTGCATTTAAGTGTGTGAATAATGAGCTATCAACTCATACTGGCAACAGCGGGGGTCAAAAGTCTGAGGACCACAGGGCTGCACAGACAATCAGAATGATGTGCTCCTGCCCTGCTATTTCTAATTGGAAAGTCCTTTGAATATCTTATTTCTGTTGATGAAACACATTCATTTTTAATGGTACCTTTCCATGAAGATACTTAAAGGTATTATTTAAACCAAACTCCATCCTCTCTCTCCTATTACATAGGAACATGGGACTTGCTAGGCCACATCAAAACAGTGTGATTATCTCAGTATCTTGTCTCAAGCCGGATCTACCACCAGATGTTTTTGATGAAGGGGTGAGAAAACCCACAGGGATCAATTAAAAAGTAACCTGCTCAAAGGAGAAAGTTCTTCCTTACCTCCATGAGTTAATTCTTAGTGTACGCCCTGAAAGGTGTGGTTTCTGGCCCATAAAACTTTTTGTTCATTCCATCTAATGTAACTGTGGATGTTCTGCTATCAGTTTAAGTGTTTGATCCTCTTTTTTTGAATCCTTTGAAGCTTCTGAAGGAGAAATCCTGGTTCCTCCCCAGGTAACGGGATTTTTAACAATGGCTTCAATGGGGTCAGAAATTCACCCCTGGCCTCAATAGTTTCTTGTGGCAGGAAGTTCTGTATTGTTCGAAGCAGGCCATTGTCATGAAACTCTGCAACAGACCAGCTTATTGGTAACAAAATATAAAATATTACCTCTGCCACTAGACTGGGAGTCAGGATATTTAGGTGCTAATATTGGGCCCATCACTGTCCTCACGCAAGTCACTTCCCCTCTCCATATCTGTCCCAGGGTGGCTGGACCCTTTAAAGGAAGAAGGTTCAGCACCTCTGTGCCAGAACAGGTGCTCCTGGTTTGACTCATTAGGAGGATGGAGTGGCACCTAGAGATATAATGGCTCAGGGAGAGTCAGAGAGGTAGGAGATCCTTGAAGGGAGCTGTAGGAGGTTCCTGGGGCAGAGGGTGGTTGAAGAGCAGTAAATGGGGTTTACAGTTGATCTCCCCAAGCTGGACAACCAGGATTGGAGAAGACTGAAAGCAGTAGAAAAACATAGGGACTTTCCTGATGACTTCGAAGCCAGAGAGTTGAAGCTGGAGGGCTGAAGCCAGGGGATCAGTGGAAGAGGTTACTTGCTGGCCAGTCAGAGGTGAGAGGTTATCAGAGCTGGGGTGTGTTAGCTGTTTCCTTGTTGAGGATGATCTCCTGCCAGAGAGGCTAGCGGTGGGGGTCGGGTTCCCGTGGGGAAGAAAGGAGCTTTGCTCTCGGTGGAAGGCAGTCCTGACCGAAGGACAGAAGAGCTGGGGCACGGTCGATGACGCCAGAGTGTGGTACGTGTTGTGCTGGTGAGCTAGAAGGCATGGAATTTTAAAGACCATTTCCTTGGGGACTGGGAATGCATGTGATAAGCGGATGACATTTTGGGACTTTTGTTAAGGAATATTTGCACTATGTTTTTATAAGAAACTGGTCTGCTACTAAGGCAAAGATGTCATAGAGCCCTTCCAAGAATGGAATTGGGACGTAGCCCTGGTGCTGGAGCTTCCAGCTGCAAGGAGGCACCCACGGACGAGGAGGAATTATTTAGGCTGATTCCTCTCCAACCCCCTGCCTGTCTTCTCAGTTTAGGCTGTCAGCAATTCAGAAGCAGCAACTGTTTCTTGCCGTGTGTTTGTACGCACAGTAAGACACCATGGGCTCTAATCTGGGCTGGGACCTCAATGGTAACTGGAACTAACTAATCAATGCTTTAGTGTGTACTCAGAAGGAATAAATGCTCTCAAATGGAACAACAGAAGATTTTCTGGTATAAAAGACCACAAATGAGCAGCACACCTGCTTTTCAATTGGATTTTAGTCTTTATTTCTGGTCGAAGTCTGTGTTTGTTGCACAGGAAGAGTTCAGACTTATTCATCTCCACGCAAAGGAGTTTGTGAATCTGTCGTCATTGCTCACTGTGACAATACAGGGAGAACTCCCCAGAGGAAAAGAAATCGGATCATCAGAGCCCCACTGCCAGCTACTCCCATGCAGTGCCCTATGGCTATCTTGCATGGCACCATGACTGTACTCAGGCAATAAGGCTGTTGTCACCAGTTTAATATAGCATAGTACACTTTGGCTGCCTGGGGGTCTGGTCTTAAGAATCCATATTGCCTTCGAAGGGTTTAGGGCTGGAGGTACCTAGGTTAGGTGGCTAATGTTGATCTCACTCTGGTTTACGCAGTGTGGCTCAGCTGACTTCCATGGAGTTTTCCCTGATTTACACCTGTACCAGTGAGATCAGAATCAGGCCCTTTTGTTGGTTTAGATTTACTGGTCACATCAATGTCATCTGGAAGGCTTCAGATTAATGACGTTGTCATTAATACCGCATGTCCTCTGTGCTGCCTTACCAAGGACTTTGACGTTGACCTCAGAACACAAGATGGGAGTCAGTGTTCCGGCTAACGCAGTCCCAGACTTTGCTCTCTGCAGGATCCTGCTAACTTATCAAGGGTGGTATTAGCTCTTTATAATACCAACTAGTGACATATTCCCTCCGTGGGCCAAATTCTGCTCTCTCCTACTCCTGTGTAAATCCAGAGTAACTTCATGGAAATCAGTGGCTTTTCACTGCTTCACTGTTTTAGAGCTGATTTTAGCCCTGGAGGCCAGATTCTGTTCTCCATTACACCGGTGAAACTCCAGAGCTATGCTGATCCACATTGTCAGCTGGTGCAAATCAGAATAGAGCTCCAATCAATGGAGCTCCACTAATTTACACCACCTGAGGCTCTGACTCTGTTAACGCCCGTGAAGTTACTTGGATTTACACCAGTATACATGAGAGCAGAATTTGGCCCCCTATATGTACTGAATAAAACTAGTTTGTTATTAGATTGATAAGGGTCCCATTTTCCAAGAAGCTCCCTGGCCCAAGGAGGCCTGGAGCACGGAGTGAGTTTGGCAGCCAGGAGCTATAGCAGCCGCTGAGGATCTGCATTAATTAGTCTTTCATGATGGGAAATCCTAGTAGCAAGGGGCTGATAAGGACAATTCATAGTTATACAAATGTATAGAGAGCAAATACAAGATGGATTTACTGGTGAAGACACATTTCCGATCCGTGGGGAACAGGCGCATCAGTTGACCAAGATTCTTGTGGAGTCAGGCTTTAGGGCTTCTAAGGAGGACCCTAAGGCCATCTACCCTCAGGATCTGCAGGGCAGTTCAGGGCCGAGGACCTCATTCCTAGTGACTGAGTCTGTCGCTCGGGGGCCTTCTGACACCACTCTGTTTACATCTGAAAATGCAAGTGCAACAGAAAAGAGGAGGAATCAGCATTTGCTATGGGAGTCAAAAGGCTTTTACTATACTCTACACAAGTTTCAACATCAGTTAGCAAGAAGAATTCATTCAAAACCTTACAGAAGTAAATTGTGACACAGAAGATGGCAAATCTGAGGCTATGTCTACTCTTAAAAAGCTCCAGCAGCGCACCTGTGCCACAGTAGCACTTCTGTGTAGCCAGTGCAGTGATGGGAGGGAGTTCTCTCGTTGCTATAGTTAATCCACCTCCCCGAGAGGTAGCAGCTAGGTCAATGGAAGAATTCTTCCATCAAACAAGTGTTGTCTACACAGGGACTTAGATCAGCTTATCTGTGTCTCAGGGATGTGGATTTTTCACACTCCTGAACAACGTAGCTGTGTCAATCTAATTTTCTAGGGTAGGCTAATGGAGAGAATTAGAGCAGGTCTGCATTAGAAAATTCTTTCAGATAGAGTTAAATTGGTGCAGTTCTGCCAAAGCTTCCTGGCATAGGTAAAAAAAAAAGGTTGGGGGGGGCTTTTCTTGCTCTGGTTTTTAGTGCTTCAGTCAGTGATATGTTATACCAGCAATAGTACCTAAATTACCCGTGTCTACACGAGAGGTAAAAAAATCACCCCCACCCCAGAAAACAGTGCTAACCTAGCAAAAGGTTTCTACTGCAGACCTGGCCTTTGAGATTCAGGGCCAGATCCTCTGCTAGTTTTAAATCATCATTGTCCCCTGAAGTCAATGCAGCTTTTGTAATTTACACCAGCTGAGGACCTGGCCCTCTCTGTCATAATACATCGATTTAATTAGTGGCGCTCCAACAGAGCAATGCTGATTTATAGCACCTGAAGATGGGTCTATTATCTTAAAGGGAAGTCTAAATATTTATCTGACACCTGTTAAATCCCAGTTATCCCAGTTGTTGGCTTCCAGGCAGCTGACACTGACCCCACCCCACCTGGCTTTTAGTAAGCCTGTTTAAAACTTTTTGTTCTTCTGTCACACCTAGTTAGCTATGCTGACACAGCCTGGCTGGTCTACGTGGCTACACCTCCCTCTGCTGCATACAGCAATACAGGTTGACCTGGACCTTCCTGAACATTGGACCCAGTTCTGGGCCCACAAGAGCAAATAGGGAAAACTTCCACTGAGATTGATGGAGTCGCATTGCTCTCCGCTCACTGCTTTCTTAGGGCCTGGGCAAATAATTTGGAGTCCTTCTTTGGAACACACTTCTTGCCTTTCAGGCTCATCAATCTACTATCCAATTGCTACCATACTGTAAAATTTAATCTCAGACCCTTGGGTAGAGGTTAGGACTGCAATTCAGTTAGCCGAGTGTTAGCGGAAAGTGAGGCAGGCATGGTATAACCTACAGCAATTGAACAGGCATGAAAGTGCAAGTCAGCCAAGTGACAGCCGTATTTTGTGTCTCCAAGAGCTTATCAGAAGGGGGTGTGTCCCCTCTGGTGCAGTGGCTAGCCTCAAAGGTATCGAATCGCAGCTGGCTGAGAGAGCGAGAGCCCTTGTGTATCATATGAGCCATCTGCAAAGTCATGCTGACTTCTGGGTTTTCAATAGCTTCTTCTGACTGATGCAGCCAGTGGGTGTGGGGGTGAATTTGGTAACAAACAGAGAAATCTATTGGCTGCTGACTGTGGCATGTGCTGACGCATTTTGGTGCCTAACAGGAAGTCTGCTGGGCAGACCTAGATCTGGGAAGTGAGGGTGCGATGTACTTAATGTATATCCAGGCATCACAATGCTTGTAGATGAAGTAGCTTTGGGCTCGGTTCCAAAATCTGTGGTTTGCTCGTCGTCTCAATAAGGGGCTAGGACTGAACACCGCTAAAAACAGGGAGTGGTAGGAAAGTCAGTGAAGGAAAGGAAAAGAAACAACTCTAGCCTCAAGGGGCCTGATTCTGCAGCTCTTCCGGACCCCTTTGAGAGAGCAATGCTGTTTTGACTAGCGAGGGGGCAGAATGTGGGGGATTAATGATGTGACCTGTCCTGTCTCTCTACTACAGAGAATGGAGGCACCTGGTAGCCTCAAAGGTGAAGCTCCGCCCCCCCGAACCCGCGTGGTACTGTTGGTCATGCTATAATAGCACCCCAAGATCCTGGCACATTGCAAACATCAGCAGAGGTGCAGTGACTCGCCACTGGCCATGCAGCGGGAGAGCAGTCTCCCGCGTCCTCCTTTTTAATCTAGGAACCGTGGTGTTCACAGCATAGCAGTCCTCATGACTGCTCCAGCCAGACCTTTACTTACTTCCGTTCTGGCTCTGGTCAGCTGGGTGGGCAGCCCTGGCGGGAGGCTCCTCGTTTCCCTTTTCACACAGGCTCCCGATCTTCGCTGCCACATACCTGCAGGCTGCAGAGAGAAGGGGAAAAATGGTGTCTAGTCCTCACGCTAAGGGCAAATATTTGTAGGCCCCTGTAGGGCACTGGTGAAAATAAGCCAGGGTGCACAAGGCACTGAGGTGGAAGGGGCATTCCCAGGAGAAAAGCACTCCCTCTCTGGGACCCAATGAGTCTTCTCTGCACCAGCCCTGTCCTGCGAGTATAGAGGAGTTAGGGGGCTGTAACAAATGGTCAGAAAATCGTTCAGACTATGGCTATGTCTACACTTACAAAAGCTAGTTCGAATTAGTTAATTCGAACGAACTAATTCGAACTAATTGGCCCCACTAGAATGCTAGTTCGAACTAGCCATGGCCATGCAGGGCACTTGCTCAGTTCGAATTAGTCAGTTGCAGGAAGGTCAATCTGCCGATTAGTTCGAACTAAGCAGTTAGCTCGAACTAATATGGCCACACTGACTTAATTCAAACTAACTTTTGAATTAAGGGTTAGTTCGAACTAAGCAATCAAATTTATTAGTTCGAATTAAGGAAGCCCTTAATTCGAACTAATGAAAGCCTAGTGTGGCCAAGGCTTAAGTTAGTTCGAATTAAGCTTCCTTAATTCGAACTAACTTGCAAGTGTAGACATAGCCTAGGATAGACCCCATCTCCTGTCAGGGTTGGATAAAGAGCCATAATAGAGAGAGATACAACTGATCGCAAAAAGGACCTTGGCCCAAAAGCACCGAAGTGAAGGTAGTTGATGTCAACTGGACAAAATGTGCCATATGAGCTCTGGTTTTATCCCGTGCTATTCCATTCACTTCAGTGGAAACCCGCCTGACCCACAATTCAGGCCAAATGATTTTTTAATCAACAAGCAAAATCATACTTTATTTCTCTAGCTTGTAACGCCCCTCCTGCCCCACCAGACCCAGAGATAAAGCTATGATGTTATTCTGGGAGGGATGCATTGTGGAGCATCCTGGGTGATTGGACTTGGCCTCACTTTGCAGTGTGACACAGCAGATACCCCAAAAGCCTCCCCTTGGCCCAGGGCTGGGATAGCCCACCGTGGAAGAGCCCCCCGCAAACAATAAAGACCCCGCCCGTGTAAGGAGACAGTTAGGAAAGGCCTAGCAAGTCAGATGGCATTTCAAAGAATTCACTCAGCATCCTTTCTCCCCCCAAAACAGGTCACCGGATCTAGACAAGGAGCGCACAGGTATTCTGCAACCAAACAGTCCCCTCTGCTCTACCTTACCTGCGCTGAGCTCTTTTCCTTACCATTGATAATTACTCAGACCATCTCGGCAGGGCTCCACTGCCACGCAGGCTGTGCCTCTCTGCTGCTCTGTTCTGCTCTCCTCTTGCACTCAACTGGGCTGTGGTTTATTTTTTACAGCACTGTTTCCTCCTCCCTCCCCATGTTGCTTCAGTAACAGGAATCACGTGGCTCTAAGGCCAGAGGCAACTGTGTGATCTTTGCTGTTGTGCCTTCCAGGTAAGATTATGAGCGGGGGAGTTCAGATCCTTCCCTGGCTGTGATTTTGATCTAACCTATGCCCGTATATTGCCCAGTTTATACAGTGTTTGGTTATGCACACAGAACTGAAGCTGCTGTCCTTGGTGTAGCTACAATTTCATTACACAACAGATGAATTTGGCCCACACTGTGGGAATTGCTCCAGCTGCCTGGGAGGAATACAGGAATTGCTCAAGCATGGGTCTATCTCCTCAAAAACCTACAGGTATTGTGAGGTGGATTCCAGTCTCTGAGCTAAGCTCGAAGGATGGGGCCTTGGTGCAGTGTTTATCTGAATAGACCAGGAGTCATGGGGGAAGAATCTGGATCCTCCTCCTGTACTCTCCCTCCAATCTGCGCATCTTCCCACATCTCCCACCCAGAACAAAGATCTGTGTGGTGCACATGGACCATGCATCTGTCCCCCCCCCATTGCCCTTCCCCCCGCACAATCCTATCCCATCCCTACATTGTTTGCACTAACCTCAGGGCCCTCTGTACATGACGCAATGAGGGAGATGAGTTTTGCCCCCATGACAGAAGAGAAACTAAATCTAGCAAGTGTCTTACTGGGGCTCTGAGTCTTGCTGGTAGACAAGCCCAGTGCAGTTCTGTTGTGCTCAGATGGGCAGCCATTCCCGCAGCGTCTCTCAGCTGCAGGGCAGACATCTCTATTGAGGGACCTAAGGAATTGCTGCAGACTCTTACTGAGGAGCTGCACACACTGTGCTCTCTCAGGGGAACTTCTCTTTTGTGCTTTTTTGTTGTTGTTTTCTCTGGTGTATTCTGAAAGTCCATGCTTTGCTTTTTGAGGGTGGAAAAGCAGCTCTTCTGCCCCACATTTATTCTCTCTCTGCACCAAGTTTGAGGTTGCGTAGGAATTGCCACACTGGATCAGACCCAAGATTCATCTATTCCAGCATCCTGTCTCCAACAGCGGACATCTCCAAACACTTTGGAGGAAGGTGTAAGACCCCATCAGAAGGCAGATGTGGAATAACCTGCCTCTTGGAATCCCACATTCTGCTCACTAGTGTTTAGAGATTGGTTTCAATCCTAAAGCACTGGGTTGAAGGGAAAAAACCCTACAAACCATGACCATAACTAACAGTGTCTGGTACCTTCATGAGCAGTCTCCCTCACGGACCAAGTATTAGAAAGATACCAGAACCGATCTGCTTCCCACCAGCCCTCAAGGATTCCCCTAGGTTGGGGCTGGATGGGGTCACATGGATGTGGGAGCATTGGGGAAGTTTGCCCTGCCCCCACGTATGTTGTACTCACTTTGCGGAGACAGCCCTCCGCCAACATGATTGTCAACATTTCACCTGCATTAGAGATCTGAAAAGAAGCTCGAGGATGATGTCAGCCTACATTGTGTGGTTTGGGAGAGAGAGGGATGTAGGAATGAATCTTTGTCAGCCAGTCTGATTTGCTCTGGCACTTTGGGGCTGCGAATGTTTCTGTATCATTTGGAGACTACTAAATAAAGCCGGGGAAGTCTTGGCCTTTCTGCACTACTGACACAGCACTCTAGATGGCGATAGATTAAAGAGAGAGGCTGAGGTGCCAGCTGCTGGCAAGGTTTATGGCAGAGAAATTTACAAAAACCAGTGCGTGAACTGACCAAGGAGGTCCTGGGCTAGAGTCAGAGAGGAACCAGCTGGGAAATACCAGAGCTACTGCGTACAGCTAGCTGGCATTCCCTAAGTACTCCCTTGACGACGGCACAGAGGCATCTGTACAAATTATAGAACTCCTTGCTCCGCTCCTGGTCCCTCTTGCATACTCTTCCTGCCATAGCACTCACCTTGTTTATTTTCAGAAAGTAAATATCATCTCCCTTGTGCCATTTCACCTTTCCCTTCTGAAAACGTGCAAAAGTGGCATCTTCCTAATCAACAGATCTGCTTCCTGGGCGTATTCGGGGTCTGACCTACTGATTTTAGTGACAAGAATACATTTTAACTTTTTTCTTTTTCTTTTTCTTCTTGTTTTTACTCCTGCTGTACTGAGAAATCCAGCAAAGAGAGGGAGCGAGCTGTATTCTATTTCATCTCACATATCATCAGCTGCAGCATTTACCCAGTTCAGGGTACAGAATCTGTATGATGTATTTCAAAGGGGTGGCTGTGTTAATCTAGTTCAGCAAAACAGACAGAGTCCTGGGGCACTTTTAAAGACCAACAAATTAATTTATTACATGAGCTTTCTTGGGTTACTTCATGAGCCCAAATTAATCAAGCTTGACTTTCAAATCCCAGGGTGGATATGCAGTGATGTAGTTAGGAAAAGACCTCTCAAATTCTTAATTGAGCAAATTTTACTTGGTGCCTCTAAAGACAATTATATAATATGAAAACCAGTTGTGCCATTTTTTAAAGAGTCGCCTTCTAGAGAATAATTACATTTTTGATCAGTTTCTCCTTGCATTCACATTGGGGTAAATCAGGACTAACTCCATTGAGGCCAATGGAAATATTATGGTGTAAAATTACTGCGAGAGGAGAATAAGACTCTAATTTCCCTCTATTCTTTAAGGGTCAAAGATGCTTATGTACTTCAAAACCCACTCTTCCAAAATTGGTCTACAATCTATTCTTTGGAAAGGATTGCCCAGCTCAGCTGAATCAACGGACCTCTAGTGCTGTTTGCATGTGTTCAAGTGCAGTAGCTGTGTTTTTGAGTTGTCTGGCTGTGCATCTGCCCTTATGATCTACTCGCTGTGTCTTGGCCTAAATTAGTTTCTAATTTCCTGCTGTTGTACTATTATCTGGGTGGCTCCAATGGGAGCTAGGCAGGCCATTTGTCTGGTTTTAAGCTGGAAAGTCCCATTTTTCTGAGGTTTGGTCCCTGACCAATACTGAGACAAAAGCAGATGTGGTATCTGGTATCATGCACAGCGGACGCCATCTTGAACAGCTTGCCAGCCACTCCCCCCCCCCCAACAGTGTGGTCTCACGCAGGTGCTGAGCGTGCGAGATCACACCATGGGGCAGGATCATGCAGGCAGGGGTGGGGCCATGTTGTTCCCACGTCAGTTATTCTGGGGAATGCACCAGGGGTTGTTCTAGCAGGAGCAATAGCATGCGCAGGAAGGGTGCCGCCAGCATTTGAATGACTGAGTTATCTAGACTGGCCCATTTCCAGCACAGTATGCTGTCCACCAGCTCTATGGCCAAGGATTTTTTTCTCCCGTGGTTATGTTATAAACTGAGCAGACTCTATTTTCCAAGAGCATCTTAGCACCTGGCATGGGGACTCGAAATGACCACCGCAGGAGCTCAGGGCCGATTCCCAAGTGCTCAGGACTCACACAGGTTGGGCCCAGTATCTAGCAGCTCCTACCTTCACGTCCATGGCTGGATTGTCCAAAGAACTCAGTGGCACCCAACTGGCTGAGCCAATTATTTCAGAGCCCCAGTGGGAGATAAGCCCTTCTGGAAATCTGCCCTTTAAAAATGTCTTGGCTCTACTAAGCAGGAAGCAGAGGCAACATTTAAACCATTAATCAGTGCCACATAGATGATGGAGGAGCTACTAGGGCAGCATAGGGGTTGGGACAGGAGGACTGGGTCCAGCTCCCAGCTCCGGCCATTCTGACAAGGCATTCGGAGATGCGTAATGCTGCAGCCCCGTGTGCCATTTTGCAATGCACTTGCGCCGATTGACAGAGGGGCAGCCAAGCCAAACCTGAATGTTGTTGGGACATCATTTGCCATTTGCCTCGAGGCGCACAGTGAGGAAGGGATGTAAATTAGACTGCCCAAGGCATTCGTAAGCTCATTAAACAAACTGCAAGAAAGACTTTGTCTGGGGCATTTTCAGTCTAACTGGGGGCAGAAAATGCCAGAAATCCCATGGGAAATACTCTTTCTGATGAGTTTTCCAGTCTAGTGGCCAGGCTCCAGATACGAGGCAGTCAGACCGTTTGGTTGGAGCAGTGGTCAAATCCAGGTGGAGAGCTGGGGCAGAGGGCAGCACTGAAACCAGTGCCTGGGGACACGCTGTGGGTCAGTGACCGTAGACAAGCCAAATCAGGATCATAATCCTAGTCCAGGTAGACAGCAACGATCAAAGCTGGCTTGGAGTCAGTCTAAGGGATTGGGGTCGAGAGGCAGGTGCAGGGCTGAAGCAGGTCAAGCTCAGGGCCCAAGGAAGGCACAGACCAGGCTGGAAAAAAGGCTGGGGGCAGGAACAGAGATAGGGTGGAGCTGATCTGGGCCCTGCCCAGGGATAGGCTGCTGTAGCATGGTTGAGGGCTGAGTCACGAAGGAGAGTTAGTGCAGCTGATTTCTGTAGCATTCCAGGATGCTAAGTGACGGAGCTGTTTTATTTGCATTCGTGACCATTGCCCCTGTGAATACATTTCCCTTTGAAGGATGGTTTGAGGGACAGCTGTACTTTGCCCAGATGCATGTATTCACATATGGGCAAAGAGATTCATGGGCGATCAAGGCTATTTGCCGCTCACGGCTTGCTGTTCATCAGCTGTTCCTTCTTATTCTCCCATTTAAAAAGCTTTAGTCATCCAATCAGTGTGCAGAAAAAAAAATTTAATCACATGCTGAGTGCTCAGTCACACTGGGCAAACAATGGACAGCTCCCAGATAAAGCAGAGGATGAAAACTGGTCTTCCAAATTATTTGGTGTCAAGTACTTAAGGAGACTGACTGATTTACAGAAATCGCAGCTCCTTCCTGGAGTATTTGAAAGCTGAAAAACAACTGAATCATCTCATAACTGATGGAAGATAGGAAGACACTATCTCTATAGGCAGGTTATTCTCCTGCACTGTATTCTACTCTATTCTTAGGTTCTTATACCACTCATCACCATAGCATCCAAGTGCCGTCTAGCAGTGCATTAAATAAAAGTATTCCAAAACTGTCAGTGGCGTAAGTATTCGTATGCCTTCTGTGGCAAACCGAGCTCTCTCAGTTCCCGTGGGTCCAGTGCTTCAGGTGGTGGCAGCCAGCTGAAGTACAATTCTCCCACCTCCAAACCCTAGTGCTATGGATCTTCAGTCCATTCAGTCCTGGGCTGGGCTCTCCACCCCACAGGGCGCTAGGCCTGGGTCCCTAAGGCCTGTTTGGGCAAACTTGCCCTGACTGCCTGTGCCTCCTAGGTGCTGTCAAAAACAGCTACTGGTCAGCTCTCCTCCACTCTTCTTCGCTCTGTTCTCCTCCACACACCAAAGTCTGCTCCTACCTCCACCTCCAAACAACATGCCCAAACTCCCTCACTGAGTGGCTGCTACAGGGGCTTTTTATCTTCTACCCTTAATTGCAGTCAGGTGTTCCAACTAACGCTAGATGCCTTAATTAGGGTCAGGTGTCTTAATTCGCTCAAAGCAGCCCCCCCTCAGCTACCCTGGGAACAGGGCCTTGCGGAGCCTGAGGCTAATATACCTGCCTTCCACCACCCTCCTTTGGCCGTCAGGCCTGGCTCTGTCACACTTCCTTTTAAAGTGGCTGTTTTGGAGACAGCACACTGGACCAGATGGACCATGGGTCTATCCCGGTATGACAATCTCATAATTAAGTCATAGTTCAGGCAGAATAGATAGTGTGTATGCATTTATTTGGTAGCAGTTATTTGCTAATGGGAACAGAAGAAAAGAGCAAAGCCAAAGGCCCAGGTCAAATGCTTACCCATTTGAAAATGCAGCTGCTGCTTTACAGATTGTATTAGAGTTCGTGGTACATAAGAACGGCCATATTGGATTAGACCAATGGTCCATCTAGCCCAGTATCCTGTCTTTCTGACTATGGCCAATGCCAGGTGCTTCAGAGGGAATGAACAGAACAGGTAATCCCCAAGTGATCTGTCCCCTGTTGCCCATTGCCAGCTTCTGGGAAATAGAGGCTTTGGACACTTCAGACCATAGTTTCACATCTTGTCCATCCTAATCACCATTGATGGATTTATCCTCCATGAATGTATTGAGTTTGAATCCTGTTATAGTCTTGACCTTTACAACATCTCCTGGCAAGGAGTTCCACAGGTTGATTGTGCATTGTGGGAAGAAATACTTCCTTTTGTTCGTTTTAAAACTTCAGCCAATTCATTTCATTTGGTGACCCCTCCTCGTTCTTGTTTTATGAGGAGTAAATAACACTTCCTTATTTACTTTCTCCACACCAATCATGATTTTATAGATCTCTATCATATCCCCACTGAGCTGTCTTTTTTTCAAGCTGAAAAGTTTCAGTCTTTTTAATCTCTCCACATATGGAAGCCCTTCCCTACCGTGTAATAATTTTTGTTGTCCTTTTCTGTACCTTTTCCAATTCCAATGTACATTTTTTGAGATGGGGTGATGAAATCTGCATGCAATATTCAAAATCTGGACATAGGGAAACACAAGGCAAGATGTGCTTTTGTAAACATTCAAATAATGTTATTTTTCTCCAGTTCTGAAGAACATCACTCATCAGACTAATGGGCCATGTCTGAAAAGCTCATTGTCATCAATATAAATCAGGAGCCTAGTAAAATGTCATGTACTCCAAACAAAAGATTTTCTTTCTGATTCATAGAGTCTGCTATTGGCGTCACCTAGTAGCCTGGGAAATGGCAAGGCATTCATAGTATACCTTCTAGGGTGCTGTAAATAGAAAGAAATACAAAGTTTTTTTCGGTTCATGGCAGTTCATCTGGTCAGCAAGGGTGCGTCTACACTTATAAATTAAGTCGATTTAAGCAGGTTTAAATCGACTTAATTTAATCCACGTCTACACTGGGCTTTCCTTAATTCGACTTAAGCTGCTCCTTAAGTCAAATTAAGGAAAAACTAGTTCGAATTAATAACACCTCGTTATAATTCGAACTAGTGTCTAAGTCGACTTTAATAAGTCGACTTAGCCAGTGTAGATGCCCTAAGTCGACTTGGTCGACTTAGGGCAGGGAGGACAAGGGAACACCACATGGCTCCCTGGCAGAAGGGAGCCACTGTGGCTCCCTTGTTCTGGGGAGATGAAGGGATGACAGACACAGAATGTCATGCCATGGAGGAGCAAAAGCTGCCTCTCTCAGCTAGGCACCTCTTATTTATTAAGCTGTACAAACAGCTTACATAAAATCATAATAAGCATTCATGTACAAAACACAGCATAACAGAACGGAAGAACATAACAAATTCTCTCAAGGCCTTTTACGCAGGGATAAGAAAATAAGCTCTGTTGATTACATTTCTAGCTAAAGCCTTGAGAAAGAAAGCTGGAACGTGGGAAAGAATGAATCTTTCACTATCTCTCAATATACTCAATGTCTTTTCATTCCACTCCCTCTTTCCACCTGCCCAGCATAATTTACAGGTGGATAGCCTGTGATCATGCATCGAGGTCATCCAGGTGTGCCTGGACATGCCGTCTCTGCATGACCCCAGGCCATGAATCCCTACAGGGAGCCCCTGCTCCCTTCTCCCCAGACCTGTGGCTTCCCTGCCAGGTGAGCCGCGGTCCTGGGGAGAAAGGCTCCCTAGCCAGGGCTCCAACAGGAGGGGATCCCCCGCTGGAACCATGGCTGGAGAGCCCAGGAGGCGGGTGGCTGGTCCCTGCAGAGCCGTGTGCCAGATGACTCTGCTGGGACCCAGAAGCCACAAGCAAGCATCACAAGGAGAATCATAAAATCGTGGCTTCTGGGTCCTGCAGAGTCAGCTGGCACATGGCTGGCTCTGCAGGGACTGAGAAGCGGCGACCGGCTTCTTGGTCCCAGCAGAGTCAGGTGGCGCACAGCTGGCTCTGCAGGGACTGAGAAGCAGTGAGTGGCTTCTCCGTCCTGGGACAGCCAGCCTTGCAGGGTTGGCTGTCCCGGGATGAGCCACCTGGCTTCTTGTCCCGGGGAGAGCAAGCTGGCTCTCGCCGGAGCAAGCTGCCAGCAACTTCCTGGTCTGGGGAGAGCCAGCCCTGCAAGGCTGGCTCTCCCTCCACCTATCAAGTCGTCTAGTGTAGACTGTCTAAGTCAACATAATAGGAGCGCCTTTAAATCGACTTGAGTCCTGCGTGGACTCTCTAAGTCGACTTAATAAGGTTGACTTAAAGCCGACTTAGTGAGGTCGACTTAGTAAAGTCGACTAAATTCGTAAGTGTAGACATAGCCCAATACAGGCCATGGAAGCATGTTGTCTTACTGCTCATTCTCCTTCCAGACTATCTGAAGAATCCCAGGTCTAATCAAAGGTTTCACTCCTCATATGGTTCTCACTCTCCTTACCTCAGGGACCTGCTCGCTATGTATGATCATGGTTGCCCACAGTAGCCATGTTTCACTTGACTAATGGGACCATTAGCCTTATGGCTGCGTCTAGGAAGTGGAAGAAACTGAGTTTTCTCAATCATTGGCCATCAAATCTGAAACTCCCAGACTAGATCAAGGTCAAGTGACTGTGAGGAACTCACCTAATCATTCACACTCAGTGGAAGCAATGAACCATTTCATTTTGTTTTGCCTGGTAAAGAAAATCTACAGACGACTGCCTGATTGCAAGGAGGAAGCTGAATCGAACTCCTGAGCAAATCCCTTCCACTCTAGACAGCAACTCACTGTTGCTAACAGCAGAACTCGTGCGGAGCACATTCCCCTATATAAATCTACAGCACAGATAACATCACCCCCTTTTCAGGCCATGTAATCATCCAACCATCAGCTGCATTGTGCACTGGTGAGACTGCATTGGGAGTATTGTTTCCAGTTTTTGGCCCCCCACTATAAAAGGATGTGGACAAATTGGAGAGATCCCAGTGGAGGGCAACAAAAATGATTAGCTTGGCTGGGCTAACTCCAGAAGTTGGGCATGGAGTAACACGTTGAGCGATGAGGAACCTGGTGTGCCTTGTTGGCCAGTCTCCTTTGAAAACCCTCATTATGGCATCTTTGGTTGTCTGCACCATCTGTTTGGACTGTTTGCTTGGGTTCATCATGGCATGATGACGATCACGCAAAGAAGTGGATGTAGACATTGAGGAGCCCAAGAAATGCTTGAAGTTCCTGTTTGGATTTCGGCTCAGGAGAATCACGGATTGCCTTACTTGGTTTTTGGCCAGATGCATACCAGATCCACTGATGCAATATCCCAAGAAGGTGACACTTGCAGTTCCAATTTCACATTTTTCCTTCTTGACTTGAATGCCTGACTTCTCAAATCATTGCAAGACTTCTTGAAGCCTCTTTGTCAACAATCAGTTGTTGATACATTTAGGCAAGATCAAGTTTTGTGAAGACTTTTCCTTCAGCAAGAACAGTGAATAGTTGTTTAATAACGCACTGGGCAAGGGTACTGTTTGAGTGCCATGTTCAGAGTGAACTTGTAATCTATACAGATTCACTTATTGCCATTTGGCTTGAGTATGGGTACAATCAGTATAGCCCATTTCCTATGTGTAACTGACTCAAGGATTCCCTGTACAACAAAACACTCTAGTTTTGCATCAGTCTTTGGATGCTGAGCAAATGGTACATTTCGGACCATCATGTAGATTGGCATGATAGTTGAATCCTGGGGGAATGACATCAGTGTTCCTAAGTAAGCTCACAGTTCTTCAGAAAACACTTTAAGGAATTCATCAACAATCTTTCTTAGTTGCTCTTTGGTGATGGCATGGACACCTTGGATGCTGATTCCCTGTTTTGTGCACCAGTTCCTATGTAGGTGTTTTTTATGTTGATCTTTTGTGCCAGTGAGAGACAATCACCCACAGAAAGAGCCACAGCAAACATTCACATCACAGCTTCCAGTGAGGTCAACATTTTGTGCATTGTAATCTCAAAGGCTGCATGCTGGACTTGACAATTTGGGATGACAATGTGAAAAAAACCCAACAGAATATGTCTTCATTGACAACTGACAATTCAGAACCAGACAACTTCCATTTCCCTTTTATGACCATTGATGAACACTGTCACGAACACATCAGAACCTTGAGATTCCTTGTCAGGAATATCCTGAATGTGGTAAGGCTTCTTGACATCATTGTAGGAGGAGTTGGATATGTTTGGTGCTTGAGGATAAGAATACTTGTCCTTTTGCTTCACACTGCTGACCTTTTGATCGGAAGACTCAATCAATGTGACTTTCTTTTTTGCAGAAATGGCACTCGGAATCTTTGAATATTCAAGCAACGCATTGATGCTATCTTCCACAGTTTAAGCAAATGTTCGGCTGATTAATGTTGTCTGATGATATCAGTGTGATTCAGTTCCTGTTGTTCCACTGAGTTTGTTGAGGATGATCATCTTTCTATTGTGAAAGACAGTGTTCACATTGGTTACCATGACATGCATTTTCTTAGTGCACAATAATGCAGTTTTGGCATCCATGGCCTTTTCCTGAGTGCTGGCGAATGTCAAATTCGGCTCAGCAAGGAGATGGCAATGAAACATTCCATCCTGAATGCCACGGACAAGGTGGTCTTGCAGCAGCTTGTTGAGAAAATTACCAAAGTTAATGATAGGCCCTTATGCACTCATTGATTTCATTTATGAGACTGAAATCTCCAAACAATGAGAGATGGCATAAGCAAGAAAAGTGCATTCAGCAAAGCTACAATTTCATCATATGCCCTAGTCTTGGGCAATGTAGGTGTAATGCGCGATTGTATAATGTCAAATGTCTTGGCTCTACAGACTGGTAAGAGAATGGCACTTGCCTGTTCAGGGTTGTCAATCTTATTTGTTTCAGGATAATAAGAAAGTCTTTCTGGATAAGAATCCCTTGATTCAGATTGCCTTACATCAGAGTCCTCAATGCGTCCCAGCATGGCCATTTCAAATTACAGGCACACAATATTGGTTCAGATTCCAAGATGGCGGCCTTCAAACGCAGATCCTTGCCAGTCCTTGAGAACGTGATTTTCTTCTGGGCTCTGTTGCAGTATCTGGCTGCTTGTTTTTATACTTTGACAGGATCCCATCCTCATCCCCAGAAAAGTTAGGTGATATCTAGTGTGTCGGGGGGAACTCATGTAATCAATTGTGGTCAGTTGTACAAGAGGTCTATCTCCTGTCAAACTGAAATCCCACCTACGATCATCCATCAAACTTTAGCCCCGCCCACTGGAAGTCCCACCCCAGCTGGTCACCTGACATCCGGTCTTGCCCCGCCCTCCCTTCCCCCGCCCACCTGGCACCAGAAGTCCTGCCCCATCCAGCCACGTGACATCCGGTCCCGACCCCAAGCTCTGACTTCTGGCTGACAAGGGTCACCTGATTGGAAGTGGGTGTTGTGACCCTTTCCCAGCCCATTGGGGCGTGTTTCACCCCGAGAGTGGGGTTGGCTGGGAAAGGG
Organism: Pelusios castaneus; assembly: GCA_007922175.1. Taxonomy (NCBI): domain Eukaryota; kingdom Metazoa; phylum Chordata; order Testudines; family Pelomedusidae; genus Pelusios; species Pelusios castaneus. The sequence continues at coordinate 1,708,178 of ML685804.1, forward strand.
CACGTGGCGGGGGTGGGATGACCCTCCATCTATCGGGGTCATCCTGGAAGGGCGCGGCGGTTGGCCGGGCGGCAGCGCCGCCCCCCGGAGGTCTCCGGCCTTTTTAAAAGCAGAAGACCCCGAGGGTGGTTTCTCGAGACCGCGTGGTTCGCAGCTCGTGGAGAACATGGACGCCTTCGCCACCCCCATGAGACCTCCGCACTTTATTTTGACTCCTAAAGTCTAGGCCCCCTGGCGTAGAAAGCGGTACATCAGCAGCAGTTCTGAGGAAGAGGGAGAAATCAAGGACAGCCAGTTCCACTCAGCCTCCACCCTTATTGTGAGCTAGGCCCCTCAGACCTAATTACCTGATAATTCTAGCCCTGGTTGAAACAAAAGAGGAGAACCCCCCCCCCCCCAAAGTACTTACCCACAGATTCCTGTGGTTGTATTTTTAAACTGTCCAATCATGTTCTACAAACTCCCAAAGTTGATTTAAACTATCCAATAGCTTTCAACCAGCTCCACTCAGCTAGCTCCTTTACTGTGAGTGAGGCCCATCAACTGAACTACCTGATAACTCTACCCCTGGCTGAAAACAAAGGGTGGCTCCTTGTAGTGGGGTGGTGAGTCAGAGCCCCCCTGTTCCATGCTGCCTTTCTAACCCTTTGGCTTTATTTTAAATAGATATTTCTGGGTTGTTTTTTCCCACAGAATGCTGCTACACACATTTCAGCTTTTTGCTGTAAGTACACAAAGACGCAATAGCTGGATCTCACAAAAAAACATTTTTATTTAAAAGACCTGTGGCAACCTTGAAAAAAACACATTTAAGGCCCACACAGGCCTTTTACAGAAAGTCACAAACCCCTTTTCCAGAGATGCATTTATTTACAGCTAACAAGATGGTTTATACCTTGCATATGACCCCTCACCATTCTCTAACTTAATCCTTTTGTATTTCTTATGCATAGTCTGCTTCCTAAGTAGACTTCTGTAACATTTTGTGCAGACCAGCCGGTCCATACAATGCTCCAATTGGGCATCCTCTGGTTTAGTCATCTTCTTTAGAACACTGCTAGGGTCTGGATCGAATTGCACAGCGCGTACCAAGGTCACTCCTAGGTCTAAATGTTCTTTAGTTACGTACAGACACTCCATAACATAACTCGTGGCAATAACAATGTTTAACAAGCTTTCAAAACATAGTTCAGCCCACACATCTCGGAGTTTGCAGTTTATATCCTCTGAAGTCCACTGCACACAGTCATGGTGCCGTTGGGCCTGGAGTGTCTATGACACAGCCTTCACAATCTGCAAACATCTTTTCCTTAAGACAGTAATTAAGGGAAGCAGAAACAGCAACACGCAAAACAAACCGCATGACTTTTTTATGCTGTCGATGCGGCAGTGGTTCAAATGTTTCCATGCCGAGCCTTCTCTTAAACTCCATATAGGCCTCATCCCTGGCCTCATCCTCTTCGTAGGTGAGTACCGGTGTTGAACAAAAATAAGATGGGCCAGCTTCATCTTTCTCGTCCGCTGCAATATTATCCGGGAGTTCCTGAAAGACAAGAGCGATTTTCAGAAGAAAAGAAAGAGCTGTGAATCCACCACCACCCTTTTTGTTTATTAGAGCTTTGCGAACCAGACAGGTTAGCAACCCACACTTGTTCTTTACCTGAGCCTTGTCTTCTCCTTTCTCCTGGTCCGTTGGTATGGGCGAGAGTCGGTCAGGCTGCTTCCTGATCTCTTGGGTTTCGGGTTCTGGCGTATCGAACAAAAGCTGAGCCAAAGGGCTCTGGCTGTCCTTGATTTCTCCCTCTTCCTCAGAACTGCTGCTGATGTACCGCTTTCTACGCCAGGGGGCCAAGACTTTAGGAGTCAAAACAAAGTGCGGAGGTCTCATGGGAGTGGCAAAGTCGTCCATGTTCTCCACGAGCTGCAAACCACGCTGTCTCGAGAAACCACCCTCGGGGTCTTCTGCTTTTAAAAAGGCCAGAGACCTTTGGGGGGGCGGCGCTGCCGCCCGGACAACCGCCAGGCCCTTCCGGGACGACCACGATTGGCGGAGGGTCGCCCCACCCCCGCCATGCCCTTTCCCGGACAACCCTGCTCTCGGGATGAAACACCCGATGGGCAGGGAAAGGGTCACAACGCCCACTTCTGATCAGGTGACCCTTGTCAGCTGGAAGTCAGAGCTTGGGGTTGGTTTCGGATGTCATGTGGCTGGATGGGGCAGGACTTCCAGTGATAGGTGGGCGGAGGGGAGGCGGGACTGGATGTCAGGTGACCGGCTGGGGCGGGACTTCTGGTGACAGGTGGGCAGGGGGTGGGACCGGATGTTAGGTGACCGACTGGGGCGGGACTTCTGGTGGGCGGGGCTAAAGTTTGATAGATGATCGGTGGGCGGGGTTTCAGTTTGACAGGAGGTAGACCCCTGAAACTGAAATCTGAGCAACTTCGCTTTGGGGGACCCTTGTGGCAGGAGGCCCTGGAGAATTGCTTTGCTTGCAATGTCCTATCACTGGCCCCGGGTAAAGAGAAAGCACAACTGATTTTGGGAACCATGCTTTGGATGTTCTGTTACCTTTTGGGTGAATGTAAATCTGTGATGTCTTACTTTCTGCTATGGCTGCCATCAAAACAAAGAGGAGAAAAAGCCTCAATGTGGAGAAAAACCTTAATTGTAACTGTGGCTTCATTGCTTCTCAGAATGACAAGGTTCACTAGTGGAAAAACAGGCTCCAATGCCATGTTGAGATATAAGTACAATATTTCTATTCCAATCAATTTATTCGAGAATAATAGGGTAAAAATGAGAAAGTTAGCAAGTTTTCAGTAATAATGGGCTGAGCAGCTTTTGAATGTATATGTCTACTTTTTGTAAGCAAATAGTTTTTTGAGTGAGGTGGAACTTGGGATATGCAAGACAAAACAGACTCCTGAAAGGAGTACGGTAGTCTGGAAAGATTGAGAACCAGTGGTTGAAGGAGGCCTCAAGAAGGGAGGTGCAGAAGCACTCATGGCCACAGGGGGGCACTTGGATTGCGACTAATGAACACAAATTGGGCCACTCACAAACTTCTAATAAAATAATTTGCATTAAAAAAAAAAAAAGCCCCATGTGTCCTTTCATGCTAGGTGTGCATCAGAACAACTGATTCATTTTACACCAACACCACTGGCGATTAGTGCTCATGCATGTCATTTGCAGGGTTTAGTGGTGGTTTGCAAACTGAGTGCTGGAGCAGAATTCCTCGATGTTAGAAATTAGTAAACTGAGAGAACATCTCTGATATTATGACTTTCTTTGCAGTGGATCTTTTGCAACTGTAGTTTGTCACGGCATAGAATTTTTCTCATGGGCAAATATACTGCAGGGTTATATGGCAGCCATTGGAAGCTCATAGAATCATAGAACAATAGGGTTGGAAGGGACCTCACGAGGTCATCTAGTCCAACCCCCTGCTCCTTGTTCTGTCCTCTGTTACCCTCGAGAACAGCCTAGCTCCCTCCTCTTTGGAGCACCCCTTCAAGTAGTTGAAGGTTGCTATCAAATCTCCCCTCAGTCTTCTCTTCTGTAGACTAAAGCCTAGTTCCTTCATTCTCTCCTCATAAGTCATGTTCCCCAGCCCTCTAATCATTTTCATTGCCCTCCGCTGGACTCTTTCTAATTTGTCCACAACCTTTTTGTAGTGGGGAGCCCAAAACTGGACACAGTATTCCAGATGCGGCCTGACCAGTGTCAAATAGAGGGGAATTATCACATCCCTCGATCTGCTGGCAATACTCCTTCTGATGCAGCCTAATATGCCATTGGCCTTTTTGGCAACAAGGGCACACTGTTGGCTCATATTCATCTTCCTGTCCACCATAACCCCCAGGTCCTTTTCTACAGTGCTGCTACTTAGCCGATCGGTCCCCAGCCTGTAGCAGTGCATGGGATTTTTTCGTCCTAAGTGCAGGACTTTGCACTTGTCTTTGTTGAACCTCATGAGGTTTCTTTCGGCCCAGTGTTCCAATTTGTCCAAGTCTCCCTGGATCTTGTCCCTGCCCTCCAGAGTATCTACCATTCCCCCCAACTTAGTGTCATCTGCGAACTTACTAAGCACGCAGTCTATTCCATCATCAAGATCATTAATGAAGATGTTGAATCTGTTGAAGCTGATGCCACTTGGCTTATAGTTTTAAGGGCTTTTAACATTTTTATTCCTAACCCTGAGCTTGTTTCCAGTGCGAGGCTGTAGCTCATAATGTGCAACGGAGCTTCCCATAACAACAAAGACCACAGGGGCAATATTAAAAGGAAAAGAAATCAAAAGATGACACTGCACGTTTTGTGGTTGGAGTATTAACTTTCATCCCCCAGGCTGACTCAGTGACAAAGCTGCAGCAGGGACCACCACTGATGTGGCAAATGAAATGGCTCAAGCCCATTTTGAAGGTGGCAAAATTCCTCGATTACATTAGTACTCAGGGCCATGCGGTCTCATGGTTACAACACAGGCCTGAGAGTCAAGAGCTCTGGCAGGCACATATGGAATGCTTCTCCGATTCCCATTGATGGTCACGTTAGGTGTAGGGGGTGTTGGCCAGTGGTTAGAGCACAGGCCTGGGTGGCGGGAGCAAAGGCTGAATAGCCCTTCTAATCCTGGGATGTGTTTTTTTCTGGGCAGGGCGAGGCAGTGAGTGGATGTTGTCCAAATAGAAGCCTTTGTTCATGGGCAGTGGCATAGCGACGGGGTGGGGGGGCCAAGACGCTGGGCTGCAGGGGGGCACTAGGCTGGGGGGGAGGGGTTACTGCAAGGCATAGGGCGGTGTGGGGCACCCTTAGCTATGTTTACACTTGCTAAAATTAGTTCAAATTAGTTAGTTGGAACTAACTAATTCGAACTAATTTTAGTTAGTTCGAATTAGTTTAATTCAAGCTAGCATGGCCACACTGGAACGTTAGTTCAAACTAAGCAAGCACTTGCTTAGTTCCAATTAGTGATCCCCATTCATTTCAATGGCCAGTTAATTCGAACTAAGAGATTAGTTCGAATTAACATGGCCACAGTGGTTAATTCGAACTAGTTAGTTCGAATTAACACTTAGTTCAAATTAAGGGCTTCCGCAATTCGAATTAATAAGTTCGAATAGGATATTTGAACTAACTAAAGCCTAGTGTAGCCATGGCTTTAGTTAGTTCGAATTAAGCTTCCTTAATTCGAACTAACTTGCCAGTGTAAACATAGCCCTTGGGAGCAGAAATGTGGAGTTGGCCCCTGGGCGCCATCAGGCACCGGCCACCCTCGCTACAGCATCATTCATGGGACCAACTCCAAGACCTTACCAAGAACTCAAGTAAAAGAAAATAAAATAACCAAAAAAATTGTTGGCCCAGTGGTTTTTGCTCCTCTCGTGTTGCAACCAATAAGCTGTTAACAAGAGACATGAGTGCCCCTGAACTATAAATCAGACAGTGTGAGCGCTCATGGAAACTGCCTTTCATTAAGGTCCCCAGAGAGGCATATCATTTACATTTAAAGGGACAGTTATTGTGTGCTAAATAGCAACTGTCGATAGCCAAATATTTATTGGGCTGTAACAGACTCTTGTGTGTCTATAACAGGCTTGTTAAGCCAAAACAAATGTTTTAACACCCAGTTTTCATTGTATCATCACAAAATGTCTCCAACCTAGCCTGAGTGATCTGATTTAGCTGGGGATTTCGCCAGGTCTTCAGGAGCTGGTTAACTGAGGGCTGGGTTGTGTATGTAGATGCATCAGATTCTTACTTTTTAAATTCTTGTTAGTGAAATTCACCCATCTGTGCACCACTTACTCTGATCTCTGAGCGCTGCTGAAATTCACCCCATGCATCCTCCCTGCCTCTCAGAGAGGAAGAGTGAATGAAGGGTTCCACCCCATTGTCTGATACTCAGCTTTCTGTATCACTTTTCATCTGTTGCTCTCAAAGTAGCAATACTCACAATCTGCAGACAAGGAATCAGAAACTTGCTCAGTTTCACATAGCAGGTCACTGGCAGAACCACCGAGAAATTCCAGCTTGCCCAAGTTAGTTACCCATGGAGTCATATATTGTTGTTTGCATTGGAGCAGTTAAGGCGCAGGATCCCATAGTGCTGGGCAATGTTCAAACACAGAACAAAAGGCCAGTCTCGGCCCCCCAAGAGCTTACAATCCGAGCCCCACAGAGATTGAGTGTCTGTCCAACCTGCATGGCAAAGCGCACCAGAGGAGAGTGATTTGTAAAGCACGTAGTTGCCCCCCTGCGCATCTTGCTGACGCACTCAGAGAGGTACCTAGTTTGCATTGTGGCCCTGTTTGAAGGAACCTACCTTAGTGTGACCTAAGAACCTTTTAGAGCACACCAGCAGGGTCTGCATACAGCAATTAGAGCACAGCGCACTAGTGTGCTTCGCAAATCTAATCACAGCTCTGTAGTGTGCTTTGCCTGCACAATTACGCAAGCTCATAGCTCTAGACACAGTCAGTGTACTGGGGTGAGCATCCCTGCATGGGCAGGGGTCATTTTTCAGGCACCCTACTCCTCCAGCTTGTCCCCCCCACCAGTTTCTCTTCTGCTTAACAACACCCCTGCCCAGGGCTGGTTTAACAATAGACGAGGACTCTGAGGACTGGTTATATCTTAATTAACGTGTAACCCCTTTGCCAGGCCATGATGGTGGCAGCAAAGGACCGGGTTTTGTTTCTAGGGGTTCCCAAATAATGTAACACCAATTGGCTCGAGCCCCCACCCAGTCTCCTGGGAAATTACACACCATTCCCTGGGCGCCCTAGAAGGGCAATACTTCCCCTCTCAAGCATGAGTCTGAGTGTAGCATACATGACTTTTAATAAAGGCTAAATAAACGCAACAGCAAAACGCAGCCCTGGTTGGGATACAGTGCAAAGATTCCCACAACACCCCATAGACAGAACTCGTTCCACCCCGGTGTACATAGTGTGTCCTTCACTTCTTTGGAGCCCCTGTATTGACCTTTAAAGTTTCACTGTCCACCTCTTAGGAGGGGAAAGGGGGCAGCCCTCAGCCTTCCCCTCCAATTGTCCTCTGCCACCTCAAGGTCTGCTCACACCAACCACTGGCCACTCACACCTGCTGTCCACTGGCTTTGCCTGCTGTCCGCCGACTCTGCCACATTGCCGCTGGCCTCTGGTCACACCTGCCATCTGCCATCTCTGCCGCACCGCCCGCTGGTCACACCTGCCATCTGCTGGCACCACCCGCTGGCCTCCCATCACACCTGCTGTCCCCTGGCTTCACCCACTGGTCACAGCTGTCAGCACCAATCTTCTGCTTGACTTCAGTCAGCTTTTAGTGATTTCAGCTTTCTGGGAAGTTTGTGCTTCCCTGGTGATTTCAGCTCAATCAAAATAACAAAAGAGACTTCATAAGGAATCTTTAGGCCTATCTTTTAACAATGGGCAGGGAGATAGATATTTGCTTAAGGCACAGCTCCAGCAGAGCTAGTGCTCACACGTAAGTCGACTTAATTTACTCTGCGTCTACACTACACTTTCCTTAAGTCAACTTAAGCAAGCTGCTTAAGTCGACTTAAGGCAAATTAAGTGGGATTTTCTCCCACGAAAGCTCATGCGATAAATAAATCTGTTAGTCTTTAAAAGTGCCACAGGACTCTGTTGTCTAAGGCAAATTAAGTTGACTTTATTAAACCTCATTTAAAGTCGACTTTAGGCTTAAGTGGACTTTCTAAAGTTGACTTAAGCCAGTGTAGATGTGGAGTAGCCCTAAATCGACTCTAAGTCGACTTAGGGCTCTCCAGGACTCCCCCACTGCCCTCCCTGCTGGGGGGGGCACAGGGGGAGCCTGGCATGCCCCCCCCACATGGCAGGGCAGAGCCCTGCCCATCCTGCCCCTCTGCCCTGCCAGGGTCCCTGGTACAATGGGGCAAAGGCTGAGCCCCCTGGCAGTTGGCAAGTGGTGCCCCCCTGCCACCATGGACCTGTCCAAGGTCCCCCTAGCCCCTACAAGTCGACCTAGGCGTCCAGTGTGGACGCTCTAGGTCGACTTTGTAGGGTCCCCCCTAAGTCGACTTAAAATTTAGGTGTGGACATGCTAAGTCAACTTAACAAAGTCGACCTAAATTTACAAGTGTAGACATAGCCTCAGATTCTTAACCTTGCTTGAAAATGAATAGTTCAAACAACCCTTAGAGAGTCCTTAAAATAATTCCTACCTTGGACATTCATTCTTTGCCTCAGTTCCTCTGCCAGACAGAGAGCTCTTTATCTTCCCCAGTTTGCTGCACCAAACTCCTCCAGTCCTTTCTGCCTGGAGCTCTAGCCTGGATTTCCTTCTCCTGCAGTATGTCTCTGCCCTGTACTGCTGCTATTTCTTTGGGTTTGTGGCATAGCAGACTCGATCCCTGAGTCTCTTAGGGCCATGCACTGTACATCGCATTTTTTCCATGCCTGGGGCTCTGTTTACATGACCGAATTATGTCTCCCTAACTTATGTTGCCATCCAGCCTGAGCCATTATTAATTTCCTTGTGCATGTACACACGCGATTCCTTGTCTCAGTGGAGCGCACGCTCACTGGGAACACTAGTATTGATTGGGTTTTCAGTGTGGGAGCCAGCCTACAACGCCCTGAAAGCCAGTAATGGTCGCTGTAGGCAATGCTGCATCCACACCGATGCCGTGTTGACCTAGTTACGTTGGCCATGACTACACAGCGTGGGGAGGTGGCGTTACTAAATCAGGGCAGACAGGCAGGAGCCAAAGTTAAGCAAAGACACTTTCCCAGCTAGAATGATGGAAGGACGCTTACGTCGGATAACTTTGCCGTGTAGACCAGGCCTTGGAGTCTTGCTCCTTTCCTGGGAGCTTTACAAATTGCAGAAGAACTTGGTTTTTATTGGGTTCCGCTTTTCTTGTAGTCTTGATGCATGGTTCAAGAAAAGATGTATTTTAAGGCCTCCGAGTTTCTCTATTGACATCTTTTACTGGCACAGCCGTTACCATGGCAAAGGGCCTGATCTTTCCCCTGCACTGTAGACCACTGGTTCTCAACCTTTTTCTCTGTCGTAACACACCTGAGAGATGATGTTCCCCTGCGTGACACACTACAGTCTGCCGGTGGTGGTGCTTGGGCTGGGAGCACCTGGGAGGCTGCAGCGCTTTGGGACCTGGGTGGGGGCAGAGTCAAACCAGCGTGGGCTGGTGCCCTGGTGGTCTGGCTCGATGGGGCCAGGTTTATTTTTGTGGGGCAGGCGGTGTCTCCGCCAGCCCAGGCTCTTTGGGTTGCAGCTCCTAAGTCCCTTTACTCCTCCGGCCCTGGCTGCTGTCTGTGTTGTACAGCAGGGGCGGGCTGTTGAGAGCAGCAGAGAGCGGTGGGCGGTAGGAGCCCCAAGCTGGCTCCAAGCTGAGCTGCCAGTTTTCCAGGACTCACTTCCCGGCTCTTCGCGACACACTTTTGTGTCCTGACACAGTGGTTGAGAACCGCTGCTGTAGACTATAGACTTACTCTCCTCCAGAGAGCTCCTCCCACTTGACTAATAATAATAACCAATAATAAATGGTAATAATAGTAGATAATTATGTTGAATTCAGTGGTGCTACATCAGTTTACAAGAGCAGAGCATGTACTCTGTTAGGTGTATAAGCAAAATCAAGTACTGTGGCCAGAAGTTTAGGTGAAGGTTGGAGAAGTTAGGCCCAGATCCTCTAAGATATCTAAGTTCTTAACTCCTATTGATATGAATGGAAGTTAGGAACGAAAATATTGTTGACTAGGATCTGGGCCCTAGCCAATAACATTAACAGAACATATTTGGCTAAGTTCCCAGGGCTGTTTTGTAAACTTTAGTGATTATGTGTCACATAATTGGCTATGGGCCTGACTGGAGGGTGTGTGTGTGTGTGGGAGGGGGGGTCCTCTGTCCCATCCTACACAACAAAACTTTTGATCCTCGGCCCTTACGGGGACAATGTCAAGTTTGCCCCCTACCGCCCCCCATCCAACAGCCAATTCCCCTGGACTGCTTCTTCTCTTCCACTATCAGGCCATTTCTTGGGGCTTTGTTCAGTTCAGCTGCCTAGAATGTGATTTTCTGGCCTCCTCTACCTCTACAGGGCCAGCATACCCCATTACAGTCAACTGACCATCTGATTCCAGCTCTTAGCTACTGTCAACCCTTACACACACGACCACGGCCTTTCTGATATTCATTGTCATTATGTTGTGTGCCTGGGGGGCAGCAAAGCTAAAACCCTGGTTTTTTTTGCACTATGCAAGACAATTGTAGAAAAATCTTCCTGTCAAGGGCAGTGTTAATTAATACTGGATTCACAGGTGTCTTGACAATACATTTACAACCTAGACAAAGCACAGAAGCCATTCTATGAGATTCAGCATTTGACGTCATCACCTTATGATAGCAATTATCCCCAGCAATGTAATTGGCCAAATGGGCACCCTAGTGTATGAGACTGTGAATATGAAGGCCTGGGAAGTGACTACACAGACTTTCAGAGGCAAGCCATCTTCTTGGGTACCATTAGAATAGCCTGTTCCAGACTCACAGAAGGGGGAGGGATTGGAAACTTAGTGTGTGAAATGTGCTAATCAAAGAATTATTCTATGGAATGCCTCTGAATCAATCTACATCCCTAGTGAGTTGTTTTCATTTAAAACTGAATTTTAGTTGGAAGGGAAAAATATGAATGCAAGGAGCAGCAAGAAAGGAGCAGCAATTGCAAGCAGAGAAAATATTTACTCAGGATTTGAGCTGGCTGGAAAGTTTCCATCAGCATGAGATTTAAATGGAAAATGGGGGAAAAGTTCCATGGAAAAATATTATGTTTTCTTAGCAGATAAGGATCAGCATCTTGGAAAGAAAAGGAAGAAGGGTGCAGCTCAGCTAGTGTAGTAATAATAATAAATAACCATTTTGAATTCAATAGTGCTGCATAAGTTTACAACAGCAGAGCATGTAAGTGTAAGCAAAACAAAATAAATAAACACTGTTGCCAAAAACTTAGATGAGGCTTGCAGATGTTAGGCTGAGATCCTGAAAGATAGGCAAGTTCTTAACTCCCACTGATTTGAATGGAAGTTAGGGACCAAAATATTCTTGAGGATCTGGGCCCTGGCCATTAACATTAATGGAATGGATTTGGCTAAATTCCCAGGCCTGTTTTGTAAACCTTAGTGATTATGGGCCTGAGTCTTCAACATGAGTTTTACAATACTAACTCCACTGGTTTCAATAGCTACCGCTGATTTGCAGCAGTGTAAATCAGAGTAGAATCACTAGGGTGAAATTCACCCCATACCAGCACGAAGACTATTTACCATTTAAGTCCCACTTAAGATGTAGGTTAGGATTTTCGAAAGCACCTGTGTGCCAGAGTGAACTATTGCAAGGGGGAGAAATAAAAAAGAAGGCCCTCCTTGGCAGCTGACTCCAATTAACCAATCCTCTTAGAGGCTGTAGATGTGGGCTCTTGTGCTGCGAAAGGCTGAAAAGGCGCTAAGCAAACACAGCTCTAGGAAGGAGCAAGAACAATCGGGATGTTGGGTGGAAAAGGCACTGGGCATGGGACATCAGCTGGATCTCTTTTCCTTAAGACACTTTGGACTTGCCTAAGAAGTTGGAGAATATATGGAGAAATAAGACTAAAGTTTTCTGGTGTGATTATATGCTAAGTATGACTAGACTCTTTAATAAGTACTTCTCTATGCTCTCTGGCTTCCTATTTTTTCCTCCCCACTGCCTTTCTTTTTGTGTGTGTGTGTGGGGGATCTGGGTCAGGTCATTTTGGCCCATCAGGTAATAACTTGGTGACAGCCTAATGGACTTTCAGGTGGACTCACTGTCTGAAACTAAGTGGAGACTCTTGAATATCCCACCCAGATGCTTAAGCAAAAGCAATATAGTGCACCCTTCAATTGACTGAACAGCCCCACAAGGGAGTTGCACTGATTAAATCCAGTTCCACACCAACTTACTTAAATGTGCACTCTTTTTAGGGCATGTCATAAACTGCTGTGGTGAGGTATGGTTCTAAAAGCAACAAATCCCTGCATCATACAGAGATGATCAATGGAATTCTTTGCCAGAGACACCCCTTGAGATTCCAGAGGCAACAACGATCTAATTATTTGTGTTTTGGGGTTCCCGATGGGGCTAGGACCAAAATGCTAAAGGCGAGAAAGTCTGTTCTTGCTAGGTGTTGTACCTGCTCCTAATCAGGACGTGCTCACTGACCTAAGAAATCTAGCTCTCTGGAGGTTTCCAAATAGTTCTGAGAAACTTTAGCTAAAATGTGTGGGAGCTGAATCACGTTGTGTCTTCAGTCAGGCCTGAATCTACAAGAGATTGGGTGGTGCTTAGGACATTCCCCTCTCATCAGCATCTCATATTGCAAAGCAAACAAGGAGTGCTGTGGCTCTTTTTTAAAGACTAAGAAATGTATTTATCACATGAGCTTTCATGGGAGAAAATCCCACTTCGTCCATCTGACAAAGTGCGATTTCCCCTCCCCCCACACGAAAGTTCATGCGATAAATAAATTCGTTAGTCTTTAGGAGTGCCACAGAACTCCTTGTTTGTTTGGCTGAACTAGGCTAACAGGGCTACCCCTTTGGAACTTATCTCCTATTGCATAGCTTAATTTTCTCCTTGCCTAGCATGCTGACTTTGAATTGCATTCTAAGGTGTTAATCTTTCCAGATGCCTTGTACAGGGAACTGGAGTCAGGCTGTGTTTCAATGATTTTTTTTTTTCTTTCTAAAATTGAATTGTTGCAACATTAAGGATTGCAATATTTAAGTCCTTTTCTGAGTCCAGGCCTTAAACCTATGTAAAAGAGGTATAAAAGCCTACCAGATCTGAATGATGGCAGTTTAATCCGCACTAGTATCTGTGACTATAGAAATTGCAAGCTAGGGAGAATCAACCCTTGGGTCCTCATCAAAACCCCAAGAAAACTTCAAATGCCTTGAGGACCCCCCCACCCCTCCACCACACAAGCCAGGTTGGTTGGAAGCAAATGAGATGCAAGGCATCTTTAAGCAACCAGGCTCAGATACTGCAAGGTGAGGAAACCGGCTTAATCGAATACAAAGCGATGTGTCCCCAGCAGCTGTTATGCCGCTGAATAAATCGGCCAAAGACAGCAAGACCATGTTCTGAGCATTGTGAGGGAGGGGTACGTGGCACGCTGCCCTCAACTTCTCCTGGTCTCTGAATACCAGGCTGTCCCCAGTGACAGCTAGAAATCAGAGCACTGATGGATGTTGGTACACTGACAGCTTAGGTGGTGTGAGAGCTGTTATTAGCAGCTTGTACCTGGTGTTTGTGCCAAGTCTGGGTCTCATCTCACTCAGCCCCGGAGTCTGTCTGGATCAACCCCTGGATCAGGCCTGTGATCATGGCTGGGGCTGCACAAGCAAGTCTTTCTTGCTCCTCGCTAAGGTAGAATTCACACAGATCAGCGGGCGTGCCCTAGCCATGCCTTAGGGTCACCATCTGAATATGCCAAATTAGGGCAGGCTGCCAAAGGAGAGCAGATTCCCCTAGCATAGGTGGGGGACACTGAAATGAGACTCCCCACCCAGTCACAGGTACTGCTTCTGAGTCTCCATGCTGATTATCAAGAAGCTACACAGCCCCCCTTAGTACATCTCAGTTTTAGGCTCCAATCAGCTGCTTGGGCCACTCAAAGAATAAGTTATTAAACCCTATTCCCTTTACCGAAAGGGTTCTCCTGACCCCAAAGGGTCAGCCACGTTGCCAGGTTGGATCTTGCCCAAAATACCAGACTGCCAGCCAATTCTTTAGTACTAAAATTAAAGGTTTATTATAAAAGGAAAGAGAAAATAAAGCAGGTTAAACTGGTTAAAACAACCAGTCAGATACAAATGACTGTAAAATTCATATGTATCAGATTCTCAGTAGAACCATGGAGTGTGCAGGCTCATACAGTCCCTCTTGTTTACATCCAGTATCTGGAAGGGTGTTAATTCTTTGTTCACAATTTCAGTTGTGGGTGAGTTGATCCAGAAGAAGCAGAATTGAACATATGGAGCAGCTGCCTCTTGTCCCTTTGCCATGCAGCTTGTGGAAATTCACAGAAAGCAGATCGAGTCCAGGGTCACCTGAGCAGGTCCTGGTGACTCATAAGATGTAGCACAAGAGTTCTTTCCCTGGGTCCTTTGTACATTTGATTTCCCTTTATGGGCCATTAAGCAGGTTTATTGCTGCTGCAATCTTGTCTGGGATGTTGCCCAGAAACACAGCACACGTTGAAATACAAATATATCAAACATATCCATGACTTCAACACAAATATGATACATACACAAAAAACATTATTTATCTCATGAGCTTTCGTGGGAGAAAATCCCACTTTGTCAGATGCTTTGAAGATGGGGAACTTACAGAATGGGAAGAAAATAAATGCAGAGAAGTGCAAGACATAGGATCAGGTCAGGATATAACAGCAAATAAAAGTGGATGTTAAGATTCAAACACTGGGGAACAGCATATAGAGGAAGGTGAGGTCAAATCACCTGTTGTAGTGAGAAAAAAATCTGTAGTCCCTGTTTAACCCTGAGGCAACGGAGTCAAATTTACATATGAATTCCAGTCCTGCAGCTTCTCTTTGAAGCTGTTATTCATTTATTTGAGCACAGTGAGCTCATGCGATAAATAAATACGTTAGTCTTTAAAAGTGCCGCATGACTCCTTGTTTGTTTTGCTGAACTGGACTAACACAGCTCCCCCCCTGTGGAACTTGTTGTATTCCAGTGATTCTTGGGTGGTGACCAGAGGCCCTTGAGGGCCTTCACAGACTGGCAAAGGTTAATACAAACTAGAAGCTGTTCTGTGTAGCGCTGGCAGATGGCCAAGATGTGTATGTGGCATAAAACCATCTTTCCCTCCCTACTTAGGTCTTGCACTGTTCATTGGGCTTGGAGATTGAGCCCCTTATCTTTTCCCCTTGCTCTTTGTTTTACTCAGGTTTTTTGGGGGAAAGTGTTTAGGAAAGGTGGAATATGGGTGTATGGGGACTATGCTAGAGCGGCTGAGTCACAGAACTGGGAAGTGGGAGCCCTCCCTTCTGTTCCTGTCTCTGCTGCTGACCTATCACGTGAGTCACTTCATCTGTTCCCATTATCATGTTGTCTGTCGTGTCTATAGAGACACATCCGGCAGGGGTTGCCTCTCGCTGTGGCTATGCCTGCATGGTGAGCCAGGGGGTGAATCCCAGCTTGCAAAGATGTATAAATAGCAGAGCAGCTGTGGCCCCTGGGCTGAGCACAACTCCTCCCCCCCAAACTAGTGGGTATGTATCTAGTCTGGCTAAGCTGGGCAAAACCGAGGCCACTTCTTATGCTACGGCAGTTAAACCGATATTCTACTCGTGCCAGCTCTCACTGCGGTAGTGCACAGTGTGTACACGAGCAGAGGAGTCACACTTAACACGTATTAGACACTGGACCTATGCGTGTCCAGTGGAACCGCTCATAGATTGCTAGGGTTTCAGGCTGTCTTTCCTGGAAAGCAGCAAGGCGAAGCTTTTCTGCTCCTAGGGAAAAGCCCTGTGGGGTCGCTAGCTCACCTGTAAGGTTGCACCATAGGCTTGTGGCAAAGAACTTGCAGTCCTTTCAGCTGCCCCACCCCGCAGAAATGGCAGCCACCTCAAACTGGCCGCAGTGAGATTCTGAGCCACATGGACATGTGTCTACCAGGGCGTGAGCTCTGCACCTCAACTGCGCAGATGTTGTGGGGCTGCCCGAAGGCTCTCAGGGAAAGGGGAACATCTTGGGCTGGCTGTAAGGATCCAGCTCTGTTTGGGCCAGTGCCCATCCCCAATTGAATCTGGCACATGCAGTGTCACTGAGGTGGGTGAGCAGGGATTAAGCCTGGCTGGTAGTTCAGGGGTGAGAATGCTGGCTGTGTAAACTGATGCTTGTGAGTTCAAATCCCCATGGAGAGTTGCTGCAGTGGCAGCTTCTCAGAACTGCTCACTTCTGCTGGTAGCAGCAGGTGGGAAAAGCTTCACCTACAGGAGCTATGACAGGCAAAGGAAGAAAAAGTCAACTACCTAGAGCTCCCAGCTAGGAAGGCAATGCCTTACTTCCTAGAAGTGGGGATGCAAACATGCATCCCCTGGAATGTGAACTCAACATCTTATCTCCTTGGGCAGTCTGGTGAGGCGCTGCATCTGCAAGCATTTCCTCTGCTGCACCAGAAAGGTCTGGGCCGTGCTCTTGCTTTGCGCAATTACTCAGTTATGTCCCCAGCCCTGACGTGCTGCACAAACTTCAGCAAGTCATTTTGGGTCAAATTTTCGAAAGTGCCTTAGGCTGCCCTCGTGCCCAAGTCAGTGGTGAAAATTTTGCCCAAGGTATCATGGAAGATCTTGTCATCTTGAACTGTAAGCTCTCCAGAGAAAGGCATTTTGTGTACATATAGTACCTATCAGACTGATCTTGGCTGGGGACTCCAGGATCCACTGGACATAAACTATAGTTTGTATGTGGAAACTTTACTACTATTCTCAGAAGCTTTAGATGCTCAATAAGTATAGATAAAAGGTGGGTGAGGCAATACCTTTTTAATGGGCTTACTTCTCTTGATGGCAGGGAAAAGCTCTGTGGAACTCCACCGAGCTTCTTTCCCCAAGAGAAGTTAGATCTTTTTATTGGATATGTGTATCTCGTGTCATGGAGTCAACACTGCTCCCATAGCACTGCAAACAATAAAATGTAGATTAGGCAGCAAACAGCCTGGTTGTGGATAAATGACCCAGGAAGATTGGTCAGTAAAGTAGCAGAATTGAGCTGAACGAAGAACACTAGCCCTCATTCCTCCCAAATGTGATGGGATGAGGTGTGGCTTCTCTAATCTGCTGAAAGGCCTCCTGAAGCAAGTGTGAGCTGCTCCACACAGAAATTGATGCATGAGCTCTGAAGTGTCATGGGAACACTGTTAATTACATAACTGTCTTCGTTATTTACTCTCACAATCTGCAACAATGGGTGAGGCTTCAATGGGTGCCTTTGTTTCTGGGTAGAGCTTGAGTAGTTTACCAGGGCTGCTTTTCCTCCAGGCTATTCTGTTTGTATGGACAACAATGCCCTTAATATTTGGAGTTACTTGGAATGTCAGGGGCAAACACTTAGCTGCTGAGTCTGTTAGGCTGAATATTGTCTTTCACCTAAAATTGGGAGGCATCAGTTTTACAGGATCCAAACCAGACTATGTCTACGTGCAGCTTGGGTCAGGGAGCCATGTGAATGCCTGACTTGCAGGTGCCATCAGCTTTTTAGACCTCTCTGGTCCCTAAACTGTACCACAATCATTTATACCTGCAAAAAATGCCACAGAGAAAAGCTGGGCTGCGTTTTCCCTCACACCACTAACCTTTAAAAATCTAAGACAACAGAGTCTTGTGGCACTTTTCCAAGAGAAGGGATAACCTCTCTCTGCCAGCTGCAAACCAACAAAAAAACAGGCAAGAGAGAACAAGTCTTGTGGAGATGGAAAATGGCCAAATTTATCCCAGCTGTAACTCATTCCATGCAAAGGAGGTAAACCAGGGAGTGATTTTGCCAAATATTTCAGCCTTTGTGTCATCCCAGAGGAAGCACTTGAGCTCACCATTCCCAGTCCATGGAGTGTCCTCGGGGGAGCGGCGAGCTCCCCAAATGACTTGGTGTGGTTTGCTGTTGGGCCCTATTGAACATTCATCACTAAAACTGGATGGAATGTGCATGCTGGATTCTCCAGCCCCTGTTGATGGTGAGACCTTGTTTACAGTGTCTGGTACTGGGTATTATTTTAAAGGGGTGCTACTGGGTCCCAGGATTATTTTAGATAGCTTTTTTATAGTTCTTTCAAAATTTAAATCTGAAATGTTGGTAGGAAAACTGATAGTTTTGTAGTTGAGTTACTGGGTTGGGAGCAGGAGTTCTGAACTCAGCATTTTGTCTCTGCCACAGGCTTCCTGGGTGACCTTGGGTAAGTCACTTAATCTCCGTGCCTTCCTTCCCCCCTCTGTAAAATGGGAATAATAAAACTGCCTTCCCTGACTCCTGATGGCTGCCTTCACTGTTTACATTGTGAGCTCTTCAGGGCAGAGATGGCTCTTATTAGGTGTTCCACACAGTATGACAGAGTTCTGATCTGGGGTGGACCCTTTGTAATATAATAAAGCTCTCTAACCCTTCAGATGTCCCACAGCTTTGGTGCTCATGCACGTCTCTGATGCTTTGTTCATCCCCTTTGCTGAGAGCTGTGCAGCGTACTTGGCTCCACACTGTAGTAATGTAGCATTACAACTGCATCACTTAAATGGAATTGACCTGGATTAGTTTCCTGTGCAACTTAATTACAACACAAAACACAACCCCTTCGCCTAAGAACTGGGCCAAGCTCCCTTTCTGCATTGTATCTACTCCTTGGGGGGTGCTATTAACATCATTAGGCTGGCCGATTAGTAGCTCAGAGCAGAGTATGGACTCCTAGCAGAGTTACTGCGCCAGGCCTTGAGCCTAGTTAGCCAATATCTGCTTATTCTTATCACTTGGTAAATCCTGAGGTTCAGCTTGTGCTCTGTTTATTTATACCCAGTGGGTTGATTGTGCTTCTGTTCCTCTTTATAGCTGCCATGCTTGAGATTTATTGAATCTGCCTGCGCTATTTTTATTTTTTTTCTGGCGCAAGCATTCACTTGCTGGAACTGAGCTTGAGTCTTCCTCCTTATGCCAGGAAGCCACACAAGCCGTTTGCCTTTCTGCACAGCTGTCTCCTGCCCCAGGAAGTCATTTTTATGGGTAGGATGGTGTGTGCACCCTGCAGTGGCAAGAGTTGATTTCAGTTCTGTTGATTTAATGTGGTGATTCTAGCCCAGAGGGCTAAGTGAGGTTTCCTTTCACAGGGACTTTTGTTGAGGATCTGCTTTACTTATGTCCGTACTGGCCATTCACGACATCCCTGTGGCAAAGCCCAGGAGCCGGACCCAGAGCTCCTTGGGAATACTTGAGGGCTCGTCTACACCACAGAGGTTCCCGCAGCTACGCCCCCTACGGTGATAGAAGGGGTTTTGTTCATGGCTGTAGTTAATTCACCTCTCAGAGGTGGTAGCTAGGCTGTCCTACCTCTGGTGTAGCTACAGCTAGGTTGACAAGAATTCTTCCATTGACTCATCTATGATTAAGGGACCCAGGCGGCTTTAGGCTATCAGGGGCCCTAAGTGAAGGCCCATTGTGGGGCCCCCATAGGCTCCCCAGTGCCAGCCCTGCCACCCATGACCCCTGCTCCCTGCCTGTGGATCCTTCCATGGCCCACCTTCTTGTGGGCCCCCTGTGGCGGCCCCGGCTCCCCAAAGGGCTTACCCCTCCCAGGCAGACACAGCTTTTGGGTAGGCAGAACGGGACCCCTTACTGCTTGGGGCCTGAGGCAGGCACCTGCTTCGCCTGCCCCAAAAGTTGCCTTTATCAAGGGAGTGAAAAATGACCCCCTCCCCCCAAGCACTATCGCTAGGTTGATCTAATTTTTTTTCAGTACAGGCCAGTCCTAGGTAACTCCCCATAGGAAGGGTTACCAGACGTCAGGCAGAAGGAGGACATGTTCTCCTTTTTACCTTCATGTCCTCCATCCGGCAGTTAATGTGCCCCCTAAGAATATTTCTGTTGTTCAACTTGTTCTCCATTTTTTTTCATGCTGCCCATGCATTCGTTAATCTTTACCCATTTTCCATGACATAATATGGGAAAACAGTTATATTAATACTACATTTTCTCCATTTCCTCCTTTCCATGCTTTGGGATCTGGTAACCCTAGCCCTGGTGGACCAGTGGGAGTAAACGGTTCACTGTTTGGACCTTAACGCACCCTAGAAACACGGCACCTCATATTTCTCTCTCACGGACCTAAAAGACCCGAGTGCTCGGCATCTCACCGAAGGAACTGAGAATCTTCTACTAGACCTTTTTTATTGGCCTCTGATCATATAGAACAAAATCAGACTATTCAGCCCAGGAAGGGCGAGAGCACCAGGGAATTAAGAGGTTTGGAAAACGATAAAGAAAAGAGCATAGGAATTGCCATACTAGGTCAACTGAAGGCTCCATCAACTGTCGTGTCTTATCTTTGCTTCAGAGGCAGGAACCTTGCTGTAGGTAGGGATAGAGTAACTTGCCCCCAGAGAAAGGGGGCTTTGTTGTTGCTCCCCAACATTTTAGAGCTTGACTTGTTCCCTGAAGCAGGAATACATATCTGTCAAATCTCTTGTATATGTCTTCACTTATTTGTTACACTCTGGATATTCTTATCTTTATGCATGTCCAGTCCTCTTTTGAATACAACTAAGCTCTTGGTCTCAGTGCTATCTTGTAGCAATGAGTTCTGCTGGATAATGGTGCACCATCTGCTTTAAAAAAAAATATTGTCTCAAGTTTTGAATTGGCCACGTTTGTTTCCTTAAGTGCTCCCATTATGTATTATGAGACAGGGAGAATAGAAGACCCTGATCTTCCAAAATAGCCCAGTCTCTTCTCTTGTGGTCAGTTGAACAAAAGCTCACTGTGTAGAAACGATTAGGCATGGTATATTTGAATCCACATCTCCCACTGTCCTCCCTTCACTCCATAGATACATACCTTAATCCCCAGGCTACCGAGTTGTTCTGACCAGAACTGGCTCTACGGGTGGGCGAACAGGGTGGCCATTCCTCATGCCAAAGTGCCAGGTGGCTGAACTGCTTTGATCCTTGGCCTGTCCTTTTTTGGCTCTGCTTCCAGATTGATTGATTGGCCAGCCTTTTATTTTTGTTTTTTGCTCAGCCACTTGAATGTGGGAGAGCCAAAACTGTTTTCTGTCCTGGGCTGTCAAAATGCAGAAGGACATTCCAGGTTCTCGTCATTGGAGGGATGCCAATTTTGGCTGGAAGTAATCTTTTCGATTTCACTGCAAGATCTCTTTAATTAAAGATTATTTTTTAATTCCTGGGGGCTCCCGGCAGCCTTGTTCCCATGTCATCGCTTTGCCTGAATGAATGCTTAAGTACTCATAAAAAGCAGAAGAGCATCACCAGGAGAAATTTGATAGAAGGATGCTTGACAATAGTCTGTAGCCTGGGGGTTCAGGGCCTCACTTGAGGGGAGTGAAATCTGAGTTAACGTCCCTTCTCCAGCCTGAAGATTCAAATGGGGCTCTCCCACACCTACTCAGGGATGTACAGTTATAAGGCGATACAGGTAGCTTGCTGATGCAAAACATTTTGTTCCCCTAATTTGCCAACAAACCCCAGACCGTTTTGGAAATGAATCAACCAACTCTTCTGGTTTGGGGTTTTCTCTGCTGTTTGAGCTGAACTGACAGATCAATTAGTCACCCAGCTCCAGCTCCACTCCTCTGAATTGACTTCATTCTGTGCTGCTAGTGGTAAGAAAGGCCGTTAGCACATCCCAAAACATGGAACTGGGAAGTGACGCATATTATTTTCCAAAGTAGTCAATCAAAACTAGGTTCAAATTTAATCTGACCTTTTAGGAAAATCCAAACGTAGCTATTCAGATACTGGAAAGTATTGACGCTATAATCGCATTATAAAATTTTCCAACTTTTATCCGAACAGACTTTTTTGAAGAAGGTTCAGGGCTGATGTAGCTTTGATTTGCAGACAAATGTTTGCTTTTCCCGATGCTGAATATTGAACAAGAGATTCAGCCCTGTCTAGCAGATCTTTTCTCTAGAGACAGAGATTCCTGTGTAACTGAGATCAGAAGTTGGCACAAACACTCACACTGTGGTTAATGTAGGTCCATGATTCTTCCTGACAAATTTCTTAAGGTTAAATTGTTCATGTGTAGGGTGGTGTATTAAGGGTCACTCGGCGATATTTTTGTATGTGTTCATCTTTCTTTCCTCCTGGCAGAAGAGCAAATAGAAACTCGGCTGCAGTTTAAGTAACCGAGCAATCACTGAACTCTGGCGTCTAATCCCTGATTCACCATATGCCTCACTGTGCATGTCATTCAGTGACAATCATTTTGAACTCTGCAGTGGTGCGAGGGCCCTGCATTGGAAATGAAAAGTCTGGCACTTAGAATTCCCAGGGCAAAGCCATCTCTGGTAATGTCATTTGCCAGGCCGTGAAAAGCAGTATGGGCCTGCGGGCTGGACTAAACAGAAAAGTTCTCTCTCTGAGGAGAAGCAATGCTTCACCAGGTGCAGTGCTCAGGGTTGCTTTTATCTAATGACTATGGAGCTTTTCAAGATCCCAAAGTGTCCATGAGGAGTCCCTCCTGAGGGACCAACCCGCATTAGTGCTGAGCTGAGAATTCACAGCTTACAAAGGCTGCATCAGTGGGGAATCTCTGGATCTGCTGCTGTTTAAACGGAGAGAGCTGTGTAATCAATGTTCCAAGGGAGAGCCATGCAGAAAGAGTCACTATTAGAAACATACTGCATGGGTGAGATTTTAGGGGATTTTAGTGGGGTGGGCCTTAGGCGGTCTAGGCTTAATACCTGGCTCTCTCGCACAGACTCACTTAGGTCCAGACTCTCAAATGTATTTAGGTGCCCGACTCCCATTAATTTCAATATGACTGAGGTGCCCAAATTCTCTTGAGGATCTGGGCCGTAGTCTTTCTGTACCTTAGCTCCGCATTTGTAAAACAGCTGAAGATGGCAGTGGTCCAGTGCCTAGGGCACAGGGGGCCCTTTCTCTGTTCTGTGTTACTGCAGGAAACTATTTATTAGGCTGCCCTGGCAGGTAAAGGAAAGGGTCAGAGCCCTCGGAGACACAGCCCACCTGCACAATCAGCCTCAGAATCAGCAAAGTTTAGGGATAGGTTCCTCTGCTCATTTTGTGGGAGCCAAATATGTGCTGGCAGAATGATCTGATGGAAAGTCTGCACATCTTTTCCTTCGGCAGGCCCCTAACTGTGTTAGTTCTGGAAAGACTCCAGAACTTGGCCTGCATTGAATGACAAGGTGATGAGTATCCATTCAAGTATCCAACCCTAATGTTTCTATGGGAATTCAAGGTGAGGGGCATAAATTCCATTGATCTGTGCCCCTAAATCCTTTATGCATGATGGAAAATCCCCCTCACTGGGATGCAGTAGCTGGGGATTTAGTGATCAAGGCCTTGCTGGCCAGGCATGTTACAAAGCGACTTTTTGAGCTTAACAGTGAGCTACAAAGTGGTGGGTGAATCGCAGAGTCATAGAAACTGGAAGAAACCATGAGAGTCATCGAGTCCAGTCTCCTGCACTCATGGCAGGACCAGGGTTGGTGTCCATTTTTGCTTCAATCTGATGGATAAAGGAGGTGTGAAAGATGTCTTGCCTGTGTATTGGCTGGAGAAGCAAAGAAAATGATTTACCAAGAGCTGATGAGAGAAGGAAGGGATTTTCAAGCAAACCATTTAAAACTTCACTTTTGTTAGTTAAAGGTTAATGCTTTGGGTAAACAGCGTCTTTGTCCAAGATTCACTTTATAGTGCTGAAACTCAAACCACTAAGCACTGAGAGACCCCAAAGGCCCCTCAATGAAACCAGAAAGGAACAGACCTGAAACTTCTGCTCCTTCTAGGGGTAAAGCCCGTCTGCTCAAAAGCCTCTTCCATGCCTTTATACACCAGAATGAAAACAAAGGGCACAAACCCAATTTTTAATAAGTCTTTGGAGGTAATAGCTAAGTGTTGCAAAACATTCTGTACCATATTGTAGAGCTAAATGGTTATCATTAATAGCAGAGTTAACTACCAGTGTATTCACAGTTGGTGGCGGTGTAGATATCTAAGCTATCTGCTATGAACTTTCCAGTTGTGGGACGTGGTGCACGTTCCCTATACCTGAATGAGTGTAGAGGTGACAAGAAATAGCATTTTCCAAATGTACCTCACTCAGAATAATTAAAGCCCAAAGAGTGACCCATTGCATTTTTACAAACAGTTGGAGGCTGTTTTCCAAGATGGGGAAATGACTCTTATTTTAGAGTCACCACTGCATTGCGGAGCAACTATTTTTAAGATGTCAAAGCATCTCTCCAAGAGCCAGCCAAGGCTGACTTGTGTTCTATTGCTGCAGAGCCAGCCAGCAGATGGGGCACAAGGTAGCATGAATCTGGAATGTGTTAGCTGAAGCTAGCAGATGAACGGTTCATTACTAGCATTGGCAAAGCACTAGAACAGAGATTTTCCAGTCTGCCCTCTCTCGAGCTATCTGCCAGGGCAGAGCAATTTTAATACCCACCTTGTGGTGGCTGCGGAATCACCTCCTCTCGTCGCACCCCTCTTTTAGTCCAACTCCACCCACAGCTTGGCTTGTGGTAGCTGGGGGGCCTCCAATCTTGGGAGTGGAGCAGTGTAAGCCTTGGGAATAACTTAGTCCCAAACTGCATCTATATTTTGTTAGCACCTAGAGTACCAAGATCAGGGCCCATTTGTGTTAGGCTCAGTACATACTCATAACATGAGTCTGTGCACTGAAGATTTTATCTAAAGGGAAATGCAAAGAAGGAGGGACCAAGTTAGTCATTATCCCCATCTTACAGATGGGGATTCAAGGCATAAAATAAGTGGTTTGCTGAAGCTCCACCAGAGAAATCAACAGCAAAAGCAAGATTTGTTCCCAAATCCCCTGAGCCAAGCCCAGTACATAAATCACACAATCATCCTTTCTCTCTATTTGAAAAGTCTAATGCAGATGTCGAGGCAAGAAAGCCATGGTTTTAGACTGTTCCTTATAGAATAAAGGAGTTGCACACCAGTAGATAACACTGGGAAAAGATCAAAATTGATAGCACAGGTAATGCATGCCTTTGTCTTTTTCCAAAACCATTACTCAAATAGTGGGCAGCAAAACAAAGCTGCTGGATTCTGACCTCAGAGAGGCTGCGTCTACACTGGTAAATTAAGTGGACTTAAGCTTGCTTAGGTCGACTTAATTTACCCAGCATCTATACTACAGTTTCCTTAAGTCGACTTAAGCAGCTTGCTTAAGTCGACTTAATGAAAATTAGGTCGACTTTATAAAACCTGCTTTTGAGTAGACCTAAGGCTTAAGTCGACTCCCTAGAGTCGACTTAAGCCAGTGGAGCCATGGGGTAGCCCTAAGTCGACTTAGGGCTACACCAATGCCCTCCCTGCCGGGGGGGGGGAACAGGGGTAGCCTGGCATGCCCCCCCACCTGGCAGGGCAGAGCCCTGCCCACCCTTCCCCTATGCCCTGCCAGGGTCTCTGACCCCCTTTGCCCCATTGTACCTAGGTACAATGGGGCAAAGGCTGAGCCTCCTGGCACTGAGCAAGGGGTGCCCCCCTGCCACCGTGGACTTGCCCTAGGTCCCCCTAGCCCAACAAAGTCGACCTAGAGCATCCAGTGTGGACACTCTAGGTCGACCTTTTAAGTTCCCCTTTAAATCGACTTTATTTTGAAGTGGGGACACACTAAGTCAACTTAGTTAAAGTCGACTTAAAATTGCAAGTGGAGACATAGCCAGAGAACATGAGTTCTGTTGACTTTTAATGCATTTACTCTTGATTTACAAGTGAAGCGGACCCAAAAACCTCTTTTTTTTTTTTTTTTTTAAAAAGACTGTTTTTGCTTGCTGAGTAATGTCTCCCATTTAGCTTGTAAAATGCAGTTAGTTTACATTATTGGGGTTAACAAGGAAGTTGTTTATGAAAATTATTAGCATAATTGATCTGACTGCAAGCACCACAGAACGATAATAATCTTAAAATTATGTCAGTGCACACTCATTATTTCCCTTTTACATTGCTGATGGGGGAAGTTTCTATTATTCATCATCCAGCCGAATGGCTTCATGCGAGTAAGCAGATATCAATGAATTATGGAAGAAACAGACAGGGCACCTGATTCACTAAAAAAGCAGCAAAAAAAAGCACTAGGTTTTGAGCAGTACAAATCTCTGTGAAATGGGGGAACCTTAAAACCAATGGAACAAACCTGAGTCAACTTTTACCAATACTGCTGTGTTGCCAGTGAACTCCCCTGTGATCAGTGGTCACCAATGTTCCCTCTAATTTTTGGTAGGCTGTGTGCGCAAAAAAAATTTTTTGTGCAACTTTTTTGACCCAGAGTTCAAATGTATGCGCCGTGATGCGAGTGCACTCAAGCATGTATAATGCTTCTCTCTTAGTCACCCTCTGCAGGCCCCAACCCTTCCCTGATCCTCTCACACCCCTGGGCCCTTCCCTGCCCGCCCATACAGTTCCTTCCACTGATCAGACTGTGCAGGCCAAAGACAGCTGTCTGAAAGGGGGTGGGTAAGCAACCCATGACGACTTATCCTAACCAGCCATTGCAGGGGCGTTTGGGGTGGGGGGGGGGGGATGCAAATAGGAGCAGAGAACAAACTCTTGTTAGGACACAGGAGTATGTGAGCCTTGTTTTAAACTCTCTGGTGCAATCCAGCCATGTTATAATTCGGAATAAAGGAAATCTGGAACCCAAAAGCCATGGATTGCTGTGGGTGTTCCACAGAAGTGCCATCTTCTCCTCTGACCTCTTGTTTAGGGATTATAATGAACATCTTAAGTTCAGTTTGCAGGATCAAAAAGTCACCAGCAATATGTGATGCGGTTGCAACCTTGTCGGGGAGAGGAAAGATGACCGCTTGCTGGAAGGGACGCACTTTCCAGACAGTGGAATGGAAGAGAAAGGGAAAATTCTCAAGAGAGTGAGCTAAATTCTTGGAGTCAGTGAAGCAACACTCATGTATACTAGATGAGGCTCTGGAAGGGTTACCAGCTGTCCCTGTTTTCCTAAGATCATCCCTATTTTGAGGTAACTCTCCTGAAAAATCTGTCAGATGACACACCTGCCAGCTGTCCAGTTGTATACATGCAGGGCCATTCCACTCTTTTCCTTTTGTACCTCACATGTGGCAGCCTTATTATAAGCCCAATTTATACTTAACATAGCTTTGTGTGTAATATTTATTAAAAAGGAAATTAAGATTGCAAAGTCGAGTACTCAGATGTTAGGGAAATGCCGGGCAACTAGGAGCTGTGAGAGGATGGCATGTGCAGTCTGGTTAGCACTATGGAGAGATGGACGGAGTGTCGTTGCTAATCGGGATTGCACACGTGCAGTACAGTCACCCTAATGTGTGAAAGGCTGGAGCATGCTCAGGGAGGATGGAATCTCCAGAAATCACACCAGTCAAACTCCAAAGCTCTACTGTGCCTGAGCGAACTGCAATTTTTCAAAGGCTAAATGTGGGGAGATTTTTATAGGATGGCAAAACCCCTCATCCTTGCTGCAAAGATCTCTGCCCTGCCAAATTTCGAGCCCCTGCAGAAGGGCAAAAGATTTTTTTTTAAAGTCCAGAACTTTTTAACATGGGAAAAACAACATGTTTCCCCCTCAGACTTATTCTTAGAAATGGTTGAATAGTTTTGGCTGAATTTTTGCGGAGGAGTTCAGTCGGAGGCAGCTGCTCATTGTGGAAAATGTCAGCTGAAAGGGTTAGTTTGGCAAAGTTAACAAATAACTGAAAACAGGATCTTGCAGTGGGAAGTGTCAGGTGACTTTTCTTCCTAGCTGGTGTTACCCGGCCTGCTTACCCCTGCTGCCGGACCCTTTCTTAAAACCGATCTCCCCTCTCACCCTAGTCTGAATACTTCTCTTGGGCCAGATTCTCTGCTGGTGTAATGTTTTTATGATTCCATTACTTCTGTAGAGAGAAACCAATTTACACGGGGTGAGGATCTGGCTCCTTTTTTTCTTTTCAGTTAGGATATTGGAGGCTTTTTTTGAAAAAGAAGTTGCTGTGGCACATCCTTGTGTTGCAGTGAAAATGTGACTGCCAGTATTTTAAGTGCCTAAATAGGGATTTAGGTACCCAAGTTTGACCCTGCAGCCCTTAAAACCACAGGAACCACTAGATCACATCAAAGCAAGAGTCCACATAATTCATTTTGGCTCCAACCATGGTGGCTCCACCACCTACTTCACAGGGAGGCTCAAGATATGTTTTTATGCTGCTAGGGACAGCTTCCTCTTAACCCTCTATAGTCACATTGTCTCATGCGCTGAAGCACAGATCTATATACCAGGAAACGGATGCAGAGCTTGCTTTTTCTCGTTCATCTTGTTCTGCAGTGGGTGAAGGTAAAACTTCCCCGTGGTGAAATGAAAATCCAAACTTTCCTGAAGTTTTGAGGATTTGGTTCAGCCTGCAGAGGTGAGGCTACGATTGTCATTCAAAGCAGACATGGATCTGGATCCAAACCTGCCTCGCAATTAGACTGTTCAGATGCATGATTTTGAAATCTTGCTGGGGCTCTACAGGTTGGCCTTATGGTTAAAGTATATCTGTTCTGTCACTGACTTCCGTCGGCAATTACTTAATCTCCCTGGCTATGTCTACACTTGCAAGTTAGTTTGAATTAAGGAAGCTTAATTCGAACTAACTTAAGCCTTGGCCACACTAGGCTTTCATTAGTTCGAATTAAGGGCTTCCTTAATTCGAAAATTCGATTATACCTTTCAAACTAACCTTTAATTCAAACTAGTTTGTTTGAATTAAGTCAATGTGGCCATTTTAGTTCGAACTAACCGGCACATTGAGCTTAATGCAATTGACTAATTCGAACTAAGCAAGGGCCCTGCTTGGGCTAGCATTCTAGTGGGGCCATGCTAGTTCAAATTAAGTTAATTCAAACTAACTAAAATTAACTCATTTGAACTAGCTTTTGTAGGTGTAAACATAGCCCCTGACCCTAGCTGCCTTTCTCTACCGTGAGGATACGGATAAAAATATTTTACAGGGGTTCTCATGTTTGGGAGGCATGTCGCTATTGCTCACACTCATTTGAAAATGTGAGTAATAAGTGCTGTTGTGGAAAGCAAGGTCAAAGAAACACCTTTACAAAAATCCACTGCATATGAAAATGAAGGGGGTGAGGGACAAACTCCCTAAACCTTGGCACATCAGACAAGAAAAGCTCAATCCAGATCAGGCCTGAGTGACCTCCGCTCCCACTCAAATCAATGGGACTTGAGGGAGCTGAACATCCGGCAGGATCAGACTGCAGTGGTACTTCCAGTGTGGCCATATTTACAGAATAAGGAGATGAGAAACCAGAACAAGGTGCTAACAAGTGAGTAATTTGCCCAGGGAAATGGGGCTTGAGTAACAAGTCAGTCATTTCAGGATTCAGAACTATGAAAAGCCCTTTATCACGTGGTTACCTTGAAGGTCATGATGCCCTGAAATGCTGGGAAGAAGTCCCAAGGCTCAGCTATTAATCTAACATCAGCGATGACGACGATGCGTTTCTGCTTTAATTTCCACTCTACCTGGGTTTTTTTCTTGCTGATTAAGCTTAGCTGCTGCACCTGCTCTCCATGACGCTGACCGCAATTGCCGCCAGCAGTCAGTAGAGTGATTGGCAAGAGAAGGGACTTTACGGAGACATCAGCTGTGGCTGGCATCATTACTCATTTTTTGAATTTGAAAAGAAATGTAACTGACATGAAAAGAAGGGGCGGGATTTTTTTTTTGTTTGTTTTGTTTGAGTAATATTTCCATGCATTTCCTGAAATTTAAGAGGTGTTTGCTGAAGTCATTTTTGGTAACCATGTCTGATATTTCAGTTCACTACACCACATTATTAGAGAGGGCTTTTGTACAGTATCCTTGTACAAACTTAACTCTAACTTGCCACATAAGTTATGAGCTGTTTGTATTGTAATCAAGGCCTTATCAGTTGTGTGTGTATATAGACAGATATTATCAGATGTGAGAGACGGACGCACCACTGCGCTACTGGACTGGGACTTGGAGTAGAAAGCAGAGATGTTCATCTTCTGATGCACTTCTCTCTACTGGTCTGGGTGGACACGTTGTTTAGGACTGACTTGTGTCCATGCTGAGATCAATCATAAAATTTCCATTGAGTGCAGTGACGCAGGAACTCTGTGACAGTTTGCCCAGGCATAACCCTTATTTTCCTCACCAGTGTGGAAATGTCTCGAAAGCATGGTGAAGACAAAAGGCTTTATGTAAAAGATACCATCACTCATTCCTGGTACCCTGATTCTGTAAACTTTTCTCCCACATGCACTAGGTTTCTTTCCTAGCTCTAAATTAGACTAAACAAATATTAGAATGGATGGATTAGAGTATCTTTCTGCTAAAAGGCCAAAAAGGCCAATGGCATATTAGGCTGCATCAGAAGGAGTATTGCCAGCAGATCGAGGGATGTGATGATTCCCCTCTATTCGACACTGGTCAGGCCGCATCTGGAATACTGTGTCCAGTTTTGGGCTCCCCACTACAGAAAGGATGTGGACAAATTAGAAAGAGTCCAGTGGAGGGCAACAAAAATGATTAGGGGGCTGGGGCACATGATTTATGAGGAGAGACTGCAGGAACTAGGCTTATTTAGTCTACAGAAGAGAAGACTGAGGGGAGATTTGATAGCAACCTTCAACTACTTGAAGGGGTGCTCCAAAGAAGAGGGAGGTAGGCTGTTCTCGATGGTAACAGAGGACAGAACAAGGAGCAATGGTTTCAAATTACAGCTGGGGAGGTCAAGGTTGGATATTAGGAAAAACTTTCTCACTAGGAGGGTGGTGAAGCATTGGAATGGGCTACCTAGGGAGGTGGTAGAATCTCCATCTTTGGAGATTTTTTAAGGCCCGGTTAGACAAAACCCTGGCTGGGGTGATTTAGTGGGAGTGGTTCTGCTTTTTAGCAGGGGGTTGGACTAGATGACCTCGTGAGGTCCCTTCCATCCCTATTATTCTATGATTCTATAGTCATCATACTGGTCTGTCAGGGTTTAGAGAAATCTACGACTTAACATGTGCCTGGTTTATGATGCTATTAGATCATGCAGGGGAAATTTTTATGACCTCATACTAACTTTTGTAATGATTCAACTTTATAACATCATTCCAGTGGTCAGCTGAGTTATAAGAGGGGCAGCATCATGTGAGAGGTTGCCTCACTACAAAAGTTAGTATGGGGTCATAAAACAGCAAGAAATCCGGCTACAGAACTTGACCTAATGATGCCTATGGCAGTGAGACCGAGTGCAGCTGATGCCAAGTTTTTGTAGGCGGGTTTCACCTTGCTTCATGTTTATTTGCCACTCAGTTAAGTCACTTCTTCCTTTCCTGTTGTAACATACATAATGTCAAACACAGGCCACATGGCAGAGCCCAGAAGCCTGATTTTTGTTTAAACCGATGCCCATGGCACTACTGTGGTAACGGAAAGGAGGGCAGAGAGTAGGTGTATTTTTACACTCACTTCACACCACATGTACAAGGGGCCATAAACTAGGATTAGTGTAAATGAGAATCAGGCTACCATTACTACATCTAAAATAGATTTATGGTAATATCTTGCTTGCTTGTTGAAAGCTTGGAGTTACTCATTGGTTGGACTAAGCTAAGGTCACTTAAAACACTTCTTGTTACCCGTCACAATGGGTGGTAGGGTAACTCCCAAAACAACTGGGTGTAATTTAAACTAAGACAGCCCTTTGGTCCCTAAACATCTTTAATTATCTAGAGTGTTCACTAACCTGCTGCTGGGCAAGTACATATGGAGGAGTTTAGAAATAATCCAAACCCATTGCATGCATGGATCTGGAATTTCCCTTTATGCCCAGTTCTAAGCCATACTGTTAGGCTTGAGTAGAACTGACACCATTGCAAAGGTCGCTGCATGATTTGCCATTTTGATGGCTGTGCTAAAGCCGAAGTTTAACCCCACTAGAAGAGCGACACTGAACTCCAGCCAGACACTGGCGTTTGGATGTTTCATGTTGGTTTGGTGCTGATTCAGTCTAAGAGGCAGAGAATAGTGAGGCTTTGAGTAGGCTTCCTTTAAACTATTTTACATGGCTGTGGGAGGGATGGAGCTCTTGTGATGCTTATCAGAAATGCAGAGAAGGAAACCAGTCTGAGAAAAAGGGGCTGCTTTGGGGGAAGAGGTTGCCTATGGTGGTAGCCCTGCCTTAGAACTCCCTTTCTGAGGGAGACAGGTGGACAGCAGCTGTCAATGGATGATCATCGGCCATTCCTGGAACACCGTGACCCTGGTGAGAGAGGAGCAGGAAAGCCTATGGAGGCAAGAGGATCGTGCTTTGAGTCTACATCTCTGCTCCTACCCTTATATCAGTGACATAACCAGCGTACTCTTGCTATTGGCCTATTATTGTTACCCACTGTCAACTTCAACCTTCCCCTTTCAGCACCTCTGCTCTGTCCTGTCTGCCCCTGAAACAAACTGGAAAACTCCAAAGCCAAAACTCTTTCACAAGGTAGCAAAGCTTGTCCAAGGGCAGGTTTCCATCCTGGTTCCAAAACCTAAAACTCAGGAAATGCCCAGGAAGAGAAAGGTTTTCCTGATGTCTTGCTACACCCAATCTATCCACTGTCTAAGGGGACATTGCATCTGACCAACGAGAAGTACTTTCTGCTTTAGGTAGAGAGCTGCTTTAGGTAGAGAGCTGATTTATGCTATAACATGTTTGGATGGAAGACAGTTGGGGATGAGGTTGCCAGAGAGTTGAAATGTTTATGGGGAGGAAGAATGACTGGGTGGGGGGAGATGAGTTTGCATTACAGACCAGGTCAGAGGAATGTGAGGAGTGGGTGATTCAGTCTTTATGGCCTGTTCAGTCCCTGGCTTCTCTGCTGAGATGGTCTAGCACAGTTGTTGACCCCTACAGCTGAGGTGGTAGTAGACTTTATGAGGTGGCCACTGCCTAACAGGAACAAGAGTGAGACCCAGCGAGAAATGTTACAGAGACGGCTGTATGGGTTACCCGTTGTTTTTTCATTTCCTCATTCTAGCCGTGACTGGAAGCAGAATTGCTGAGATGCTGAAGGGCCACAAGGTGCAAGTGTAAGTCTTTTGACATCAGCAGCGTAACAGTGGGGATGACTCTGTCCCAAAGTCTTGCATTATTTTTAGCCTGACTGGAAATAACAAGTACAAGAAATCTTTTAAGAATGGTAGGAAGGATTAAATTTTTGTTGGTAAATGTTGATTTCACAGTACACACACAAACCAGTGAAAACATATTTCCATCAGTCAGTCAGATTGACAAATGGGCAAAGTAAGAAAAATGCTATCTGAGAGATTCAAAATGTTAAAACTTCATAACTATTAGGACATGAATTGCCAAGCTCACTTGTCAAAATATATACATATATTTTCCTAAATCACACTTTAAAGTTCTCTACGCCTACTGTGGTTAAATAAATGTTTAGGCTCCTCCATAATTACCTGCAACAGTGAAAACTATCTATATAAAATGGCTCAACTCCATAATGTTCCACAACTGTGAATTAAATAGATGAAAATTAAAAAAAATCCTTAAAAGCAAACATTGATATCTGTTGACATTATTTTAAAAGATCAAGTGTGTTTAGAAAATTTCATCCCAATTTTTGAAGACCTTAGGGGATCCAATAGCTCAGCAAAGCACCTAAACATTGAACTACTGGAGGTTTTCTCTTCACTGTTGAACTGTGCCCACAATGGAAGGAGAAGGATTTTCCAGTGGATAGGGCAATGGCCTAGAATTTAGAATACCTGGGTTCAGATCTTTGCCTGGCCATACACTTCCTGTTGGGTCTTAAGGAAATAGAATGGTGGGACTAGAAGGGACCTAGAGAGGTCATCTACTCCAGTTCCCTGCGTTTATGAGAGGACTACACAAATCCTACCTTTAGCCTCTCTGCATCTTGGTTCCCCATGTGTAAAAGGGGAATGATAGCACTTCCCTTTCTAATGGTGGTATTTGGTGGTGCTCCGGCTATGGCAATGGTTGCTGCATCCATACTTATCTACAAACAGTGCTTTTTTTGGTGGTTTGTTTTTAAAAAGGCACTGGTACTCGGTACCCCTGAGTACCATCACAAAAAAAACCCTGTCTACAAATAGACTGGATGGACACAGCAGGAGTGCCCTTGGCCCCAATCCTGGCTCACGCTGTCCCCTGCCCCATCGCCCTGTGCTGCTTTTCCAGCCCCAGTTTTGTTTGGTGCTTGCTGGTAAGTATTGAAGCCTGGGGCCCAGCGAACTGTGGGGTCCAGGGCAGTCGCCTCAATGTGCCACCCCATAGTGATGGCGCTCCATGGCTGCCTCTCTGACGGTGTCTTGACAATACAGCTGACATACTGGGAAGTCACTCTGCCACTCAGAGGTGGGAAATTGTAACTGTTGGAGCAATATCTGCAAATCTCTTGGTGGGTTCTACGATGGATGGCACCATCCAGTTTGACTCAGCACTGCCAAATCTTAGTGATGGTGATGGGTGTTCCTCAAGCAAGGCATGTTTTTTTTTTGGAATCAAAGCTGCTAGGGGTCTCTGGCAGTAAAAAGGAGTGGAAAGCCACTGGCATTCAGCGGCAAAGCTGTGGCACCTCTTTGCTCATGAGCTTTTGGAAGTTTTCCACCCTGTGCACTGACTGATCTTTCATTGCTTTGATTAGCATCCGCACTAGTACCAGGCAGCATTAATAGCTGCATCTGTTGCTGAGACAATAGCTTTGGGCCTACTTAGTGTTGGTTGAAAAATAATAACCTTTCTTGAACTAATGGCCGAGTGATTCCTGGAGCGGGATCAACATGGGAAGCTGAGGACCTGGTTTTCAGCTCCCCAGCAGCAGTTTTACACTCCTGACTCCCATGGAGCTCAGCTTGATTTATACCACCATCAGCGAAAGCTAACTCAGCTCCTCGGATTTCTCCCCCACACCTGCTCCTCTAGCTTTGCAGCATGGCTGGAGCCCTGAGGAACCACCTCCTCATTTCGTGTCCTAGCTGGTGCACAAGGAAAATCCCCCCCCCCCATCCTGGTGTGCCCTATGCAAGGCCATGGAACAGCTTCCTCTGTGTACCCCAACGGGTGCAAATTGCCTCCAAGCCAGTGATAAGGAGGGTAGACGCTGGCCCTGTCTCACTCTGCGCAAGCCCATGGAGAGGGAAGCCGGCTTCTTTCTTAGTGCTTTCCACATGTGAGCTTGGGGGATGAGTAATGAGTTGTGCTTTTGATGCCCCGTCTCTTGAATCTCATGGTTCACCTTCAGAGCTCAGGACTATGGCTGACTGCTCCCCATCTGTACCCCTTTTTAGTCCTCCATGCTGAAAGCCCTGAGCTGCAGGGACTTTCACTACTGCTGGGGAGCTCGCTTTTTTCCCAAGCCTCCGTCAGTGTAATCTCCCCGGACAGTGATATGGACCCGCCCAAAGCAGAACCTGCTGTTTCCATCGCATCTCCCAGCCCTTCTAGAAATATCTCTGGCCACCAAAGAATTGAGATCTCCCATAGAAAGGCACCCTAAAACATTTCTGTCTCAGATACAATGAGAAGGCCGGTTCCTCTTTCTTTAGTTTGGCTCAGTCTCTTAAGTTTCATTTTCTCACCGTTTCTGTTCCTGGTGAGGTCATTTTCTAAAAATGGCTTCACTGCTTCTCAGTCTATGAACCCAGCAGAGCATGGCAGTTGGGAAATATTGCAGGAAGTGCAATTTGTGAATAACCTTGATGTAACGCGAGTACTTGGAAGCAAAGCTGTTAAAGCACTAGTTTCTTCCACTCAGTCATAAAAACAGATGGCATTGACAAATATACCAGCGCAGGCCACAAAACTGCCTCGTCAACAGGAGGAACCTAGTTTTAAAGATATTTCCAGTTGTGTTCCTGCCCTCCTGCAAGTTACTTCCTGCTCCAACCTGAACTGCACATCTTCTGGGACCTATCCAAGGTTGAAAAATCACACCCCAAACAGATTCCCCACTGATAAGAGTGGACTGGTCTGATCAGAGGGGAATTGTACATAGAAATAGCACGCAAGGAGGTCCAAGGGCCAAGTTCATTCTTGGAGAACTATTGAAAGCACTGGAGTTACACCAGGGATGGATTTGTCCAGATGCTAGAGAGAGATTCTGGGTTGAAACCTCAGCCTGTGCAAGTGGATGTACTTCCACTGAGGTCAACTGAAATTGGCTCATTTTTGCCATCTGACAATCTAGCCCTATGTTTTTTCCCTCATAACTTTGGGAAGCAAAATCCCTAGAAAAATGTTGGTTGAATTCTGGGTCATAGTCAAGAAATTTAAACCAAACTTTTGTTTGTGCCTGCCACTGATGTTAGGATAGATAAGACAGTAGAAGAAATCTGACTGTAGAAACTTACATGTACACTAGGTAGGACAGAATCTGATGTTTGAATCTGGATCAGGATCCATTTTTTCCCTCTGTTCAGGGATTCTTGAGTTTGAAGCATTGGGCGATGTGTAAAAATGAGATCGGGACCTGACTCCCCCAAAGTCTTGGTGTTCTCAATTCTCGCTCTAATTTGTACAGTAAACTCTTAATTCTCAGCTACTGACCACAAGTAAATAATTTATTAACGCAATTTATGATTTAAGCAATATTCACGGAATATGTAACTTCGTTAGCCCTGTGTGGGCCATTGTTTTCCTATGACAAAGATCCCTTTCATCTGACCCTAGTCTCTTATTTACCAGATTGCAGCTTTCAAAGTGTGCACAGTTCCCAAGATAAATGAATGAAGAGCATTTAGGAGAGGTCACAACAGTGGTTCCCAACCTTTTTGGCTCGAGGGCCACAAATATAATTTTTAGAACCTATTTAATTCAAATGTATTTAATTCAATTAAAATTTGAATTACAATTAATTAAAATCAATGAATTAAATTTAAATTAATTTAAATTAAATAGACTAGTGGCCCTCCAGGGTTCTAAAAATTATATTTGTGGCCCTCAAGCCAAAATGATTTTTTAAAAACAGGAAAAAAATTGAAAAGTTTAAAAAAAAAAAAAAGAAGAAAGGAATGGATGCCTATGAACAGGGCCAGCTTGTGGGCAAGCATGTGAGCCCTAGTCAGAAGCAGCATCATGGCCCACACTCTCTTAGCCAATGCTGCCCCTCCACACACACACTCAGCAGCAACACCAGCTTGTGCCCCCCCCCCCCACACACTCTGCAGCTGCGCTGACCCATGGGCTCCCCAGCATACCCTACAGCTGCGCCACGCTGGCCCGTGGCCTCAGCAACCCGAGAGACTTTGCCCCCACTCCTAATTCCTAATCCAGCCCTAGCCGAGACCAGAGGCGAGGCGGGCGGCCTCAGATGAGCTCCCAGCTGCGCTCTGGAACCAGGGTCTGTGGCCCGGCTCCGAGCCAGTGGCTGGCAGTGTGGGCCATTGTAAAATAGCCTCGCGGGCCACTTTTGGCCCGCGGGCCAGGGGTCGGGAACCTGTGGACCTGTGGACTTTCAGCTTGGGAAAACCCTCTAGATTTCTGATCTTTATGAGCAAAACTGCAACTCATGCCAAAATTCTCTTGATCACCAAATCTTTGCTAAGACACTTAAGCTCCTTTTCTTTGACACCTTAAGTTGGCTTCCCATTAAATATCTCTGTTAAGGATCACAGAGGCAATTCCTTGAGCATGAAGGTGCAATAGACAGGTGGTTGAAAACTATTTTGCAAGTATTTTTCAGGTGAATTTCCCCTTTGTGTCGAGGGCCAGTGCAAAGCTTATGAGCCACTTAAATCCCATTTAAGTCCTATTTTGAGGGTTTAAAAGGTCTTTAAGTGGCACCCAGATCTTGGGATGGCTCTCTGTAGAGGGATGAATTTCACCTTTTATGAATAAAAGCAACAAGTTCCTACAATTACATAGTATTATATCATCTGTTATTCACAAGTATATAGATGACTGCTTGATAATCATGACAGTATCTGCAATTTTTGAACATTTTACAGACATTAGCAAAAATATTTATTCTTCCAGGAAGTGCATTATTGATTCTTACTTGTTATGGTTTAGGTAATAGAAAATCTTTAATCAGGGAACAGAAATAATACCATGTGACCATGACTAATCTATATTTGAAGAGGAGAAAGTATCACAGATTGAAAAAATACTCATCCAAATGATTTAACTAATAAACTTATGAATAAAGTGTATGTTGGCAGATATCAGGACAGGTTTGCAGATGACTTGGTAACAAACCGCCCCCCAACCAAGCAAAAAGCCCAACTCTATTTCAATGTCTATGAGACCTGATTCTCCAGTGCCTTATCCCTTGTGTAGGTTACTACACCTTGAGGATATGAGCATAAGACTCTGCTACTGACATGACTAGAGACTTTTTATTTGGTGGTATTTTACATTCACTTTGCATCAGGTGCCACAGGTGATCCAAGGTACAAGTCAGTGGAGAATTTGCTCATAGCTTTATAACTCACAGTTCAGCCAGCATGGCTTCCATAAAACTAATGAAACAAATGAGAACATTAATAATGGCTAGAATTTCCTTACGCAGCTTGCTTTGGTGTTGCAGAGGTGGCAGGAGAAGATCTCTATGGTGACAGGTCCACTCTTATTTCGATATGGATCTTCCATGTCTTGATTGTTCGCTTTTCTGAGGATATTTCTTCAATCAATATTCCACCTCTCATTTCTGGTCTCTGGCCAGTGGATCAACTACTACACCGTCTTCTCATCACATTGCTCCTTGCCTTATCTCACCAGATATAACTCCTTCATCTTGCCCAGATGCTGAGGGATGAAAGGATAACATGAAAAGCAGCAACTTTCTCAGCAAGGTTTTGTGAATTCTTTGCACAGCAGTTTCTGATTTCTTGGTGTGGCTAAGGTGATGCAAAAATACTGACGTATAAGCAATTCAGGTCACATCAAGATCAATACAGTTAAAATGTTTTCGTTTCTCACCCACAGAAATGTACGTGATTGCTGACTTTCACTTTGACACTTGGTGACTAAATATGTTAGTGGTAGCATGCAGGACACCAAGATTTTCTAATCTTGGGATTAGTTTAGCAAGTGCTTGGGATCCCCAATCAGAGGTCAGATTTTCAAGAGTTCAGCTTCCAGTGTGAACACAAATTGCCCGACTCATTTGCTAATCTGGCCACATGGGAACAGAACGCATATATCTGCTTGTTGTGATTTCTCAGCACATAATGCAGAGTCACTTTCTGGGGTGGTGATTAAATTTTAGAGTGAAGACTAGACATGTATCACTCATGGTTATTGCAAGGACAAATCACACAAGAAATCAGAGATGACACGGATTTGTGCAGGTCATCCTAATGCAGGAGTGTGTTCTCAATGGAACAATGCTCTGTTTTATGTCAAGGCTTGTTTTCAATTACTTTAACAACCGAGCAGCTCTTATGTCTCTTGTAGGCCACAACTGATGCTGGGGTGTGGTTTGGCATAGCTCCATTGGTTATGGAGTTACACTAGTTTACCCCAGTTGAGGATGTAGTCCATGTGTCTGCTCCTTAGAGTTTAGGTTTGTTTGGATCAGCATTTAGAAGGGCTGGAGTATTTACACTGGGAAAAGAAGTAGAGAGCCTGATTCTTCACTCATTCACAGCAACAATGGAATTGCTTCTGGTCTCCACCAGTGTAAGGGGTGAGGATGAGGCCCACAGTATTATATGGCTGGGTTTCTCTTTCTCTTTATGGCTTAATGCTGAGTTAAATCAGGCTAGCAAAAAAATGAACCAGCAAAACAGAGCTAAAGAAACTTTACTCCTTTCATGGTCTGACCACAAAGGGAATGGACCAGGTCAATGGCCCATCTACAGTGAATGCCCATCTCCCCAGCTTCCAAAGGGGTAGCTGAGTCAGTCTAGTTCAGCAAAACAAACAAGCTGTCCTGGGCCACTTTTAAAGACTAACCAATTTATTTCCCACATGAGCTTTTGTGGGAGAAAATCCTGCTTCATTAGATGCTTGAAGATACGGAACTACAGATGAATAGGAGGAAAATAAATGCAGGGAAGTGTAAGTCATAGGATCAGCTCGGACTGTTAGAACACGTCAAAACAGCTGTTTAGATTCAAACAGTGAAGAACAGCATATTAGAGGGAAGTGAGGTAAAAAGAAAGCAAAATTACCTGTTGTAATGAGAAAAAAACCCCAAATCCCTATTTAACCCTAAGGCAATGGTGTCAAATCTACAACAATTAAAGTTTCTGATGCAAAAATACCTCTTAGCATCCACATCATTTACCTGCAGGTTGAAACTCGGTTCCCATCCCCGCTCCTGTTTCCTGACATCTTTACTTTCCTCTCTCTGAAATACAGCTCTGAGCAATGCTGGCTTCATGCGGTTCCCGACTTTCAATGGGTTAGGATCACCTGTGCAGCAATAGCTTTCCAAGCATTTGCCCCTCCCACACCCCGCTTCAGGAAGAAAGTGTGTCTTGCTTCAATCAGGGCCGTCCCTAGGAGGGGGCGAACGGGACGATCGCCCCGGGCCCCGCGGTTACGTGGGCCCCCTGCTGTCCCGCTCCCAGTTTTGGCAGCGAGCCGAAGGCAGCAGCAGGGCGGGCCGGGAGGGCTATGCCTGGCCCCTGAGCCGGCCCTCCCCGCTCCCAGGGCAGAGCAGGCAGGCCCAGGGGCGGAGCATGTGTGGCCCGGCCCCTGGGCCTGCCTGCCCCTCACGGCCGGCTTCCTGCCGCAGGCAGCCTCCGGGACCGGAGCCGGCTCCGCCCCCCACAGGTGGCATCAGCCTTCCGGCCCGGGCCCGGCTCCCACCCGCAGATGGCCTCAGCCTC
Organism: Pelusios castaneus; assembly: GCA_007922175.1. Taxonomy (NCBI): domain Eukaryota; kingdom Metazoa; phylum Chordata; order Testudines; family Pelomedusidae; genus Pelusios; species Pelusios castaneus. The sequence goes on from ML685804.1 coordinate 1,748,799, forward strand.
TGGGGCTGGAGCCGGCTCCCCACATCCACCCGCAACAGGCGGCCTCCCGGGCCGGAGCCAGCTCCCTGAGGGGCAGGGCCCTGCTTCGGCCAATTGGCCCTGGGCCCCACTCCCCCACGGGACGGCCCTGGGTTCAATGGCTCTCTGTTGTGCTTATGAGAACCAAGCTTTAGGCAAACACAGATGTGTGAGGGCTTTTATAACCCTCATCTAGAAAAACCAAGGGAACGTGTGGCAGCTCCTTAGCTTGTGGGTGCAGGGAGATTTTCTAGGGAGAAGTGGGCAAGTGGAGCAGTTTCTGCCCCCTCCCTTGGGAATGGATCCTGGAATCCAAGTGCCATAAAAGGACAGGACCAGTGCAGCTGGAGACTCTTCACATAGCTAGGGCTGGCTCTGAAGCCTAGTATTTGACATCTTTACAGAAGCAATATTCTGTTTCCAGGAGGCACTCTAGGGCAATGATCTTCTACCTAAGGCTTTGGTCCAGGTGCAGTTATTGCTTCAGTTTAATTTAAACCAGTATGTAAAGCAATGCACTTACACCTCTGTAAATCACATTTTGGGCACTCTGGCTATATCTACACTTAGCAAAGTTAGTTCGAATTAACTAATTCAAACTAATTAATTCAAACTAATTTTAGTTAGTTCAAATTAACGTAATTCAAACTAGCATGGCCCCACTGGAATGTTAATTCAGTTGCATTAGTCAGGAATTAGTCAGTTGCATTAAGTTCAATGTGCCAGTTAGTTCGAACTAAGCATTTAGTTTGAACTAACATGGCCACATTGACTTAATTCGAGCTAACTAGTTCGAATTAAGGGTTAGTTCAAAGTAAAACGAGGTTTTACTAATTCGAACTAACTTTTCTTTAATTTGATTTAAAGAACTGCTTAAGCCGAATTAAGGAAACTCAAGTGTAGACACAGAGTAAATTAAGTCGACTTAATTTACAAGTGTAGACGCACCCCCTGAATGAAATCCTGGCTCAGTTGAAGTTACCAGCAAAACTCCCTCTGACTTCAATAGAATCAGATTCCACCCTCTTATTTCACCTTAAGAGTGGTTTATTTCAGGTAACTTAAACACAATTCTAATTGACTTAACCCAGCGTTTCCCAAACTAATTTGGTCACCAAACACTTTTGGGCTTGGAATATGTTGATGGAACACATAGATGCTGATCCAGGGCGGTGAGGTGGGGGGGGGGGGGGGGGGTCATACCAAAAAACTTGCCACACATTTTGCTCAAAAGTTGATTTAAAAAAGTTAGAAGGAAAAAATCTCACTACCATTCCATGAAAAAAATCCGATGCCTATTCACATCACACAGAACACCAGAGTTCCACAGAACACAGTTTGGGAAACACTGCCTTAAACTAAAGGACAAATAAACCTGGTTTAATCTGACTCAAGGGTATATTGCTTCACTCTGAGCTTGAATAAAACATCCTCTTTTACCTTGGCCGCTGCTGCTCCCAGCTCTCAGGCAATTCAAAAGCAGAACACACAGACCCTTGCCTACACAAACATGTTGAATCTGTATTGGAGTTGTAGCCAATTCAGTTCAGTGGTAATGGTGTCTTTGTGTCCACTCATGCTCTCTTCTTCTTTTAGTTTTTCATCTGAATGCATGTGCTACACTATAGTAACCAATGTTTCCCACCCAGTGCCCCATGACACACAGGTGTGCTAAATAGACTGAAAACAACCAATGTCTGTAAGAAGTTAAAGTACATTTTGCTCTGTTTTGTCCACAGCTCTTTGAATGTTGAAGCAACCTAGAAAGTGATGGAAAGAGGCACAAACATTCTTGCTTCTTTATGATGTATGCAAAAGGTGAGAGTGGTTTTTTTTACAAAAAAGTTTACACCCCCCCCCCCCGAGGTGTTGTTCTTAGAAGGAATCTGTGGAGAACAGCATGCTATGATATTATCAGAGACAAGGGAAGAGTTTGGGTTTTTTTGGGGGGTGTGTGGGGGTGTGGGAAGTGTTATCAGAGTGTTTTAAAATACTTTTTTGTTTTTAAGAGCTATTTCACTCCAATGCCCATAAAACACTATGGAGAAAAAAAAACTATTTGTTTAAAAATCCAAACCCACAGTCACTTCAGTGGAGTGGGAATGCTCATAGTACATATGTGACCTCCGGCAGTCTTCTAATTAAAGAAGAGAAGGCCATACTCGATGGCTGTGATTTTCAAAGGGGGCTGATGGTTTGGAGTGCCTCAATTTTGGGAGTCAAACTCCAGACGCCTTAAATTAGCCTGATTTGAAGCAGATGGATGTGCAGCACTTTCTCCAAATCACAGTCCTGTAAAGTGTCTGAAGTTGGCTACCCCAAATCACTGGTCACTTTTGAAGATCTTGACTGCTGTTTGTGATGTTGTCAGTGTTTTAAAAAAACCCACAGCTAATCTCACATGCCTACTTAACTCCTCTCCCCCCCAAAAAAGAAAAAAAAATCAGGGCTTTCCATCATAAATAAGCAAACAGTCACAAAACCTGTATTCCCTTCCCCCAGTTTTTGGTCATCTTTCAAGGCCCAGTGTACAGAGGTAGGTGTCTAGTTGATTAGAAATAAGCAGCCCTCCATTTAGCCACCTCATTTGCATACTGCACACATGGCTACTGCATTCCACAAAGCACCAAACCACACTTCCCTCACCCTTTCTGCTTTTCTTGTAAGCGGGAGCGTGGGTACTGGAATCCTCAACTGTTTGCGTTGTGTGGGTTTGCAGAGAGGCACGAGGTCTTGCATCATCACGCTGCTGGTTGACCTAAGTTGAGAACAACAGCAGTATTTCAGCATTGCAGCTGTGAGGTACTGAGTGCACGTCCTCTTGGCCCTGTGGTCTCTCGGAACTTGAGCCATCTCCTTAATGGGGAGGCACAGGAATAAGGGTTGTGTGGTCAGGATTGGCCCTGCCAGGAAGGTTCTCTTGGATAAGTTGGAAGGAGCAGCGTTCCTAACAAAATATTTGATTCAGAATCGTGGACGTGCTTGTCAGCTTTTGCTTTTCCAGCCACCCAGTCATTATTGAGCATTATTAAGCTGTAACCAATACTCTGATGAATTTAGGTGCCCGTGGAATGTAACTTGGGAGCGTTGCATGCTGTTATCAGACCTCAAAGTGAAGAGGGCAAGAAATTTTCTCCCCTCCGCTTCATCTCTGCTCTCTTCTGCCCAGGTCTGCTTGGAGCACTTGCAGCTTGCAGGCAGAGGGTGGAGCTGTGTGAGCTGCCATCTGTCTGCTGGTGCGGTGGAAAAGGCAGATAAGATGTAGCAACGCACTTGCTTGAGGTTTGCTCATTCAGTCCCAGACTCGCCACACGAGTTCCTCCATGCTCCACTCTGCTGCTGCCTGCAGTCATGGGCTGGAAAATGAGCTAACGGGGGGGCAGAGTGATTAGTTTTCAGATGTGCATGGTTATGTGAACGTCCATGCTTTGAAACAGCCTCTCGTCTTGTCTATAGAGATGAAAGGAAGAAGTATCCCATTGTGCATGGAGTGGGGAGAGGGTTCTGACTGGCTGGCCTGTTGTTGGTATAGAGTCTTTCTGGCTTGTCTGTTTGCTAGAGTCGTCGTCTTGTTATTTCTACTGTGGTAGTGCGAAGGAGCCCAAGTCATGAGGGAAATGAGAGAAAATCTCCTTTGGCTTAAACAAACAAGGAGTCCTGTGGCACTTTTAAAGACTAACAAATTTATTTAATGTATGATCTTTTGGGAACTTTTGCCTGTAAGCTCCTTGGGGCAGGGACCACTATGTATAAACACAGAACAAACCGATAGTCCCTGGCTCCAGGTGATTACAATGTGAGGGAGAAATTCCATCATTTAGAGCTTCAGCAGCAGGGAAGGTAATCATTCTATTTCCTCCTTAAGCACAGGGACAATTACAAAAGATTCATAGGACTGGAAGGGACCATGAGAGGTCATCAAGTCCAGTTTCCTGCACTCATGGGGTCTAGTTGGTACTTGGTTAAGTATCAGCTAGACCATCCCTGACAGGTGTTTATCTAACCAGCACTTAAAAATTTTGAATGATGGAGATTCCACAACCTCCTAGGCAACTTATTTCAGTGGTTAATTCCTTTGACAGTTAGGAATATTTTCCTAATGTCCAACCCAAACCTCCCTCCCTTGCTGTAATGTAAGCCTATTACTACTTGTCCTATCATCGGTGGTTAAGGAGAACAATTTTTCTCCCTCCTTCTTGTAACAATCTTTTAGGTACTTGAAAAAAGCTATCATGTCCCCTCTCAGTCTCCTCTTTTCCAGACTAACCAAAACCAGTTTCTTCAATCTTTCCTTGTAAGTCAAGTATTCTAGACTAATCATTTCTGTTTTTCCTCGCTGGACTGTCTCCAATTTGTCCCCCTCTTTTCTGAAATGAGGCACCCAGAACTGGACACAATACTCCAGTTGAGGCCTAATCAGCTCAGAGTAGAGCAGAAGAATTACTTCTCGTGTCTTACTTACAATACTCCTGTTAATACATCCCAGAATGGTGTTTGCTTTTTTTGCAGCAATGTTATACTGTTGACTCATATTTAGCTTGTGTTCCACTATGACACCCAGATCCCTTTCCACAGTACTCCTTCCTAGGCAGTCATTGTCCATTTTGTATGTGTGCAACTGATCTTTCCTAAGTGGAGTACATTGCATTTGTCTTTATTGGATTTCATCCTACTTACCTCATAGGGTTCATTCTGTAGGCTTGGGGACTTGGCTAAAGTCCTCCAACCTATTTCTTCCCTTCCTCCTGTATTTGCACACCCTAGAGTCAGCAGCACAAAATGCCTGAGGGTTCTCTGCCTGCTCCTTTTCCCGAGCAACACTAAGGACGAGTGTGGCACATACTAATGCCTACTGCTCAGAAATGTTGCCATCACTGGTTAATGCTCTATAGACACATGGCGGCAGAGCCTGTCAGCCTTAGCTCCTGGTTTTTCCCTCCATTACACCAGTGTAAGTGTAAAAGTTCTGTCTCTGTTTGGAATAACAACATTTCACTACCCCTGGCCTCAAGGCTAAAGTGAAATATAACCCAGAACAGCCAAAATTGATCACTTTGGGAAAGCAGAATCCCTCGGCAAAGTTGGTGTTCCTAGGCAAGTCCTTAGGGCTTTTCTCCCAGTTCATCAACAGATGGCTATGGAGAGTTCATTCAAGGACTGGCCTACATCAACCCAGTGGCTCTCCAATAAAGCGAATTGGCAGCTGGTGTTAATTGGCATAACATCAACTGAGGTACAACATTTAACCCAGCTGAGGATCTGGCTCAATGGACTCTTACCTCAACCAGGCTCTTTCTTTCTTGTGCACAGTGCCAGTCCTATGGGCAAGAGGAATAAAACTCTGTCCACCAGGGCTCTACAGCACTTAGCACTGTGTATCAGACGTGGCGGGGGAAGGGGGCATGTAACATGACAACACGTGATATAATACCAGTTTTGAGGGTTTTTCTTTAGAAATAGCCCCAAATGACAGAGTGGAGATCTGACTCCCAGCTGTCCCAAAATTCATGGAGGATTGAGAAACTGGATTCTGATGCCACGAAATTATATAGATGTGTCTGAGCTGTGAAGTTCATGCCCCAACATTCCTCCTAGACCTGCACCTGGTGTTCTGGAACAAGCCCAGCTCTAAAGCCAGCATTTTCTAATTTAGCCAACTGACTCCATAGACTGGCAGCTGAGTTAGTGACCTGATTTTCAGAGGTGCTGGTTACCTGGAGTTTCCACTCATGGCATCAGCCTCCTCTCTCTCCCAGCATTGTTCTCTTTATTCTTTCTCCAGATCCTTCTAATCCCTCTTCTGGTTTCTGCCCATCTCCATCCTCTCCACTCCAGATCTAGAGTGACCGGATAGCATGTGTGAAGAATGAGGACAGGGCATGGGGGATAATAGCACCTATATACAAAAAAAGACCCAATGTTGGGGCTCTCCCTGTAAGATTGGGACATCTGGTCAGACTACAATCATTCTCAGATATTTCTTTGCTTCAATGAGCCGGGCAACCTAACCCCTATGGAAATGTATGGCTGCAGGGTCTTTTTTTCCTCAGGCCTCGGATTTTGCCTTTTAGCAATGAAATTAATCATCAGGAGTATTGACAGGTTGGGAGGTATATCCTGCTTTCATAGATAGTTGCTTTTTCTCTTTGCTCAGTGCAAGTTAATTGCCTCCTTTTCCCACCAACTGTTATCAAGATCAGCAGCAAAGTAACATTTTCATTTGTTATTATTCAGCTATTGGGCAGGTCTTCATTGACGGCAGCAAATTCTGTGAAGACCTGATCAGCCGATCAGTGAGTTTAATCCTGCAACACCACCCTGACAACTGGGTAGCACTGGTTCCTTTCAAACCAGCACGTATGTGTGCAGGGAATAGTGCATAAACGCACAAGTTGTATTAGGTAACTTGTGTATCTATGTTCGACGGCTGATGAAAAAGACCTGACCATTATTGCAAACAGTTTACGGGCTGGTATGTGCCTAGGGATCACCACAGGAAGTCGCGTGATGAGCAGCAAGAGTTCACCTTAGAGTTTCTGTGTCTTGTGGAGATGTTACAAAGAGATGGACCCGTCCATCAACTCGTGTGAATCAGGATAGCTGCTCTGACTTTAATGATGCCATGCTAAGCATCTTCCCCCAGATCCATGTGGAAGTGCAAGGGATTCTGGGAGTGAAGCCAACAGGTGATTTTTACACCTATTTCATTGTGGTCCCCCTCTAATTCCTGATGACAAACCATGGGCCAAATCCTCCTATGATGTAAATCAAGCATGGCTTCACTGAAGCATTGGCAGTTTACACTAGTTGAGTAGCTGGCCCTGAGTTCCTTATTCAGGAAGAGCTCCCACTGTGTCGAAGCCTCTCAGAGGAGCTGGGCTCATTGCTAAGGATCTCCAGAGAGCAAGGGATGGAATAAACGAAACATCCCTCATGTCATCCTGATAAGGTGGGATGGAATGGAGGGTCTACCTGATGGGTGACCCAGTGGCCCACTGCTAGCCCCAACTCTCCCTATATGACAATGCACAGAGGAGCTTTGAAGAGCTCGGTTCCGTGACACATGGGGTTAAGCACTCGCTGAGTGTTTCCTCCCATCCCAGACCTTGCCTCACATGTGCAAGAGGCCTGAGGTCATACTGTCCCTTGAAGGCATGGGCTAGGTTTGTGTCTTTGACCTTCGTGGGAGTTTTGCCTATATGAAATCTGAGGAAGGACTTCAGGATACCTCTGCTCCTTGCAGAGCGTTCTGTAGTGCTCTGTTCTATCGGGCACCTCACTGTGGAAGCACTTTGGCATCAGGGCTTCTGATGAGCAGCACAACAGGAGCCCTATGTGTGGCTGACAGAGAGATCAGGTGATGCTATGTGTTTGTTCATTTCATTCAAGAATGATGATGAGCTCAGCGCGGATCCCCTCTGGACAGCCCACTAGAAAAGAGAGAAGAACGATCAAACCACTTGCAAAGTGGAACAGATGCAGGTGTGTCTTTCATGTTCCACAGTGCAAAGTTACTTCTCAGGGATTGGCTTATGTGTTGGAAGGGGAAAGTTCTGTGAGCCACGAACAACCTTCAAACACCTCTCCATCTCCAAAAGTCTCTGGTTGAACCTGCACAGTTGGCTAAACAAGCCACTCCCAGGCTTAGTGGGAAGATATGCCACTTCTTTTAAATAAATATATACAAGGGAAAAGATCTTGGCAAGATCGTGTCCCTCCAGTTCGCAATAAGCTCTTGAATATCAAGTATGATCTTGATTTCTCCAGGACAAGGCTATTTTTAACGGGTCTGTAACTTGAAGGGGGTAACTCCCAGGCTCAGTGGGCAAGATATGCCACTTCTTTTAAATAAATATATACAAGGAAAAAGATCTTGGCAAGATCGTGTCCCTCCAGTTTGCAATAAGCTCTTGAATATCAAGTATGATCTTGATTTATCCAGGACATGGCTATTTTTAACGGGTCTGTAACTTCAATGAGGTCGCCTGCTTGTGTGTGTGTAAGCAGAGCTGGTAGACATTTTTCAAATTATCAACATTTTGATAAAATTTTGAATTTGAAATGAAGGGGAACAACTTTGTTGAAATGCCTGTGAAACTTACTTCTCTGACAATCTAAAATGCTGGTCAAGTTTTATTTTTACATTTTTTTTTTGAATGTAGACAAAATCTCAATGAAATTTGGAAAACAGAGATGACCAATTCAAAGGGAAAAATTCTTTTAAATTGTGATTCTCCCCTCTTTATTAAACTGCTTGTTTGTTAATAAATAGGAAAAAAAAAGAAAAAAAAGTAAAATATTTTAAGGCCCATATTTCTGCAACCAGTCAACAACTTTGCATGTCCAGTTTTCACTCTGATGAAATTTGAACCATCTAAGGCATACATTTCTGAAAAAAATCCAACAATTTAAAAATAGAACTGCAATTAGGCGCTCAGATTCAGTTCAGTTCTAACGTATCCTTATGTTAGGATATGAGCAGATTATGCTGATTGCCTCTTTTTATGTCAGAACCAAGACATTACACTCTGGTCTTCCTTAAGTATAATTCTTCTAAGGTTTAAAACATGGGAAAATGTTCAGAGATTCGTATGTCTTTGAGGTTCCAACAACCCACCCACACTGCGTAGCAGATAGCCAGTCATTCGCAAAAGATGTTTGATTGCTAAGTTAAACATAGTTACAGTGCCTGGGAATAGTGGTATGTGCACGTTAGCCTCATTCCAGCATTCCTTTTTCAAGCATTGGCTTTTTTCCCAAGCCACTGTGCCATGCAGTTCTCACGTGACTCATCTGCCACTGGCAATAAAGTAATCCTGTGTGAATAGATTCATAGGCTATGTCTACGCTTGATAATTTAAGTCGACTTAGCATGTCCCCACTTAAAAATTAAGTCCACTTAGAGGGGACCCTGCCAAATCGACCTAGAGCGTCCACACTGGACGCCTAGGTTGACTTGTAGGGGCTAGGTAGACCTGGGACTGGTCCACGGTGGCAGGGGGGGCACCCCTTGCCAAGTGCCAGGGGGCTCAGCCTTTGCCCCATTGTACCTTCGTACAGTGGGGGCTGAGGGGGACAGGGACCCTGGCAGGGCATAGGAGCAGGATGGGCAGGGCTCTGTCCTGTCTGTGGGGTGGGGGTGTGGAGTGCACGCCAGGCTGTGGCTGCCCTGGCAGGGAGGGCAGTGGGGAAGCCCTGAAGCCCCCTAAGTTGACTTAAAGTCGACTTAGGGCTACTCTGTGTCCACACTGGCTAAGTTGACTTTCTAAAGTCGACTTAGCCAGCAAAATCGACTTAAAACTAGGTTTAATAAAGTCTTGATTTTTCTTTAAGTCATTTTAAGGAAGATGTAGTGTGGACGCAGATTAAATTAAGTCGACTTAATTTGTAAGTGTAGATGCACCCATAGACTTTAAGGTCAGAAGGGACCAGTACGATCTGATATCCTGTAAAATGCAGGCCTCAAAACCTCATCCACCAACTCCAGCAATAGACCACTAACCTATGAATGAGTTATTTACCTCCTTAAAACATGATTTAAGGACTTTAAGCTACAGAGAATTTGCCAGTAGGTGAGCCATGCCCTGTGCTACAGAGGAAGGTGAAAACCACTCAGAGCCCAAGCTAAGCAGCTCTGGGGGAAAATTCCTTCCCAACCCCAAATATGGCAATCAGTTAAACCCTGAGCATTTGGGCAAGTCTCAACAGCCAGTTACCCAAGAAACAATTCTCTGTAATAACATAGAACCCACCCCATGTACCCTCCCTTCTTAGGCCACTTGTATATTCACCACCTGTAGCCAAAGATCGGTCAATTTCCAAAATAGGCTATCTGATCATACCATCCCCTCCATAAATTTATCAAGCTCAGTTTTGAAAGCAGTTATGGTTTTTGCCCGCACAACTCCCCCTGGAAGACTATTTGGCTATGTCTACACTTACCTAAGTTAGTTCGAATTAGTTAATTCAAATTTATTAATTCAAACTAATTTTAGTTAGTTTGAATTAACTTAATTTGAACTAGAAAAATTTAGTTCAAACTAAGAAAGTGCCGTACTGGTTAGTTTGAAGTAAGCAATTAATTCAAACTAACATGGCCACATTGGTTAATTCAAACTAACTATTTCGATTTAACCCTTAGTTCGAATAGCATAATCAAATTTATTAGTTCGAATTAAGGAAGCCCTTAATTTGAATTAATTAAAGCCTAGTGTAGCTATGGCTTTAGTTAGTTCGAATTAAGATTCCTTAATTCGAACTAACTTGCCAGTGTAGACATAGCCTTCCAGAACTTTACTCCTCTAATCGTTAGAAACCTGCGTCTAATTTCAAGCCTAAATTTCTTGATGGACAATTTATAACCATTTGTTCTGGTGTCCACATTGGCGCTGTACTCAAATAATTCCTCTCCCTCCCTGATATTAATCCCTCTGATGTATTTATAGAGAGCAATCATATCCCTTCTCAACCTTCTTTTGGTTAGGCTAAACAAGCCAAGCTTCTTGAGTCTCCTCTCATAAGGTAGGTTTTCCACTCCACAGACCATCCTTGTAGCCCTTCTCTGCAACTGTTCCAATTTGAATTCATCCTTTTTAAACATGGGGGACCAGAACTGCACACACTATTACAGATGGGGTCTCACCAGTGCCTTGTACAGTGGCACTCACACCTCCCTGTCTCTACTTGAAATACCTCTCCTGATACAGCCTAGAACCGCATTAGCTTTCTTCACGGCCACGTCACATTGGTGGCTCATAGTCATCCTATGATCAACCAGTACTCCCAGATCCTTCTCCTCCTCAGTCCATTCCAACTGATGTGTCCCCAACTTATAAGAGAAATGCTTGTTATTTGTCCCTTAAATGCATGACCTTGCACTTCCCATTATTAAATTTCATCCTATTCCTGATGTTTACAAGGTCATCCAGATCTTTCTGTATGGTATCCTGATCCTTCTCTGTATTGGCAATACCTCCCAACTTGGTGTCATCTGCAAACTTTATTAACACATTCCCACTTTTTGTGTCAAGGTCAGTAACAAAGAGGTTAAATAAGATCTGTCCCAAGACAGATCCCTGAGGGACTCCACTGGTAACCTCCCTCCAGCTTGACAGTTCACCCTGCAGTATGACCCGCTGTAGTCTCCCTTTTAACCTGTTCCTTATCCACCTTACTATATTCATATTAATCCCCCTCTTCTGTAACTTAGCTAATAACTCCCTGTGTGGAACTGTATCAAACGCCTTGCTGAAATCTAAGTAAATTAGGTCCACCTCATTCCCTTTATCTAAAAAATCTGTTTTCCTTTTCAAAAAAGGGGATCAAGTTGGTCTGGCACAATCTACCTTTTGTAAAGCCATGTTGCATTTGTACTGGGTATGGATTATGGCTTGGCATTGTGTGGCATAGCCAGTTAAGGTACCTTGTTGTAGGGTCTTACCACATTGCTGGGCAGTTTGTCCTCCTGGAATGATTTTATTTTATTTTTTTTTGACTCCATGGCCTTGAGGATTCTATGGCAGCAGTAGATCTTGAGCTGCTGCTGTTAAAAAGAATGTATCTGGCATTTTTGTGACATTCTCCTCCTGCATGTAATCGGTCCCAGGCAGTGGACACACTCTAGCCACTCCAGCAACCATCCCCAGCCCTCAGATTCCACAATGGGAACTTCCATCCTGCAGGGATCAGGACCCTTCCCAGTTCACTGCAGGTTCATAAACACTGGTCCATCAGTTTAATAAAGAAACTGAAATGCATACAGCTTTTGCTTCTTCACACTTTCTCAAATCCGCAGCGCTTTAGATAAAACAAAGACTACTTTATTGATTTGAACATAGTTTTAAATGAGTATATTTTTCTCCTTCCTCCTTGTAGGAATCTTTTAGGTACTTGAAAACTGTTAGCATGTCCTCTTTCAGTGTTCTCTGTAAAGACCAGCTCAGTTGATTGGAAAGTCAGTTCCTGAAGACCACCCCCTCAAGTAGTGTTGTACTGAGTCAACAGGAGGGCATTAAAATAACTTGCATATCTCCCTTTGACTGCCGCTGAAAGCTCCTGCAGTGTAGACCAGGGCTGAGCCTGTGCAGGCTTAGCACGAAAGTGACATGAGCTACTTTTCCTTAGCATGCTTTTCTGGGTCTAAAACAAGAGCTCATCACATGTCTTCAGCACGAATGGGGTAGACACCAAGCAATATGGGCATTTTCCATCCGCACAAAGCAATAGGTTGATTCTGTTTGTTTAGTTCTGGCCTGGTGGAATGGAGTTGAACAGCTCTTACCATCAACAGCCAATATCTCACCACGTTCTCCAATTCGTGTGGAGCTTTGTAAGCAAAGCCCAGGGAACATATGGGAACAACTGACAAGAGAAAACAGTGCTGCATTGAAGCTAATGGTGGGACGGGGGACAGGGATGTCAAAATCTCACAGACAAATATGCAAACAAAGTGAGCAATTTCACAAACAATGGGGGGTTATGTAGACTAAGCTGAATTTAAGGAGAACTCTAAAGTTCATTTAATGGGGTAGGGTGTGGGGAATAAAACTAACCACCACCAAGTTTTTGTTATAGAAAATCAAACAATTTTTGGTTTTCCCTTTCTCTTGCCCCCTCCTTCTCTCTCCCCACTTTCTTTCTATTTTGTTTGTTTTGCATCTGTAAAGGAGGCTGTGACAAATTGGGCCATTTCCTGAAATATCCTTGAAGCCCTTACTGTGTTTAGTTTACGCATTATTGTAGTCCAGGATTGTGTGTAACCTTCTCAAGGGGGGAGAAGTGACAGACACGAGAACCTGGGAGTTCAAAAGATTGTGCTGGGCAAATATGGCTTTTGGGATAATAAGTTTATGAGCATGAACTTGATCTAACTGGTATTACTGGAACCTGTGTGCGTGTGATTCCCATGATTAGAATGTTAATATAAGTGGTAATAACCTATTTAGGAAGGATCAAGTGGGCAAAAGGGAGGGAAATAACACTCTATGTCAAAAATGGTATTACCTGTTTCCCTGACAATGTGGGAAAAAAAAATATCTTCCATGCTCATGGATTAATATCCTAAGAGATAGAGCACAAGATGGGCCATTTGTTGTTCTCAGTTACAGACCAAATCACATGAGGGAACAGCATAATCAGCTTCGTATGTTCCTATCTATAATGTGTAGGAAAAAAGCGCTGTGATCAAGAGAGTCTTCAACTAGAGAGATATTTGATGGTGGTCTTATTCTGCCAGTACTAAACATCCTTGGAATTTTTAAATATTATAGATCACAATTTCCTAACTCAAAAGGTGTTGCATTCAGCATGGAGGAATTCTCTATTAGAACTTATCGTGACACAAAGAGGAAAAATTACAAGTGATCCTGACTTGATCGCATGTGTAACATGCAAACCAAATAAAGTCCAGACTGATGTTTTTCACGCACGCACGCACACATGCATATTTGGTGCTTTAAAATGGCCAGTTTCACAAACCAAAAAAACCCTGATTTAGCGGGTAAGTAAAGGCAGCTATAAAAATTAAAAAGAAATAGAAGAAATGGAAATTGATTGTAATGAATATAAATAAGAACCTAGGAACTGAAGAAAGTTGACAAGGGAAGCAAAGGAATATAAGGAAAAAGCCATGGCCATGAGAGTGAAAGACAATAAAAAGGAACTTTTTAAGTATATAGGAACGAAAAGAATTCTAACAATGCTATTGGTCCATTACTAGATGGAAATGGTAGAATTATCCATAATAATAAGGAACAAATTGAAGTGTTCAATAAATATTTTTTGGTTTTATATTTGAAAAAACAGATGATATAGTCAGATCAAATGATAACATTCTTTCCATTCTACCAATACCTCAGAAGGATGTTAAACAGAAGTTACTAAGGATAGATATTTTTAAATTAGCATTGAAGAGTTTTTTTTGAAGATCTCACTTAGGAGCTTGACTTTCAGTAATTTCTGGAATATTGTGTTCAGTTCTGGTGTCTTAATTCAAGAAGGATATCGACAAAGTCAGACTGGAAATAAGGTGTGCATTTTTAACACCTTTGAAACAATTTATTAAGGACTGGATACTCCACCATGGATATTTTAAAATCAAGATGGGCTGTTTCTCTAAAAGATATGATCTAGGAACTATTTTGTGGAAGTTCTGTATCTTGTATTATGATCACAGGGTCTTTTCTGGGCTTGGAATTGATGAATTAAGTGTTAAGTAGAGTTCCTGGGAAATCCTAGGGGAAAGGTTAATGCAAATACCCCATCTCCAGTTATGCAAATGTCCAGGCTTTTGAAGCTAGACTCTGAGGAGATGGTCTTCGTCTGCTGTGCCTGAGCTGTAAAAGAAATGGCTGTTCTTCCTGTCTTCTGTTCTGATTCTGGATCTCTGTGAATGATATTGTAACAGCAGGGAAACCCCCATTTTTGGCTTTTGAAAGACTAAAACTGGTCATAGCCCTAGGCTGGAGGTGGGGTTCTCACTAGCAAACATTTTAGCATGAGTGTAGGTTCTTTTATTGTATGTTATGTTTTCGTTGTAAGACTTTTACCTTAAGAATAAATGTACTTTCTTAGAAAGAGCTCTCTAGTAACTTACAGCTGTATATGATTGCCTTACATTGTGATGTCCTCAGCAAGTCAGATTGCTGAAAAGGCTAGCACCTGTGCTTTGCTTTCTTTTGAAGGCTAAGAGCTGTGCAGGCTTAAAATCTCCGGTCAGAAGGAAGTGAGATATGGATTTCTATGTCCAGGAGAAGAGACAGCTGGGAGATGGAAGCTTTTGTGTGGATGTCCTCAAGGTACTATTAATGGCTGTGGCAGAGTGGAGGGAAAACAAGCCCCTCAGAGCTTCTGCCATGGGTGTCCCTGCCTGGGCTAGGATAAATGTAGACAGGCCCATTGTGTTCAGTTGGGCTGCAGAAAGCAGGGGAGAGGTGCCCCAGCTGATGGCGCTGATTAGGCCCTGCTAGACCTTGGCCTGAAGAGGCAAATGAGAACAGCTGTGCATCTAGCTGGGGGTGGATAAAAGAGCCTTCTGGAGCGAAACCCAGGGAGGAAGGCATAGTCAGAGAAGATGTTTGGAGCCTAGAAACTTGGTGTGCCTCCTGGGATTGGAAAGGTAGGAACCCTACACCTTAGGGCCTACAGGGGTTTGCTTGGGAGCAGGTAGTGTACTTTGTGCTGTTGTAAATAAATAAGCATGGCTGTTTTGCATAGGGAGAAGCTTCAGACTCTTATTATTTGGAGGGGAAAAGACCCCTGAATGGACCCAGAGGGCCAGAGGTAGGTGCAATTGCCTACAATGGTGAAATACAGGTATAGCATTTTTCCACCTGTTCTGCCTTGGAATCAGTTGTCACACTCACCTTTACTGAGGTGACAAATAGAGGTGCAGAGAGGTAACTGGGTTGCCCAAGATTGTAACCAGCCATAGAAGTTACTACTTCTGACTTTCAGCCCACACCTCTTCACAAGGCTAAGGTTATTTATGGGAACACGTGGGAGCCCTGAGCACTGGAAGAAGGTATGTTTGCTCTTTCCTTTGTGCTGTCAAAGGCTAGTAGAAAAGATCCAGTGAGTAATTAGTCATGGCGGAGAGGGGCTTAGTAACCAGAGGACCTGGTGATGGGATACGCTACCAGAGCTTTTCCCCTGTAGATGTGAATTGACTGGGACTTTTCTGCCGAAACAGGGTTTTGTCTGAAAAAACAAAATAATTGATTCATCAAAACCAAAATGTTATGTGGAAACTTGTCAGATTCATAGACTCCAAGACCATGGAAGATGATGGTGATCATGTAGTCTGAACCCTGTATAACACAGGCTATGAAACTTTCCCCAAAAGAATTCTTAGAGCTGATATTTTAGAAAGACACCTAATTTTGATTTAAAAATCGTCAGGGATGGAGAATCTACCATGATCCTTGGTAAGTTGTTCCAAGAGAAATTGACCTCCCTGTTAGAAATGTATCCCTTTATTTCAAAGTTGAATGTATCTAGCCTCAACTTCCAGACATTGGATCATGATACAGCTTTCTTTATTTGATTGATTGACGAACCCTTGTTAAATATTTGTTCCTCGAAGAAGGGGGTGAGAACTTTCTCTTTGTTAAGCTAACTAAATATCAGATAGACATCATGATCAGGTTCCAGTGAGAAACCTGTCCAGTTTCCTGCCAGTTTCCTTGGTGGGCTGCTGAGAAGCCTGGATTTCCAGGGTCTACAGCCCTGGAGGAGCCTGCCCCATGATTGGGGACCCTAGAACTTACTCCCTGATGCAGAGCCAGAAGCCTGGAAGACCCAGGACTCTGCTCCAAACTCTACTGCAAGGAGGCTGGTAACCTTGATATAGCCCTGCTCAAGTCAGGGCTTTTAAGGCTTCAAGCTCCCTGTCAATCCAAGAGAGGCATTGCTGGAAGCAGTAGAAAACAAGCTAGTATTTCTGTTGGGTTTTCCTTAAGAACTTTCTCCTGTTGTATCTCTTGATGCCTTTTATTTTATGCCACCCACTTGCTGATCTCACACCTCCTGGCATGCGGAGGGGCTTCCTTTTTTTTCTTCCCTGTTCTTTGTGGTATGTTTGCTCCAGCCCACACACAACACTCCCCTTGCCCAATAGTGAAAAATGAGACTTATAAAGCCAGCTCCTGAACCACAAAGTTCATTGTCAAAATCCTGGGGGAGGAGTGGATCCATTTTGGGTTAGTCTCAAGTTTCAGTGTGAGATCCAAGCATAGTGCTCGTTCGAGTCCAGATTCAATCTCTAATGCAAGAATTTGAGTGGTTCCTCTGATTACCTCTGACTGGTGTGTGTTATCGCTGCTGTGTGTAGTAGCTCCCTATTGCTATTACTGGGCCAGAGGCTCAAAGGTCTATTGTGCTCAGCACCATACAACACACACAGTAAACCAAAATCCCTACCCTGAAAAACTATTCCCTTCTTTTCACAGTGGGTATGAAGGAAGTGGCTGTATCAGGACTAGAACTCACGAGTGCCCTGCTCTTAGTCTTGAGCTTGGCATTCCAGACTGTGTTGAGTATTACAGCTTGACCTAATAACAATGGGATGAAAAAGGCCCAGGAACATGTTACCCGAAACCATTGTATTCGTATTCATGTTTCATAGACATATGCCACTTGCCATTCCAACACCATGATGTCCATGCATCAAACAGTAACTGGATTGCCATGCCAGTTTTGGGGAGCAGAAAGCACCCACAGCTTGAGTGAGGGTACCTTTCCCTCCTGTAGACACGCTGGTTATGGAGTTTACATCTTGGAAGTAAAGCTAAAAGCTGATATTGTTTGAAGAGATCCAATTGCATGTCTTCTTCACTGGTGGGGCTGGCTTCTTCTTGTTTCCATCAAGTTTTACTAATGGGAAAAGAATCCAGTTCATTGTGCATAAGGCCAAACTCTTGAGTTCCTTGTCTGATGCTTTTCTAAGTGAGTTTTCTGCTCCTTTAATCCTGGGACCAGATGGGAGTGAGTTAAGCTTCCGCCATAAGTTACAGCAACCTAAGGTCAGCACTGATTCAGGCTGGCTTGGAACAGCTCCCTCTTCAGGATCACAAGGTTGTAATGTGCTCTTCCCATGTTTCCCCTTTTCCTATTGGCTATGCACCTGACTACTTGTCCACTCTGTGCCACTTAAGACTTCTCTCTTGCGGGCCCAGGGGTTCACCAATGGTGTAACTATGCTTGTACAGTGCAAAGCAGCCAGAAAAAGGACTATGTCTCTCGCCCCAGGAATTTGTTGTTCAGAAACATGGGTGAGTCATCTCATTCCACTCCAGGAGGAACCCCACAAAACCATCATCGTTTCCCCACACAGGGGCTTGAAATCATTCCACTAACTTTCACATGCCACCCTTGATATTTCTCATAGTTCTGAGTGTCTGTACTCCTGGGGCCAGAAGTGGAAAAACCAGTTTTTGTGTATATTGGGCATAAACTTATGCATGAGGAGATAAACATTTCCTTAGAAAGCCTGTTCTTGTCCTGACAAGTTTTCTGGAAGATTGAAGAGCCTTGGGGGTGATTTTTTTTTTTTATTTTTATTTTTTTTAAATCAAGCTATGGCTAGCAGATCAGAAGTACTGGGCCACTTATTCTAACCATACACTACTGCTGAGCCACTTTTGAGATCCATCCATCTTTAGAGGATGCATTTACCTTCTTCAAGAGAACAAGTCCATCAGCTAGCCTTACTTTTTTCCTTCTGCTATTCATTCTTCAGGCAGCTTGACTCATAACCCTTATTTTTCTTAGGGTATGTCTACATTGAAATCAAAGATGTGATTGCAGTAGGCATATTGCTAACTTTAATTTAGCTAGCACAGTCAAATTCAGTGGTGAAGATGTGGCAGAATGGATCCTGGGATGGGATAGGAACTTGAATATATACCCAGAGTTCTGGATATGTTTGCACACCCTATGCTATCATGTTTTCATTCACATATATTAGCCATGCTAGTTAGATAAAAGATAATGCTGGTATGCCTACCCAAGCTGTAATCCCACCTCTGATTCTAATATAGACAGATCTGGAGAAACAATCTCCAGGAGCCAAATGCCACAGCCCTAGATCACTACTATTCAGGGAAAACACCCCTGAAGCACAATTTGGAGGGGCAAGAGGCAATTCTTTTGCAGCAAAAGCAGATTCCGTTGACATCAACAGATGTTGATTGCATGCTGCAGTGAAAAGATGGGGTTCCCAGCATCTGGCTTGCAAAGGGCAGTGTGAGAACATTAGCATTTGAGCCAATATAAACTGAAAAAGGAAAGGCGCCAACAACAGAAGTCTAATTGTGCATTAAAAAATGACCCTGACCGCACTGGAGGACATTTTAAAGCAAAAACAAGAAACCAAAGTATTTAATCAGAGAAGTCCTCAGTGACAAGGGGAAAAACAACTAACGAAGGACCCAGACTGTTCTGCCAGGATGATAGTTTAAACAAGCCACAAGAGACCATTTTCTTGCATTTTAAGAATTAGACTTCCACCCGCTCAATAGCTATCTTATACCCTTGTATGCTTCTATTTGGAGATTCTTTTGACTAGAAATTGGCCGAATACCTGGAACTGTTCAGCATCAGGGTTTGGTGGGGGACCAATAAATTAAACTAAAAGACACCACACTTAAAACTGATACAAGTACATGTATATATTTACACTCTGCATGAGGTTCTGGGCTCCAATTCATATCTAGTCCATCTCTCATTGTTGCACTTAGTAATATGGCATGAGATTAATCACAACTTTATCAAAGTTTTTGCAGTCTCTAAGGCTATGTCTGCACTTGTTAATTTAAGTTGACTTAGCAAGTCAATTTTAAGTCGACTTTCTTAAGTCGACTTAGCATGTCCACACTCAAATTTTAACTCAACTTAGAGGGGACTGGATGCCACACTAGATGCCTAGGTCGACTTGTAGGGGCTAGGTGGACCTGGGACTGGTTCACGGTGGCAGGGGGCCACCCCTTGCCAAATGCCAGGGGGCTCAGCCTTTGCCCCATTGTACCTTAGTACAATGGGGCAAAGGGGGACAGGGACCCAGGCAGGGCATAGGGGCAGGGCTCTGCCCTGCCCTTTGGGGGGGCACACCAGGCTGTGGCTGTGCCAGCCACCCTGTCAGGGAGGGCAGTGGGGAAGCCTGGGAGCCTCCTAAGTCGACTTAAAGTCGACTTAGGGCTACTCCATGTCTACACTGGCTAAGTCGACTTTCTAAAGTTGATTTAGCCAGAAAAGTCGACTTAAAATGAGGTTTAAGAAAGTCAACTTAATTTTTCCTTAAGTCGTCTTAAGCAGCTGCTTAAGTCGACTTAAGGAAAGTGTAGTGTAGACGCAGAGTAAATTAAGTTGACTTAAGCAAGCTTAAGTTGACTTAACTTACAAGTGTAGATGCACCCTAATTGTCTCCAAGAGGGTGGGTACCTGTTTTTTACAAGACATAAAGGTGAGCGAGAGTGGACATTAATGAGCCTGAGAGAGAAGCTTGTCTTAAATACTTTTTAAGATGGAGGGAAGCATTGCAGGAATCTATGAATCACTTTACCATATTAGGCTGGTGGTGCCATCTCATCCTGTATCCTGTCTCAGAACAAGAGGCTGCAAAGGACTTGCAAGAAACCTCATAGCAGATAGGCCATGTCTACACTTGTTAATTTAAGTTGATTTAGCATGTTCCCACTCAAAAATTAAGTCGACTTAAAGGAGACCCTGCCAAATCAACATAGAGCATGCACAGTGGACGCCTAAGTCGACTTGTAGGGGCTAGGTGGACCTGGGACTGGTCCATGGTGGCGGAGGGGCACCCCTTGCCAAGTGCAAGGGGGCTCAGCATTTGCCCCATTGTACCTGGGTACAATGGGCACTGAGCCTGGCAGGGCATAGGGGCAGGG
Source organism: Pelusios castaneus (assembly GCA_007922175.1). Classification (NCBI taxonomy): domain Eukaryota; kingdom Metazoa; phylum Chordata; order Testudines; family Pelomedusidae; genus Pelusios; species Pelusios castaneus. The sequence goes on from ML685804.1 coordinate 1,769,219, forward strand.
TGCACAGGGCTCTGTCCTGCCTTGGGGGGGCACGCCAGGCTCTGCCTGTGCCAGCCACCCTGGCAGAGAGGGCAGTGGGGAAGCCCTTTAAGTCGACTTCGGGCTACTCTGCATCCACACTGGCTAAGTCAACTTAATAAAGTCAATTTAGCCAGCAAAGTCGACTTAAAATGAGGCTTAATAAAGTCGACTTTAATTTTCCTTAAGTTGACTGAAGGAAAGTGTAGTGTGGACGCAGATTAAATTAAGTCGATTTAAGCAAGCTTAAGTCGACTTAATTTAATCTGCAAGTGTAGATGCACCTATAGTTATGAAGAAAATGGAGTTGTGAGCTCTTTGGAGAAGGGACTGTCTTTAGGATGATGTATGTGTACAATACAATGGGGCCTTGGCCCCTGATTTGGGCCTCAGGGCACTATCACAATAGAAATAAGTAATAGTAGCCTGCCCATCAGAGGCATTGCGAAGGGTGGGCTCTGGTGGGTTGGGGCCCACCCACTTGGAGATCAGGCCTGCCCACCACAGCTCCGACCTCAGCGCAAACTTTGTTGCTGTGGCTGCATGGCCAGCCAACAGCCAGCGGCTGTGGCTGCTGGTTGCTGACTGACCTAGAGCTGCAGCGGCAAGGTTCGTACTGAGGCAGTGGGTGGGCCTGATCTCACCACCTTCCTCCTCATGAGAGCTCCAGTTGCTACTTAGCAATTGGGGTGTCTCAGGCAGCTTCCAGTCACATGACCAGAAGCTGCCTGTGGCCAGGCCCATGCTGCAGACTCGGGGGCCCAGCCAGAAAATGGGAGCTAACTATGCCCCTGCTGCCCACATGGGAAGCCTCTTCATAATCCTTGCCAAAAAGAAATGGCTTTATATCCTGAAAGAAGAACATTCACCATTTCATTCCAGGAGGTGCTCACGCCACATATGATTGGGTCCTGAAGGAAAGAGGAAGACATTTACTGTAAATTGTGTGAGGGGGGAAAAGCAAATTGGACTTGAGATAAGATCACACATTTTATTCTACTGAGAATTAATCAGCAATTTCTTTTGAGCCCCCATTTGGTTCATTTTAATTTATTAGGACATAATCAGAGCTGTTATATTCACTTCTCTCTCTTTTTTTTTAATAGTGGTTGGCTGAATTTATGGGTCGATTTACTACATTGGGGAAAAAACATCTGACATATTCCAAGCATACTTTTGTGCTACAAACTGGAACTATAGATTCATAGAAGATTAGGGCTGGGTAGGACCTCAGGAGGTCCTCTCGGTCAACCACATGCTCAAAGCAGGACCAACCCCAACTAAATAATCTCAGCCAGAGCTTTGTCAAGCCAGGTCTTAAAACATCTATGAATGAAGATTCTCTCTCTCCTCCTTAGGTAACCCATTCCAGTGCTTCATCCTCCGCCTAGCGAAAATTTGTTTCCTAATATCCAACCTAGGCCTCCCCCACTGCAACTTGAGACCATTGCTCCTTGCTCTGTCATCTGCTACCACCAAGAACAGCCTCGCTCCATCCTCCCTGGAATCCACTTTCAGGTAGTTGAAAGCCACTAACAAATCCCCAATCATTCTTCCTTTCTCCAGATTTAGTTAACGCAGTTTCCTCAGCCTCCTCTTACTTAATGGTACATTAGTAAGAGAAGGTGGTGATCTCATTGTTAATGAAAATTGTGTAAAGGCTATAGGATTTAACTATTCCAATTTGTCATTGAAATGTCATGAATGCATTGCATAACACATATACATCCAGGAATCCAGCTGAATATAGTTCAAGGTGTGGTCTTATGCACAGTCTACACAAAACTAAGAGGAATGGCTTATGGAAAATGAATAAGCTCAGGGAGTGGATATTTGGAGAGTGACTGCAATCTACAGGAGCATTCAGCATTCCTAAGTGGGAGATTCTTGCTTGTAAAATTACAACCTCAGAGGGCAATCTGGGAAGGATGAACCTCAGAAGGTTGAAATTTGGTTTGAATTAGGCTGAATTTTAAATACAGATGGAGGGAAGTTATTTTAAACCTTGATTTAGATCATGTTTTCTGTGGTTTCATCGTTTTGATTCCATGCATTTTAAAGAGAGGCACTCATGATACAATTCAGATTGGGATCTGGGGTCAAATATTTATTTTCTCTCTGCCTACAAGGTATGGGTAATTTGAATCCAGCTTTTGGTTTATAGTCTCATGTGAACTTTGAGTCTTTCATTTCAGCAGAATTGATCTGGAAGGATTGCAAGAATGTGTGTATGTTAGAAGTTATTAATGTGCCCACTTTTTATGACAGTCACATACTTTTGCTTCTGCTTCAAATTCTGGTTGAAACCAGAAATATATATAATGAGAGAGAGAGAGAGAGAGAAGAGATCATTAACAACTTTTTTGATCATTTAGAGAATTTTGTCTTCAGGTTGGTTTTGGTCACTAGTTCCAAGCGGTCCTGCTACAGTTACCTCTCGGACCAGCTCCTGCGCTCCACTCAGGATTAAATCTAGAGTTGCCTCTCCCCTTGTGGGTTCCCATACCAGCTGCTCCATGAAGCAGTCATTCAAAGTATCGAGAAATTTTATCTCTGCAATATGTCCTGAAGTGAAATGTTCCCAGTCAATATGGGGATAGTTGAAATCCCCCACCATTATTGGGTTTTTAAATTTGATAACCTCCCTAATTTCCCTTAGCATTTCAAAGTGGTTACCCTGAACGTGGACTTAGTAAGTCGACCTAACTGCCCTTAAGTCGACTTAATAAGATCGATTTAAGGGTTAATCCATGTCTACACTGTGCTTAAGTCGACCTAAGGAGTCAATTTAAGGGTTAGGTTGACCTAGCTGGCAGTTCTTACTAAGTGGACTTAAGAAATTCCTTAAGTTGACTTAATGAAAGCTTAAGTCAACTTAATGAAAGTCCAGTGTGGACGGGGAGTAATTCAGGTCAACTCAAGGCTACTTAAGTCAACCTAAATTGCCAGTGTAGATTCACCCCTAGAAAGCAATAGAAGGGAAGTTAAAGTGAGTTCCTGGAGTGATCCAAAACAAAAGTACAAGGCCCCAGGGAGGCAACCCAGGCTTTGGGTTTCTGTTGGAAAGTCTGAGGTGAGACAGATAGGAGTTGGGCCTCCAGGAAGTGAAAGTCCTGGGAAGTATTGCTCCATATAGAAGCTGAAAAGAACTCTGAAGAGCAAGGGGTGCAGAGTCTGTGGAGGAGGGAGGATGGGAAGGGTCTGGGGGAAAAAGGCCTAGACATACCTTAGCTGCTTGCTGCAGGGTCCCTGGACTAGAACCCAACCTATAGTTAGGGCCTAGGTTCCCCTATTGGTAACTGAAGGAGGTAGAAAGGTTGTAAGGACCTTTAACCACAGGGCTGGGCTGAAGATGTGTCCTATGTTTTCACTGAATAAAAACCAATTAGGTCTGAAACAAACTAATTAATGAAACCCCTTTTAATTTTAAATGAATCATTCTACAACAATTCCGTGACAGGGACCTTGTCATATCTGAGTGGTAATCAGGAGCATCAAAGCATGTTCTATAAAATTTCTAGTCAAGCAAATGAATGCAATTAGCTCAGCTGTGCATTTTGTCACTGTCTTCCTACTAGTTACACATCCAGTGTGAGCTGTGTGGCTACCAAGTAATTTAATGGTATGCTTTACTTCTCAAGACTAGGACATGCTAATTTCTGCTAAAAATATAGGACCTATAGAACTATAGTACCTTTTCTCTTTTAGTGTTTGTTTTTCCTCTTCTTTTCTTTTTTTGCCTTAAAATTTCTAAGTGCTGCAGGATCATTTTAAATGTCAGAGAACATCCAACCCAACAGAGCATCTTGAATTCTGCTGTGTGGTGGGATTCAGTGTCATTACAGATTGTTTTCAACCTAAACCAAGTTTGCCAGAATTGGGCTAGTGGGAAGAAATGAAGGCTGGATCAGTGGCAGTAAATCAGTTTTGTGAGGAACATGAGGAAGTGAAGTGGCTGTGTAATATTCCCCTCCCCTGGAAGATGAGGTTCGAGGATTCAGCAGCAACAAACACCGGGACACAAATGACAGAATAAAGTGGATTTATTAACTAACAAACTACTTAGTGGATCACCTAACACCCATACCAGTGTGATTACTGGAGTCAGAATTAAAGATGCAAGATAAATGGCTTATGCCCCTTCTGCAGTCGGGGACCCCAGGCGACGCGGGCTTCAGCGGGGGAGCGTGTTGTCCAAGGCCTCTTTTCCCAAGATCCTGAGGCGAAGTCTAATTTGGGCCTGGGAGTGAGCTATTCTTGTAGCCCACTTATTCACAAGGAGGGGTGATCAAGCCCTACTCCAGGTCACGTAGACTGCTGCTGATGGGCTCAAATTACTACTATCAAAAACCTGCAAACTACTTAACACTAGAACTGTTACTTGATTACTTTGTTTACTAGAGAGTTTAGCTGAAAGGAAATGTGTCTGGGGGGCCCCCACCGCCCACTAATGCTCCACCGTCACAAAATCTTCTTCCAAAGGGGTAGCCGTGTTAGTCTATTGTAGAAAGACAACAAAATCTTCTGTTCCTCTTACAGGCTGGCTGGAGTAATTTGGCGAGGGTGCTGAGAACAGAGCTTATAGCTCATTCTAATCATTGTACCACATTCCCTCTCTGTGACAGGGAATCAGAGGAGGCCAGTGTCTAGGGCACTCTCCTGAAAGTTAGGAGATATGGGCCCAGATCCACAAAGGTATTTAGGCACCGATGTGATGCTCAGAAACTCTGCTGAGTTGTGGCCTAACCTTGAAGGTACCTAAACACACTTGGCTCTTACATTTTGCTGTAGGTGTTCCTTAGGTGCCTGGGGGTGCACATGCAGCATGGCTGGTTCACTCCTGGAACCTAAACACCTGAGCCCCTAGTGTGATCCTCAAACCTGCTAACAAATGGTCTTTCTTTATCTGTTTGATTGTGGGTCCCAGTCTGCTAGGCATTGCCAAGGGCATGCCTGCCAGATGGGGGCTCATTTAAAATTCAGCTGGTGTTACTGTCCTATTAACACTCATCCAGGGTATAGGAGACCCATGTTCAGTCCCTGCCTTGGCCTGACTGGGGGGCAGGGGTCTCTCACCTGTTAAAGTGCTCTAACCACAGGCGTGAGTTATTTTCACTGGCCTAGTGACTATTTAATTCATTAGTCCAAGTTGAACAGCTTCAACAGAAGAGATCGAGGGGTCCCTGTGTCAGAACATCCTGTAAGTCAGGGCGAGGACACTCATCTGAGAGGCAGGAGATCCCTGTTCAGATGCTTTCTCCCTCTCAGGCAGAACTGAGAATCAAATCCAAATTTCTTTTACCATAGGTGTGTGTAAAAAGTTCTGTGAAGGGGATGGTATTATCTGTCCTCTCTTTCTTGCAAGAATTGCCTTTATGTCAGAAGGTAGGTTCTTGGCTATGGATTGACATCGCAGGTGGGACTTAAGGCCCCAACTGTGAGTGGGGCAGGACACCTCGCTCATTCTTTTTGTTGGCATCTCCCCTTGTCTAGGTTAGATGGCTCCCACCTAGCACGCTGGCTTTCGTTGCTCTAACGCACTTAGCTCTCCCCATGCATGGTGCAGATTTTGTAATTAAGGTATTACTTTGATTTGGTGTTGAGGTCCCTTTATGGATCTGGGCTGTGGGGTCTATTCCTGGCTCAGCTGAAGACCCAGTGTTGTGATCATGAACAAATCATGCCCCCATCTTTACCTCATTTTTCCTGCCAGCCCTTTTTCTATTTAGATTATGACCAAGATCTTAAAAAATCATTACTGCTCTGGGGATATCTCAATATTTTAGGGGCTCACCTAACACCACCTTAAAGGGATCTGATTATCAAAGGGCAGGTGCTGAGCATCTGAGAAATTCACCCCTTCACACGTGTCCCAAATCTGGTTCCTAAAATCTCAGGCATCCAAACTTGCTGATCACTCATGCAGGCTCTTCAGAATAGGCGGTCATTCAGGGGATGACTGCTACAGCTGGAAGCATGCCTCACGCCTCGTGGTAGCTCCCCTTACACTGGTGCCTAAAAGTAGCAGTCTCACTTGTGCTAGCCGCCAGAATGCAAACTGGATCCCATGGTCCTACACTGCCTCCTGTATTATCTCTCAGCAATGTGTCTCCTTTTTCACATGCAAACTCCAGCATGTCTGTTTAGGCGTGCTGGAAAGCATGCTCCCAGCTGCAGTGTAGACAAGCCCTTCCTGTATGTTTTGTACAGCTCCTAGTGCAACGGCTCCTGATCACTGGGGCCTCTGTAGGCTACTGTTCAGCAAGTAAGTTAGCATGAGCACTCTCTTCTTTGACTGGTCAGAGGCAGGGAGTTGACTCCAATATTTAGCTAAGAGATATATATTTGTGAATTTTCCCATAAATTGTGCCCATTCTTAACCGTCTTAATGTTGAGGAATGACATTGAGACAGATTGATAGTATCCAAGGCCAGAAGGGACTATTAAATCATCTAATCTGACCTCCTATATGTCGCAGACCATTAAATTTCACCTCTGTATTGAGGCAAATAACTTGTCTAGCTTAACACATTGCTTCCAGACAGGCAGCCAGTCTTGATTTGAAGACATCAAGAGATGGAGAATCCACCACTTTGCTTGATGGTTTGTGCCAAGGTTTAATCACAGGCTGTGTTTAAAAAATGTACGTGTGATGTTTAAGTTGAATGTCTCTGGCTTCAGCTTCCATCCATTGGTTCTTGTTATGCTTTTCTGCACTAGATTAAAATCTTGCAGTATCTGTTATTTTCTCTCCATGGTACATTGTAAGCAAGTCACCTCTCGATCATCTTTTTGAGAAGCTAAATATATGGAGCTCTTTGAGTTTTCCAGACTCCGCATATTTTTTTGTGGCTTTCTTCTGCACCTTCTCCAATTTTTCACAGCCTTTTAAAACTTTGAACATTAGAAGTGTGTGTGTGTGTGTGTGTGTGTGTGTGTGTGTGTGTGTGTGTATTCCTGGATCATTCTCTCCACTGCCACGTGCAGAGGTAAAATCACCTCCCTGCTTTTACTTGTCTTTGTAAATTGTGACAAGGTCAGACTGGAGGGTTTTCAGAGAGTTCTAGAAAACCAATATATTAGCCCCTGGCTCAGCAAGTCCCTTTCCCCCTTGTAGCTGCTCAGCTACAGCTGGTTACTCCAGGTTAATCAGCACACCTGGAGCTAATCAAGGCTCCGCCCAGGACTTATTAAAAAGCCTTCCCTCCAGAGAAAGGATTTAGCTGGAGCGTGAGGATGGGAAGAGCTACTGGAATGTGTGAGAGGAGGTGAGGTGCATTTGGAAGGCAGACAGATCTGGAGAAGGAGTAAGAACACTGTTCAGGAAGATCCCACAGGTACAAAAACTGAGGGAAGAAAAAAAACTTCTGCCCAAAGGGGTCAAGGCCCTTCTGAGGTCTGGAGGCCTGAGGGAAACAGATCCACCACTAGAGGGACACCTGGAATCCACCAACATGGAGGAGGAACTTTGTCACAATATCCAAGGACCACATTTGACCTTATTTCTACATCCATAGGCTGGTAACTCTTTTTGAGTTCCTTGTTCAATGTGATCCCTAAATCCTTTTCAAAGAGAGGTCTTCAGACACAATCCCCAATTTTTCAGATATGACCCACATTCCTTGTTCCTAGAGGTAGAACTTTGCATTTAGCTGTGTTTAAAACACGTTTTGTGGGAATGGGCCTAGTTTACGAAGCAATTCGGATCACACGTTATGTCTGGCCTGTTTGTCTTTCTCCATTGTTTATTATTCTGCCAGTCGTTGTTTGTAAACCTTATGAACAGTTTTTTTTTTTGTTTTTTTTTTTAAATTTCCAGATCACTGATAAAAATAACCTTAGCATGTGTATCGTCACTAGAAACCCCACTCCATTCAATGATGATTCCCCATGGACTACTACTTTGAGATCTATCAGTTTGTCAGTCCTTAATCCATTTATGTGTGCTTCATTGGTATAGTATAGAGCAAATATTTTAATCAGAATGTTGTATGAGGCTAAGTCAAATATTTTCTAAAAGTCAAAGCAACTTTCATCTATGTAGTTATCTTTATCAATCAAATCTGCAGTCTTGTCAGGTCATTCTTTAATGAGTTCTATTTTCCACAAAGCCATGTTGACTTTTATTAATTATATTCCTATGTTATTCTTTATCAAGTGAATCAGCTTTTGCAGTGATTTACTTGGTACTGATTGCAAGCTATAGCTAAGTGGGTCATCCTAGCAGCCCTTTTGAGAATGACTCAACATTAGCACTCTAAATTTCCCTGGCACTCCAAGACTTATTTAAAATGAATACCAGTGGGCCAGAGATCTGCTCAGCCAACTCTCTTAAGACTCTTTGGTGCAAGTTATCCAGGTCTGCCAATCTTAAACAGTTTAAGGCAGTGTGGTCTAGTGGATAGATCAGAGGTTGAGGACTCAAATCTGAGTTCTGTTCCCTGCTCACCTGCTTAAGGCCATTAAAAAAGTCACTTCACTTTGTTGTGCCATCTGTAATATGAGGATAACGATGCTGACCTCTGTGGATGACAAATGCAATGTTATCTTTTATTGGTATTGTTCAGCATCCTCTTGAGTTATTAGTAATTAATATAATCAATGTTTTGGGAAGTATTTTGTCATCATTTACATCTTTCCAATGATTTGAGATGAAGTGAACCTTAAATACCAAAGCAACCAATACTCACATTAGGAAGGAAGGAAGTCCAGACATTGTTGTGGTGAACATCTGTCCAGAAATATAATACATTCCTTATTACGTGAGCTTGAGGATGAGAAAGAAACCCTACAGATACAATGATGAAACTAATAACCTCCCCCACCCCCAAAAGTTGGTTAATTACATTAAATGTTCCATGATTACACTTCCCACTAACTATAGGAACTACAGATTGCTGTGTATATGCTTTTGTCCAGGAAGAAATACATCATTGACTTTCGAGGGAGAGAAAAGAGAACTTGGATAACAGTGGTGACACAATTTCCATTTGCAAATTTGTCTTATTTCCTACTTGTGTGAGGCCAGATGTAAACTAAGAAATACGGTCCAGAGGGGTTTCGTCTATTTCAGAAAAACAAACAAGGAGCACTGTGGTATTTTTAAAGACTAAAAAATTTATTATGGCATAAGCTTCTGTGGGCTATAACCCACTTCCTTGAGTGCATGAAGTGAAAACGGCAGAATGGGGTTAACGAGGTCAATTCAAACAGTGTGGATGTAGCCCATTAAGAACAATAAGTGAGAAGATGAGGATGCTTGTCCCTATTTAGACTCATTTTGATAGTGTCAAGTTAGTTTGCAGATGATTTCCAGCTCTGCAGTTTCATGCTGAAGTCTGTGCTCAAAGAAAAGATAATAGACATGGTAGGCCACTGCCTTCCAATTAAAAAGAAACCAAAAAACTCAATCATATAAAACTAACATGGCACACATTAAATGAATTAGGAGCTGGCTATTAATCAATCTCAAAATAGAATTGTAATGGAGAATCACAGCTCCAGGGGTGTGTCTATACTTGTAAATTAAGTCGACTTAAGTTTGCTTTAGTCGATTTAATTTACTCTGCGTCTACACTGCACTTTCCTTAAGTCGACTTAAGCAAGCTGCTTAAAATTAAGTTGACTTTGTTAAACCTACTTTTAAGTCGACTTTTGGCTTAAGTTGACTTTCTAAAGTCAACTGAAGCCAGTGTAGACCTGGAGTAGCCCTAAGTCAACTCTAAGTCTGAGGCTGAGCCCCCTGGCATGGGGTGCCCCCCTTGCCACCGTGGACCAGTCCCAGGTCCACCTAGCCCCTACAAGTCGACCTAGGCATCCAGTGTGGATGCTCTAGGTCGACTTTGTAGGGCCCCCACAAAGTCGACTTAAAATTTAAGTGTAGACATGCTAAATCAACTTAAATTAACAAGTGTTGACATAATCCCTGATCCCAAACTAGCTTGGATTGTAGTCTGAGCTGCAGTTACTCTTTGATTGCAGTATAGACCTACCTCTTTGTGGAGAAACTAGCTGGAATTGTCCTCTTCTGAGCTAGCCGATCCTCCTGATCGATAGTTTCAACCAATCAGGGGACACAGCAATTTGCAAACATAGAAGGCAAGGTAGTGCAGAGCATATGTTGTAACTCAGGCCCGGACTTCACTTAAAACATAGGTCAACACAGCTATGGGATTCATCCCTGAACCCCTCATTATTCTGACTTGACCCTCTCTGTGAACACAACTAGGTCAATGGAAGAATATTTCCATCACTGGGGTGCAGTCTTACAGACCGAGAAACCACCTCTGTAACTAGTCTTTGTCTACACAATGGGATTATAGAAACATTGAGTTGCTGTTATAAGGTCCATAGTGTAGAAATGACCTTGCACATACATGATACACCAGCTAACCATACCTACGTGTAAGAATGCAGATATCTTTGGTCAAGAGATCAGCGTTGAACAGCTTATTGGAAGAAAGACGTTTTGAGCTACTTTGATTCCTTCTCGTAGGGGGCAGTGATGACAAGACACCAGATACTCATTATAAATGGTGCTTTATGAAGGCTAGTGAATGACGTTTAATTTGGGTAGTTGCAATTTTTGGGGATCAGATCAAGGCCTCTGTGAACTCTTCTCCCTCCCCCCCGCCCCCAAGTCAGATGGTTGAAAAATGGGAACATAACATTTCAAAATGTCAGAACATTGCAAGGTATGAAAGAGGCTCAATTTCCTTTTCTTTTTGAAGCATTTTTATTGACTTAAAAAAAAAAAAAAATTTCTAAATTGTGTTCAAAATAATTTTTCTTTCCAAAAGCATGGAATGAGAATTGTACCTGGAAAAAATCATAATTCATTTGCATACACATAACAAACACATCCATGGTTCGTGCTCTGCCATTGACAGAGAGAGCAATATGCTGTGGGCAGCTATGCCATTGTGGTGGACTGACAGCACTTGCCACTGGACTGGTGCCTCCTGCTGGTCATCTGGGGAATAGCTCATGCCGACATACCTATCCGCAGCCTGTGCACTGTCACTCTTCCTCAGTCCTCTGGTAGTCCTTCTCACCGCCATTAGGACCCACAATGTCTTCTGGACTTGGCCCTCAACTGAGCCACAACCAGTGTCCCCAACCCCCTTTCAGGAGATTTGACAATCCTGGCTGTGCAACTCACTTCAGTGACCACTGCAGTCCATCGCTACCCTACTGGCAGTCTGGGAAAGGCAGGGAGGGACTTGGGTCTACCATCTTTCCTGGCCCAGGGTCAGGAAAGTCTATGATTATTGCTGGCTTCTGTGTGCTGCACAATACTTGTAAAACTAATGGTGAAAAGTTTCTCTCTGGGTGGAGCACAGAAGTGGATCACCTAGCAGCTGACTTCGAGTAACCATATATCAGGGCTCTGAGAGCGCACGACGTGAAGCCATTTGAATCAGGGAGGCCTTGAGGAGCCACTTAGACCATGAGCATCAGCAAAGTGTCTTTGAAAACCGCACCGTGCCATGCTCTAACTGCTAGTCAGCTTGTGCAAACATTTGGATGATTCTTGGCCATGATTTGGACTCGGCAATGATCCAGTTACCACTGCGTATCCATTTAAGCAGCAACTGCCCATGTGTAGGAGACAAATAATGACTGCTTATCTTTCAGAGCCTTTTTTTATTAAATAACACAGAGAAAGCACTGGAAAGCAGTGAGAGGCACAGCGTAGGCTCTCCCAGCAGTGTGTAACTCCAGGTATCATTTTGGAAGCTGTCTGAAGACTGGAATGAACAGGGTACCGAGACAGGCCAGGAGGTTCTCTATTGGCTGTGAAGGGGACGTGAGCATGTATGAATTCAGTCTGCAGCATTTTTAGACTTTAACAGCTCTGGTTGCTCCTCCATGGCCTTTATCATCCGCTCATGATCTGCTAACACACATGCCTGGTTTTCCCTCCTCTCCTGCCTATCTATTTTTTAATTTTCATTTACACTCTGTCTCCAAGTCCTGATTTCTTTAATCCTGCCCCTGAGGATTGGATCAGTTCTTGAAACTTGTGCTCTTTGCTCCTCCATGGTTGTTTCTTATCACCTTCCTCTGTAGCAAGGGGCATGACTCACTTGCTGGTGGATTTGCTGGACTTTAAAGTCTTTAAACCATGATTTGAGGCCTTCAGTAACTCAGTAATAGGTTAGGGGTTTATTACAGGAGTGGGTGGGTGAGGTTTTGTGGCCTGCATAGGTGCAGGAGGTCAGAGTAGATGATCATATCGGTCTCTTTTGATCTTAAAGTCTGAGTCTATGCGTCTAATTGGAGGTGCCCCCTGGTGTGTAAGGGGGTACCCCTCAAGGCCACAAGGACCAAGGAAAAGAAGCATGCTTGTTAGTGCATGAACAGCATTAATTCATTACAGTAAAATACACCTCTTTTTCACTGTCCCCAGGCAAGTGCACAGCTTGGCGAGCACCCTGACATGGTGTGTTCGGCCCTTAAGTAAGGGGTGGGACAGGCCAGACCTATTAAGGGATCTTGCTGGTTGTTAAGGGGATCACTGCATGTAGCTCGGGACAAAATTGTCAGTTCTGACACCATTTCCTACAGATGGGGGTCCTGTTCATTGCCCTTCTCCACCATGCTACAAAAAATCTGACTAGGTATCAAAGTTCCTTCAGCTAAATGGAGTTGTGATTGCATAGCCTCCTTTACCCATGTGCTCAGCAGGCCCAACAGCTCTGGTGTGTTCCAAGCAGGGGAGGATTTGCTGCATGTAGCTGCCATGGTCAGCTGAGAAGACAAACGAGAAGTGGAATTTTAACAATTCCTGGGCTTCTAAAGGGGTAGAATGGCTGCAGAGCAGTGGAGTTCAAAGTGCTGCCCAGAGTGGTCAGGATGGGCATTGTGGGACACCTGCTGGAGGCCATTTACCACAAGATAACCAAGCACACTGACACTGTTGCTAAAGGTTTGCTGCAAAATGCTCTACGCCTCTCCTCAAGGTGATTTTTTTGTTGCCAAAACAAAGCAATTGGGTCGACCGTGAAGGCATGGTAGTGGGTACACCACCAGTATTTTGGTGAAAAAAGCTCACTTTGGTCGACAAAAGTCCATAGTGCAGACTAAGGTCTACTACAGCTACAACAAAGGCTATAAACAACTTTTGACGGAGTTAAGAAGAACCTCCCTCTAGGGACTGATTAATCATGTTGCTGGCTTCGTGAAGCATCAAGTGCTCTGTGCAGTGGGTATATAGAAATTCCTCTGGAAATATTTGGATGAGAATAAGCAGAGTGCTTATGTAATGAAACCTATCTGCCCAAGATACTAAACATCTCTGAAGTCCAGGTTTTCTTATGGGTTTCCAGAATTTCCTGTTTTTGAACATCCCAGCACGATAATCTTGACATTTCAGTATTTGTGTCCTCTTAAGGCAGGCCTGTGGGAAAAAAAGCACCAAAAAGATTTGGCTTCGCTTCCAAATTCTGTGTAGCTTTATGATCTACATGTAGCTCAACTAATTTATGCCTTCTTAGGAACTGGGGAAAAAAGCAGTTTGTCAAGGGAGGATGGTTGTAAAGAAGCAGCCAGGAGCTCAGCAGACATTACATCCAATTTTGACTCTGTTATAGCATATGTGTATGAGGTTGGCTGCACCAGAGCAGGACAAAATAATTGTCTGTTTGTGTAGCAACTATGACAAGTTGGGGCGAGGGGGTGTGGGGGAGAGAGAATCATTTGAGTTAGACTGAAAACTTTTAGAGAATCAAAACAAATTTTAAAACAAGCTACTGTCATTTTATTTGCATGCTGAGTATTTTAAAATGCAAGGTCACTTTGAACTGAGAAATCATAACCTTTTGTTTAAAAAAGATTGAAACAAAATACACACTTTTCTTTTTCTTTTTCTAAAATGGATTTTTCTGCAACAAACTGTTCATCAAAGCCAGCAGACATTCACAAAATATGTTGGTGTTGCCAAATCTTCATTTTTTTTTTTTCTCACCTCAAATAGTTTGGATGAAAAAATGTGGCCCAGCTCTAGGCCAAACCACATTTGACTTTTGTCTTAGTCCCCGTCTGTAAAATGGGGAAGGAAATTCCTGTACATTGAGAATACTTCCTTTATCTGGAGTGTCTCTTATCCCTTTTTTAACTTTTTCTTACCTCTTTCTTTCACACTTCAGCATACACCTCTTTATCAGATTATTTTCCTCACGACATAAGTAGTTGTGTATGTTTGGTGTAGTAATCAGTTTTGTTAGAAGAGGGTTAGAGTGGGAAAAAAAGCTGTGTGGAGAAAGGCAGTGAGTGAAAGCAGATATTTCTGGGGCTTGAGACAGGAGTGGCATTACGGCTGTGGTGTACAGTAGTTATATTTCTAGTACGGTGTGCGCCTTCAGGTGAAGGAGCAGAGGGTTTGACTGTTAGATGTTTTAGGTTTTGATTTCATTGCTTGTGTGTGTGTGCATGCGTCTATCCCCCAAACTGCTACAAAACAATGTTTTTTTAAAAAATTTCCTAGGGTGGTTTTCTCATGCTGATGTGTGGGAGTGGGTGGACAGAAGTGACAGAAGAAGTTTTCCACTAGGAGCCGTGTATCAATCCTTATGCATCAGGTACTGTTTTAGGATAAAATCTAACAGAAGTCCTGAATGTTTCCCATGCTGACTGCCATTGCTAATTTCTGACCATCCTGCACTGCTCTTTGCATGTCCAGTGTGAGACCCATAAGGTTTCTTTCTCTGAGTAGTGCTCAAGAAAGGATTCTTTGTCAGGCCCTCTTGCATGTTTCTCCAGCTGCCCAATAGCACCCCTGCCTTGGCAGACCCCCAGATGGAAAAGGTTTTATTTGCTGCTCAGGCTCATCAATCAAGTTGGCAGGTCAGCAGTCCCCATTCAGTTTTAACTTAAGCGACCTACACACTGAAAAGGTGGGTGAGAGCTCTGTGTCACATGGACACTTGTCTGTCTCACTAACAGAAAAGTTGGTCTAATAAAAGATATCGCCTCGCCCACCTTGTGCCTCTACTATCCCGTGTTACAATGCCTCCACAAACAGCTCACAATTAGTTCTAATATGAATAATGGCTAAAATTTTACTTTCAGTCCAATATTGCATCCTCCCTCCAAGCCATCCATTGCACCACTGCTACTGAGGAGTCAGCTCTCTGCCGTCTTTTTTGCATTTAAGACAGATCTGTCATTTTGGAGAAGCAGGACTGCTGAGAAAAGACTTCTCCCAGAGCCCAAATTCAGAGACTTCCCATTAAGAAGGCCTGAAAATACCAAACCAACTTATATAGAAATTTTAACGTGAAATTTCACACCAACAAGCTTTCATCGGGGAAATGGGAATGTATGCCCCATTATCAGGCCAGTTTAGGATTGAGTACCAGTTAGGAAGCTGCTGTTACTAGGTGCCTTCATCAAAATAACTTAGAAGCAGACCTCTAATGCGTCACAGAAGGTGTACCTTTTCTCTGCATTTCAAGCAATAGTGATAGAATTCGAGTGCTACACAGGCTGCTGACTGCAGCACGAGACAGCGCAGCTGTAAATATTTCCAGGGAAACAGAACTAAATGCAAATTTTCTATCTTGTTTGAGTAACAAGTGCTTATTTGACCATATTCAGGTCTCTTGTGTTCGAAGAAATTGGCCAGAAATCTCATAAGTACTGAAGGTTTGAGGTATTCCCCCCCCCCCCGGATGGATCAGGCTCCCCAGGGATGGATCGGGCCCTCTGGGGGGGTGGGTTGGGGCCACCTGAACCTATTTTTGGGGCAGTGATGCCCCTGTTGCTGTTCACCAAACTCTATGGAAGGTAGAGCAGCAGCTTGATGGACACGCTATTTGGGGACTCTCCAGTATGGCTACATTGGAATAAAAGCCCTGCAGCACAGCCACAATTGGCCTGGGTCAGCTGATTCAGGCTCCAGCTGCTTGGGCTGCTGGGCTAAAACTTGCAGTGTAGATGCTCAGGTGTTCCCTTGTGGTGCCTCAAAGCCTTTGCTTCAGCCTAAGCTCGAATGTCTACACTGCAGTTTTGAGCCTCACAGCCTGAACCTTGCAAGCCCCATTCAGCACTCTGCACCTGTCCAGGGGAACATCTTATTTAGTGCTTGCACACCAGAATGCTGCCCATCTCCAGCCTCCAGTCTGCTCCATGCTATTGCTGAGTGTGGCAGAGGTCAGCTAAGCAAAAGGGGGAATCAGCAGTCCATATTTTAGCTATCGTGAGGCCGGGCAACCAAAACACACCAGAGCGAGAGACAGTAGGCAGTTTAATCTCTGAGACCATGTACCAGATGCTACAGGGAAGGGGGTTCGATAAGTACCTTGATACTGTCTGATACGGCCAGATCCAAAGGCCTTTGCAGTCAATGCTGAAAACTGCCCTTGGCTACAGTGGCCATTGTATTAGATCTGTAGAGAAGGTCAGGGTTCTACTTCGGGCTCTGCCATTGGACTTCCCGTGTGACAGTCCTTTCGCTGTTCCTACCTGTTTGTACAACTGGGACAACGCTAAGCCGCAAACAGTCGCTCAGTGTTGTTGGGAGGGTTATTCAGCAAATAATCACACAGCCTTTTGAACAAACCAAGTAGAAAGTGCTAGCGCCATTCCAGTGCAGTGGTTATAACAATTCATCATTGCATGTTGTCTCAGACGCTGTAATTCCACTGCAGGGTCGTCTTATAGGCAGTAGATTACCCTCGCTGCACATTCAAGGGCCTGTGAGAGACGATAATATGAAAAGTCAGGTCAATAACAGTAAATCAGACCACCCATCGAGGTGATGATGCTGTTTGAAAATGGACAATGGCCCATATTCAGTCAAACTGAGACAGCTTAAAAATACCTAAGAAACTGAAAGCAGGATTCATTACCACTCCTCTGACTTGAGTGGTAGCTGCAGGTGGTTTTGTGATGGGTGGGGGAGTCCTCAGTGAATTTCTGACCTTTAAAAATGTTAGAAACTTGGTTTTGTGCGTGTGTGCGGTGTTTTGTGTTTGAATGCAAAATTCACTAAATATAAAGCTTTTTGCCTTTTTGAGATTTAAAAAAAAAAATTTCTGTAGCTCTGCTGCGAATTAATGAGCAAATTTTAGTAACTCTTTTTGTTGGTTTTTATGAAGTACGGTATTTACAGAATCCAGCCAGAAACAGATGATAGCTCAAGAACCAGAGAGGGGTAAAAGCAATCAAGGAACTGGATTAATATTAACTGAAAAACCTAAGCTGGATCATATTAGCTCAAGGTGTTATCCTATACTGTGAGAATTTAGCAGCTAGAAAAACCTACTTCTCAGTGCTTGCTTCTTCCCTGCCCCCACTGACCCTTCCCTTTTATAATGCTTCCAGAAGGAAACGTGGTTCCTGTCTTACAAGAGGAGGCTGGACTCTGAATTCCAGGTTGGCAGATGGACACAATCAGATATGATCAACAGGGAGACAGACAGACAGAGTGATGCAAGCAGGCAAATATAATCAGGAGATGCAGATGTATACAGGACCATCATAGGGGGATGAGTTCAACATTAGTGCTTATAGTGAATCCATGAAACAGGGGCACTTGTCACTGTCTGAATTGACTCACGACTGGGTGTGCCAATCTCATGTCACACTGTCTGAAACAGGGCAGACAGTGAAACAGTCTATCATATGATTCCACCAAGATGTGAACTCCTAGATCACCATATTAGTCTGACCATGGAGTCACATGCATCCCCTTTGGGCTTTTTAGCCTTACCACACAGATAACTCAACTTTGTGCTAATGGACTCTGTACCAGACATCGCATCACATCAGGTTTCTCCCAACCTCAAAGGGTCAGTCACTTACTCCAGGTCAATGCGTACTCTTGATTTCACAACAAGCAATTTGTCTAGTAAACTGACTAAGGGTTTATTAGCTAAGAAAAAAAAAAAGAGTTCTTGGCTATGTCTACACTAGAAAAGTTAAGTTGACTTTATTGGGTCAACTTAAAGTCAACCTTATTAAGTCAACTTAAAAGTCGACAACTTTTCTAGTATAGACATAGACCCTTTTCGACCTTATTAAGTCGACTTAACGCTCTCCTGAGCTTGTGATATCAAGGGGCGGACCCTCAATGAGGCTGAAGACATCCCCCGGGAGAGATAAAGCTTTATTTATTTATCTCTACCAGGGGATGCCTTCAGCCATTCAAATCCTGTTGCTGTAGCAGGGAGGCATAAAAGGCCTTGGCCGCATGGAGGATCAGCCCCTTGATATCACAAGCTCGGGAGAATGGGATAGTTTCTTACCTTGTTCTGTAAAACGGTGTGGATCTGTAGACGCAAGAATAAACCTCCATACTGAAAGATTTCCAGAGGGGTAGTCATGTTAGTCTGCGTACAGCAAAAACAATGAAAGTCCTGTGGCACCTTAAAGACTAACAAATTTCTTCAGGTATAAGCTTTTGTGGGCTCCAACCCACTTCGTCAGCTTCATCATCCGGTTGGAACCCATCAGCGGGTTGGGGTCCATGAAAGTTTATACCCAAAGAAATTTGTTAGTTTTTAAGGTGTTGCAGGACTCTCGTTGTTTTTACTGAAAGATTTGTCCAACATTGTCACAGCTGTGGCACTGCATAAAATCAGGGCCTCTAAGTTTCCATTTGGATTCAGTATTTAGGGAGGAGGTGATTGGTAGAGACTGGATGTCACAAAGCTATGTAATGAATCTCCAGAGATACTTTATGAACTTGGCCATCCCGCTGTAGTCCAGTGTTTGCTTTTCAGTTAATAGGGTGACACGGCTGAAAGTCCACATTGCTAGAGAGCTCTAGTGAAGATGACTGTCTTTCGTAATGCTACTGCTGAGGTGGGGAAGGGAGGGATTCCTAAGAGTGTGCAGGCAGCTCCAGAGGGATTCTCAGTTGTCTTCTGACTAATTCATTATCTTGTATTGTGGTAGTTCATTATAAATTTGAAGGACGGTTCAATGATTGCGGGGCTGCAATAGGACTTGGAAAACCTGGGTTCTGGGCGGTCCTCTTTTCCTCTGCAAATATTTGGATGCCGATGAACAGAATGGTAGACTAAAGGTTATCTCAATATGGGACCTCTCCAGACAGAAAACTAGAAGATCTTGGAAGCTCTGGTCTCTTTATGGGAACTTCAGTTCTCCTTTCAGAAATGGAACACTTCCCTACCTTGGAAGTGTCATAAGGATAAAGGCATTGAAGATCAGAGATGCATAGTGGTAATGGGGGCTGGAAGGACATGTACGTATTTAACACAATCAGCCAGCTCTGTTTCTAGATAGCCAGTCCTTCATGAAGGATTTTGATTTTCTGCGAATCTATTGATTATTCATAAGTGTTTGCCAGATAGTTTGGATGGAATTACAGGTGTTGTCAACAAATCAGTCACCTCAGCTATTTTCAATTAGTTATTTATTCACTGTCACCTCTGTCACATGGAGTTGTGAATGAATGAAACACTTCAAATACAAAGATGACAAAAAGTGAATAATGAGTAATACATTTTGTCCACTGTGTCTTTCTGAATTAATAAATATTCATGCTAAAACTCTTGACTCTTCCAAGGTTCATGGTGATATGCAGTAGTTAGCTGAGTAATCTCAGTTAATGAATAATATGATGCCAAAAATTAAACTAAATGAAACTCAGTGCTTTAGTTTCCAAAATATTGGTAGAATAATCAGCTCCACTAAAAAATCTTTGAGTATTGTGGGTGAAAAGATGAATATCGATACAGGGATACAGCATCCAAATGGAGTCTTTCTATGCCAAAATCTACATTTACAGAAAACAATGTGTAAATCTGATCCGATTTGCAGTGTGTTTTGTATCTTTTGCCTGAAAATGGGCAAAGTTTCCCTTCAGCTCAGCGGAGTAGGGACTTTATAATAGTAAATTTTATGTATAATGTTAGTGTGCAGACAGTTTCAGTGCGTGGGATTTTTGGGGCTATCCTCCAAATTTCCTGTTTGGCTCAGTCTTGTAGAGAGTTGGAAGCTATGTCAGAAAGTGATTACTTTCTGGCTTGGTTCCAGATACTCTGGGAGTAGTATGTTCTGACAGAAACAAGTTGAACTCTAACTGTCCATGCTGGAGTCTCTTGTAATTGGCTATGATCACATGCCCCGACACGAAAAAGGATGAGGGGGAAGGAAATGAAAAATATTCATTGTCATTGAAAAGCAGGCTGTGGGAGCCCATAACGGAAAACAACCAAGAAACCAAGAACCAACCTGGATGTATTGCATTTTGTTTCTGGTGCCTCATATAATAGGGTAAGTGATGTGTAGGAGGATGCTTAGTTATTTTAGATGAAGCCGAAGCAAGAAACACTGAAATGGTTTGAATATGATCGTTTTAGCGGGTATTATCTGATAAAGGTGAACCAGAGTAGCCAAACCTATAGGTTCTTTGTGTGTCCCTGATTCTGGGTTCAGCAGGGGACTGGTTCAACGACACCTCAGAGTAAATTCAAGCCACCTCCGGACTACAGTAATTTATGCCAAGCTTTTCATGACTCCCAGGGGAATAACCAGGTTCTTCTAGTGATCAAGAAGAGCTGGAGGACAGACCATTTCCTGCTGCATTCCTACACTGGGTGGCACTGGTGAATAGATTGTGGGTGACAGAGCAGATTCACTGTTTCAACAAGGGGTGTCAAACTCATTTACTATGGCGGGATAGATTTGACTTAAATGTACTTTCAGTGGGCCGTACATCCTATAAATTGAAATACTAGGGCACTCTTGCGACATCGTGGTGCGCTGGGTATGTGAGACTGCACTCCATGACACCACACGCACTCTCTCTCTCTCTTTGTTTGATCTCATGGGCTATGTCTACACTATAAAAAGTTAGGTATACTTTATTAAGTCTACCTAAAGTCGAATTTATTAGGTCAACTTAACAAAGTGGTTTCCCTGAACGGGGACTTAGTAAGTCAACCTAACTGCCCTTAGGTCGACCTAATAAAGTGGACTTAAGCATCCACATTGTGCTTAGGTCGACCTAAACAGTTGACTTAAGGGTTAGGTCGACCTAACTGGCGGTTCTTATTAAGTCGACCTAAGCTTTCATTAAGTTGAATTAAGGAATTTCTTAAATTCACTTAATGAAAGCCTGGTGTGGACAGGGACTAAGTTAGGTGGACTTAAGCCTCCTTAAGTCACCCTAACTTGCAAGTGTAGACATAGCCATGGAGCGCAGTCTCGCATACCCAGTGCTCTGCGATGCCATCAGACCTAAAACTCTCATGCCATTGAGGATGTGGAGCACTGGGTATGCGAGATGTCTCTCTCTCTCTCTCTCTCTTTTAAGGCGAGAAGGTGGTCCTGCCTAGTGTAGTCATCAGCAGGATGGAAGAGGTTCATGGGCTGCATGTTTGACATAACCTGGGGAGGTGGAAGTCCAAGGTGGCCAGATCCTTTGGTTTTTCTCTGAATTGCTGTGCTCTTTTGTATCTGGTCAATGCATGGGCATGTGTACTTACTATATTATTCTTGCATGTTTAATTCATTTACTTCCCTCACACATTTAATTTAAATGATAAGTTTCAGAGGTGTAGTCTAGTTCAGCAAAACAAACAAAGAGTCGTGTGGCACTTTTAAAGACTAACAAATTTATTCAGTGCATGAGCTTTCATGGGAGAAAATCCCACTTTTTCAGACACTTACAGAAGGGGAGGAAAGTAAATGCAGGGAAGTGGAAATCATAGGATCAGGTCAGACTATTTGCCTTTTCTATAACAATATGTTGATGACTTGTATTTAGTTTGTGATCTTCTATAACCCCCAAATCCTTTTCTTCAGGACCAATACCTAGCCAGTTATCTCCCAGTTTGTATTTGTGCATTTGATTTGTTTCTTAAGTGTAACACTTGACTCAGGCATGCATTGTATTTTTTTGTTTTAAAGAAAACATCTGATGTGCCCTTTACTATGTGTTTCCTAAAAAACATCAACTGGCTTGCAGTTTTTTTTTCAATAGTACTATTACTTCTAATTTTATCTCTTTTTTTAAAAGACACCTGGAAATACTAATTTTGAACAACAGACAGCTGGTCTAAATTGGCACAGCTCCATTGGCTTCACTGGAATTATTTGTGTACCTACCTAGTTAAGCACATAGCTTTGCTGAAGAAGGGAGAGGTTATTCTAATGCTTAAAGTTAGCAAGGTGGTTAAGTGTTTGGCTAAATTGGGGTCCCAAGTCAGAAAACATTTCATAAGCCCTGTTTCTATGCATCCAGTCAAAACTACCTGAATTCTGAATATCAGAGAACTCATAATGAAAGTGTTTGTGAATATCTACATGATCAAGGGCCCAAAGCTACAAACAACTGTAAGGGAGTAAGTTTAACTTTACCAAAAGATGGTACAGGAGTGCTTGATTACAGCCTATAAGATCTTACATGGAGAACAAAATGTTGAGAATGAGCTCTTCAGTCCAACGGACAAAGGTATAACAGGATCCAAAGTCAGGAAGTTGAAGCTAGATAGGGACAGACTAGAAATAAGATGTGAGTTTTTAATGTTGAATTATTACTGGAATAATGTATCATTGGGTTGTGGCGGCAATTTTAAAAACATGATTGGATTTGCCCTTCTCTCTCCTCCACTCAGAAAAAGACACATTCTCTCTCAAACAATCACATAGGGGAGTTCTAAGGCCTATGTTATGCGGAAGGTCAGATGAGATGATTAAAATGGTCCAGTTTGGATTTAATGTACATGGCCATTTGTGCCTTGAAAAGTTGCACATAACACCGGTTCTCCCATATTGACTCCCTTACTGGGAGGAGTGAGTTGTATCAAGTGGCTAAAAAACTGGCCCCACAGTATTGTTCTCAGTTTCTCCATCTCAGAAGGATGAAGAAATCAACTGACTCTACTGGGCTTCACTTCTGGCTCTCTCGGAGCTCAAACTACTTCGCTGGTGTAAATGGTCCATTGATTTTGATGGAGGTATGATAAATCTCTCCAGTGGAGTAGGGGCTGGGCTGTCCCAGGGTATTTGAAACCTGCTGCTTAGATTCTTAAGCCATCTACTGCGGTGAAGTTAGATGCTCTGTTAGTTTTCCCACTCCTTAAATAATTCAGTAACAATGGGGAATAACCATATGGTTAGAAAACCCCACCCATTTGCTCTATTTTTTTTACAATTGTTGTTTCATATGTTCTTGCTTTAGGCCGAGATATTCCCCTTGATTTGCATATGGAATTCCCACTTCCTGTTCTTTTTAAAATAATTAACCATTGGTGAGATGATTTATGGATGTGTTATACTATTGGCACTCAACAATTCCCCTTTGAAAAAGCTTGACAAATAGGTCAATGTTCTTTCTTATCCTACGCTGCCAGGAACCAGTGGGAGTGGTGGATCAGCCTCAAGAAAGTCTAACAAAGGAAAACGTAATTGGATAACGGGAACATATTGTGAATATCTATCTGTTTTTTACTAGAATTTGGAATAGTGTTTCCAAGGGATGTCATGGGATTCTCATCGCTTGAGTCATTAAAAGACAAAGCATTGAAAAATATTCTTTTATGGAACAATCGTGTCTTGGCAAGGAATGGTCTAGGTGGCCAAACAAGTCTTTTCTACCACTCATTTCTGCATTCATGTAGAAGTGCATCTCTAATTTCCAGTCTGATGTCTGTCAGAGTCCTAAACATGTATCTATAAAATTCCTGGTATCGGTCATCAGGAGGAATTGAACCTTTACCTCTTAGCTCCATAAACACAGCTAAAAGGCTAATTCTAATAGGTGGCAGCACTTAGCAAACTGATATCCTTTTGTATTGTCCACTAAAGGAAGACCCCCTTGGCCAATGTAGTACTATAGATAGCTCCAGCCTGTCTGATTTCAGGACACTGGTGTTCCTACCTTACTGGGAAGGTAGGAACACCACTGAGGCTGCAGTTACAACAGTTCTGTGGGATATGATTCAGTCCACTATAAAAAACAAATGAATATACCAAAGAACATCAGGGATCTACACATTTATTGTGGAACTACATCCAAAATGGGACTTCATTTCTCTTGAGGACTTCACAGAATTTTAACAAGTAACAAAACCAAAAAATGATTCTGCAATGGGTCTGGTCAAATTACTTGTTAGAAGGCATATAATTATCAGTTTAGCCCCAATTATTCTAGTGATCCATATCAGTCCTGTTGATCTTGGGCCATGGTCCCTATATTTCTAATCCCAAACTTTCAAAACTCGTGAGACAGCATCTCAAACTTCATGGGCTTATTTCAGGGTCCAGCAACTTTTGCTGCCCATGCCAGCCCCCTCCCCGCAGTCCTCTGCACATGGGGCCAGCAGGTGCGGGGGGTGGGGGAGGCAGCAAAGAAAAGGAGCCCATCCCTGCTGGCCCCACTCCCCAGCTGGGGGGATGGGCTCCTTAAACCTTATTTTAAACACCAGGAAATAATAATAAGGGCTCTTTTCATTCTCGCACCTTCTAGCTTCAGCCTTTTGGAGACCTCACTTCCCGTAGGGCTCATCTATTCTGGGACGCTTAAAGTTAATCTGAATTAACTTTTCAAGTGAATCGATTAAACTATGTGAATCTCCTGGGTGGGTGCTCTTCCTCAGAACTAAACTGGCCCTAATTCACCAGTTTAGTGCATTTTGGAAAGGGTTTAATACAGTTTGTTTAATTCACTTTAAAAAAATAAACTAGTTCAGATTCAATTTCTTGAGTGTCCCTGTGTAGAAAATTCCCCCTCCTTCCTTTAAATTTCATGAAAATCTTATCTGCCATCTCTAATTCAACCCTCTGTGGTTTTAAGGAAAAGAGCCAAATATAGCAAGATTGGTGATAAAATCTGACAGCATCATTTACGACCAGTAAGCATTTGTAGTAAAATTCACCCTGTTGACAGACAGCACAGGGTCTATCTATACACACTTGAATAGCCCATTAAAACTTCAGAAGAGGGTTTAAATGAAGCCAAATTGGGGTCTAAGTCCATCTGGTGGCCCCCTCCCAAGGGCGAATTTCATCATCAGTGAACTGTTTTAGACTGTGGCTTGCTCATGAAATGTTCACTTTGACTACTCACAATTGCTCACCAGGTTTATATAGTTTTTGCTTCCCAATTGGGCGACTCACATGTCTGAGAAGGGAGAATAGTGAATAATAATGCATGGCCAGTGGGTATTATGTGAATGATGCTCAGTGCTGAAACTGAGGAAAACTTCAGAATTCACCATCATTGGTGTGACTGCATTATTTTGCTCAAAGACTTCAGAATAATAAAAGCTCTGTGAATCAAATTACTTTTTTCAAGAATGAAAGCATGGAACTAAAAAGGCTTTTAAAAAAATATCCAAGCTACTATAAATTGTATCGCACTGCATAGAATCAGAGTCACAGTGTATTGAAAGAAATAGCTGGTAAATATGATGGATCTAAAGATCAATCTTACATTATATCATTATAATAACTTCATAAAAAACAAGGCATAATACAAGTTAGGTACCTATGGTATCAATAAATAGACTGTGTACACTTTCAGGGGGCTTGCTGATGTTTTTAATATAAACTTTTTAAGATCAATAAGAACACATAGTTTGGTGAGCACTGAAATGACAGATCCTGGGACGTTTGTGTAACTTTTACAACACTGTAATAATAAATAGAAATTCAGTCTCTAGATTTACAGTATACTATGCAGTGTATAACTTACTTATCCCAGAATGCCTTTCATGATATTCCAAAACCCTTAGCAACAAGGAATTACAATCTGTTGAGATAAATATAGACAGTGCACAGCCAAATATGGTGGCCATCTGGCATTCAGCAGCAATTCATAGATTGTTTTAGACAACAGAGGCCAGGTCTCTTGAAGTTCCTGACACATTTGGTGCATACTGGGTGCTGAACTCTAAAACCCAGGCTGGTCTGTGTCACGGTGGGACACAATGCTGAGCACTTTGGAAAATGGGGCCCTTATTTAAATGCCTCAGGAATTGGGCTTTTTGAAAAATCTGGCCCCCTTTATTGTTGCTGAAAAATGAATATCTGGCTTCCTGCAAGGTGCTTTGAACTCCTCAGCTCATGTTGAAGACGGTGGGAGCTGACAGGACTCAGAAATGCAGCCAAACACTGAAAAAGTGAACTAAGAAGATGTTTAAATGAGTGGCAATATTGATTATGATGCTGGGGCTTTCCCCAATTCTTCTCAAAAAATGCCAAGGGATCTCCCCACCTGGGCAGCAACTGCGGAGGGGCGGAGCAGAGCTTGGTTGACCAATTCATCCAGTGGTAGCTGGCTGCAGTCCTGGAGCTTTGCGAATCTACCTTTCTTGCAGGGAATTTCCAGCCCTACTGGATGGATTCCATGGAATAAAATGGATTCTTGTTGTTGCCACTTTTTGATCCGAGTAGCTAGTCAAAGTTTGGGGCCCTATAGAACATTCATTTGGAAGTAGAGATTGATGGTGTCCAGTATTCTGAGTCTTGTCTATTTATTTCGTTTATTTATTTATGTACAAAGTCCTGCTTCTCCAAATACAGCAGGAACCAAACCACAGTTTCTTAGTTTACCATCCTGGGACTCTTGAGTCAACATACCTCAAAAGATCTCTAGTTTTTCCCAGGGTCACATTATGCTCAAACGCTACTTGTTGGCTTTCTTGCCTCTGCCTCTCTCTGTGTCCTGTGTTCTCCCTTCCCTCATCTACCTCCTTAACCAAAAAAATGCTCAGCAAAAACCCTCCTACTCCCGCTCAGTCCAATAACTTCTAGGTAGGTTCACCTTTGTCTTGTAATTAGCTTATCCTGATTGTTGCGCTTATTGAGGAGTTAACATCCAATCTCATAGAGGTTTGTGATGCATGTAGTCATCAGAATTTGTCAGAGTAAGATTGTAAAAAACCAACCAACCAAACAAAAAACTTTCCCTCCCTTCAAGGAAGGTTTGGTCTGAAAGATCTGGGGCTGTACATAGACACTGCTCAATCAGTGGTTTAATAGTTTTCTATCTAACTCTTTGGAGGGAGTGAATTTAGTGCTGGTGAAAGGACTGGTAGAACTGGAGACTGATGTCCCCACATAAGGGCAGTAGGAGGACTAGTTCTTGTCAGAAAGCTTCCCCAATTTGCCACAACCCTGGTGTGGGGGGCACCATGTCTAGGAATAAGGGATGATTCATTCTCCATGACTGCCTCAGCCATGGGCTATTCTATGGAGGCTGCCAACATGTATAATTTGTGGTGGTGTCTGTAATGGGCCCTCACTAGGCTGCTGGGCCCACATCACATGGAAGAGGGGTGGGGGAAGGAGCAGGACCAGAAGAGAGAGCAGCCGCCATGTGGCATTGCTTGGGGCTGGTAGCAGCTCCTGGCCAGGCCTCCTGGCCCACGTGGGAGAGGACCAGGGGGAGGATTGGGGGCAGGATGAGGAAGTGGGCACTGACATGCTGCAAGCTGCTTGGAACTAGGGCCAAAGTGGATCTAGCCTCCATCTGCCCTGGCCATTACTGAGTGTGTTGGGAGGGAGGGACAGAGGAAGGGAGGCAGAATGGCCGGGCCACGCTGGGGGAGGAAGGGCGTGCAGCACTCAGTAACTCCACGGCTGAGTGCCACTGGAGACTCTGCAACTGGCCCCTAAGCACCACAGAAATATTGGTGGGGCCAGGCCCTTCATCCTCAATGTGGGTAGAGCACGAGAACCACAGCCGGCATAACTTGCTGCTTATATTTATGTCTTTAAAAATTCCAGTGGGGTGGCCGTGGTAGTCAAGTTCAGCAAAACAAACAAGGAGTCCTGGGGCACTTTTCTTTTAAAGACTAACCCATTTATTTATCGCATGAGCTTTCGTGGGAGAAAATCCCACTTCCTCCTTTTCTCCCACAAAAGCTCATGCGATAAATAAATTGGTTAGTCTTTAAAAGTGCCACAGGTCTCCTTGTTCGTCCTAAAAAGCTGGTCTGGTTTCAAAGGCAAAAAGATCTTAGAAAGCCTGGTAATGAAAAATGACATGCCCAATGGGAGAAAGATTTCTTCTCTCTGCCGGTAGAGAGAGAAAGCTTTCACACTGTCAGAGAAATTGTGAATAAAATTAGTCTGGATGAGAGACGAAAACCAAAAATGTGAGAGTGTTATCATCACATTCAAAGAGTCTTAATGCATTGTTCAAGATAAAAACTGGACTAAAATTGTCCCAAAGAGCTCTGATCTGCTGTCTCCATCAGAACATCTGACCCTTTCTTTTGGCTGAAGTTTAATGTACATAAACATACATTGGATGTAAAACTTTCACATGCAAAGCCAACTGTGGTTAAAATAAGGATTTGCTTTCAGGCAGGTAATTGATCCAAAAGGTGTCTCAGATAAATAAAACTTCTCTGTGTTCATTAAAAAGATGCTAAGAGCTTGAATGTTTCTGTTGCATCAGAGCGGATAAACACAGTACATTGGAATAAAGTTTCAATGTGTCATCTAACAAGCACTGGTTTTTCCACAGCTTTCCACAACTGCTTTATCTTTTAGTATGTAAAAAAATCAAACCGAAACAAAGGCAGGAAACAACTGTTTCCCTTGACTAAAATTGGAGGAAAAAAAACCCAGAAAAATGCTCATGACTACCTCCCTCACTCCTTCCAGCTCTAACTTCATAATGATTCTTATATTTTAAAAGGGAAATGGAAACATAAGAATTGTAGTTGTCCAGTGTTTAATAAGTAGCTTCCCGACTGGGAGACCTGTAGATTTACATTTCCTGGTCTCTTCTGTACTGAGTTCACTCTTGTTGGGCATCTTTGTCTTCGGGGCTTGTTTAGCTGTTTCTATGCACTTTAAAATGATTTTCAACCAAAACTTTGTATGTTATGAAATGTTGCTTTTTCTTACACAGCACCCATGTGGTTTCTTTCAATTATTGAGCATAATTGATCACTTCAGATGGCTCACTGGCAGCCTCATTTTCACACAAGAAATCAGCTCAGAATTACAGTTGCATATGGTTCATTTTGTATTTTTATTATAAAACTGTGGAAACAGTAAGGCAAGTCTACTCTACATAGAAGGAAACAGCGTGGAGTAAAAGACAATACACTCATTTATATGAAAATATATTACTATAGCAAAATGCTATACTGGTCTCTAATACCCACATCGGGCAAATATATATGACATTTAGCGTCTGATTCTTTTAAAGAATGACATTTCTCCTACGTTCTCTTTTGAAATGATGGGCCAGTCTGGTTATTAATTAAATAAAGCATGTTGTGGAATGGAGGGAGACACTGTCAAGGTGAAAAATCAATTAAAAAAATTGTCCTAATTTGTGTTGCTTATAACACGTACTGGTGATTTAATGTCTTGATCTTTCCATCTGATCCGTTCAGGCACTTTCTTATGGCAATACAGACTCCTATTGCAATTAGTGGTCTGGGCTGCCTAAGAGAACTGTATCGCAGGATCATTATCTGAATCATTTTTAAAACAATTTCTTTTTCAATCTTTGGGGCAGGCATTTCCTGTATGCATTTCATTTTCATTTTTTGCCTATCAGCCCCAATCCTGCAAATATTTAGTCACATCCTTGGCGGTAAGAATGTGAGTAGCCTCATTAATTTTAGTGGGATAACTCATGTATTCGTAGATAAGTGTGCATACGTGCCTTCACAACTGGAGCCAGGGTCACTTTCATTCTCTGTTGCTGGTGCATTAGAACAATGCTGATGTGTCTGTGTGTTTCCAGAATGGCCAGGGGATAAATTAAATTAGGAGGGGGAAAAAAATATTTTCACTGACTCAGAAAACCTTTTATGAGAACATTGTGGCTCATAGTGAGTTTTGGTTTTTAAAAAAGAAAAAAACTTTTACAAAATCCAAAGTTTCATCTTAAGCTACTTGACAGTGTCTCGAAGTTTCAATCAACTTTTAAAAATGTCTTTCCTGTTGCACTGTTTACATGCTTTTTGCAACCATTCTTAAATTTGACCATCTCTGTTACACTGGTTTTGCAGTGATTTGTTCCACAGGCTTCAGTGAAGTTACTTCAGCTACACACCAGTGAAAGTGAGATCATAATCTGGTTCTTTTTATACAGACTGGTCACCATCGTTGTTACAGAAGCATAAATAACAGAGAAAGTTTCCGCTGGAGATTATGTGCGTGGATTAATAGGCTAGCGCCACTTTAAAACAAGTGATGCAAGAAAAATCACTTACGTACATAAATGCAATAGCAGGAAGAGGAATTGCGTCTGAAAGTGGACTATAAACATAGACTTCTGAAAAATAAACATTGGTTTGTTTCTGTGGATAACTGGATGAGGGAGATTGATAGCTCATTTGGCACTGCAATAGGTCATTTTTGGCCTGTAAATATATATGATAAATATACAGTGGAAAGAAATTCTTTCTCATGTTAAGAAAGACTTCTTATTGCTCTAGGTAAGGGCTTTCTAGAAATGAGCAGAATACATACCTTTCTATATCTATATATAGAAATATCTCTTATAGAACTCTCTCTTTTTTATATGGCACATGTTCCAGGCCTCTCCCCTAACTCATTTTACTCTGATTTAATGCACCAGGCATTAAGTAAATGATGACTTGATTATACATATACACACAAAAAAAATCAAGTGTAGAAATCTACTGGGACTGCACCCTTATCAAAGAATAATGTCCCACCCACCTATCATAGAAACAAAGAGCTCTGTGGGTTTCTATAATTGTCATGGGACTGCTTGAATTTTGCTTTCACTGTCCTTCATGGGTAATCTAAATATATGTCACAGAAGTGCTCCTATTAGGCAGCTGAAAATTTCCCTGCTTGTGATGAGAGTGTCTTAGCCTAAGGGTGGTGTCTTTTTTGGGTCTAACCCACAATGAGGCAACTAGGAGCAGTGAAACAGGAAGCTAAAAGAAAAGAGACCAGGTCTGAAAGAAAAAAGCAAACTTGGAAGCAGGGAACATGGCAACATTCAAGCTCCTGTGGGGCATGTTCAATGCTTCTTAATTGTTTTAGGGGACCTCAGTATCATGGTGATAGATGCCTTATAAGGTATATATTAGGAAAACTCGGTAATAAGGTGTTTGGAAGGATGTGGGAGAGAACCATGGGAGAGTCTGCAGAAAAAAGATCGAGAACCCTTGCAACTAACCAAAAGCACAGCCAGTTTTTCAGTACTAATGTACTTGTACAGAGCCATGAAGGCAAAGCTCGGCCCATGGTACTGTCTCATAATTTTGTCTCCTTCCATGTTTTTCTTCCCCTCACTCTCCTCCTTTTATTTCATCTTGCCTCTGCTCTTTTCTCTTCCTACCCTACATGGAACTCCTGTAGAACCTATATTCTAATGATGTTGTCAGATCAAGCAGATATATGCATTAATGTGACAAAAAACCTATCTACTACTTGAAAGAGGAGTGTCATGGAGAGAACAGCCTGGCTTCTTTGTTAGTCTAGCTACACTACATATAAAAATGACAACTTTGGATCTGGCCAGGAACTCTAGAATTTCCTGTCTAATCGGTATGATTCCCACGACTGGCTTATGAGAGATGTGCTCTTGCGCTGGGAGGAAAAATATAGCTCAGCTACATTTAGCAAGGTGGAATCCTGCAAAGTACTATGAGTTCATATATAATGCAGTCTCACTTTCACTGATCACATGTGGAAAGGCTTGTTGAAAATTGAGGAAGCGTGGTTACTGAGCTCAACACCGAATGAAACTTGAATCTTTTAGAACATGACATGAATCATAATCAGTGAATTGTTTATCACAGGGGTGGAAGGAAAGCTAGGGAATTTCCCTGAGAGAGAGAGTATGATCTAGAAGAATGAGGAAGAGACTGGAAGTGTAAAGTTCCTGAATTCTGCTCCTGGCTCCACCTCCTACTATTGTCTTGAAATCTATCCCGCTCTCTTTGCAGAGGAACCACTGAGTACTAGCCATTCTAGTGCCTATTAAAAATTAAAGCAGCCTTTTCTTTCAGAAAGCAGTGATCATCTGGGTATAGGGGCAGTCACGGCCATACTGGAAGTAAAAAATAAATAAATACATTTGGTTTCAATCTTTGAAAATCTCTGAAATGTTTTGGTTTCTTTCCTCAAAAAGCTACACACACCAAACAAAAAACAAACAAAAAAATCCCTTTTGAGGTAACATAACTCATTTAAAAAATGTTCCTAATTCTGTGTGAGAACACCTGTATCCTAAACAACAGATTAAAAGTTTTCAAAATTTGAAATTTTGCTGAAATTTTTGCTCAAACTGTCAATTGAAAATTCACAATTTCTCCCCCATTCCAGTCTTTCAACCTGTTCTAATAGTAGGACTTTTTTCCCATAGTGAGATGTACTTTTATCCAGAAATATTAACATTTTTGAGTGTTCCAGTGTAAAAAAGGGACACCCTATTAGAAATGCTATGAAAAGAGCCATTTCTGGTTCACAAATTGGTCCCAAACAAAATTGCAAACCATTTCCTGCAAAATATCTTGGGAGGAAAAAAAAAATCGGTGGTGTGGTTCTTTTTGTTTGTTTTGCAAACTGCAAGGGATAATTTTAATCTACGTCACAGGGCTGTTATAAGGGATTCATTAAACAATGAATGACTATACAGTTCTCTGAAGATTTAAATTTCTATATTAGTATGAAGTATGGAGCAAATCTATTTTTGAGGGCACACCAAGAATCAACTGTCCCCTGAAAGGGGAATGTGAAGAAAGGTCAAACGAAATTACTCTGGGACTTTGGGGACATCTTAAAGTACTTAAGACAAAGAGGTTGTTCAAGGGAGGTGGAATAGAGGTTTTGTTGAGTCATTTAAGAGTATTGTTCCCCCGTCACCTATGAACTGTTTTTTTTTTTTTCCTGTGCTTTGGTGTGATGTGATATATTTGGTATATTGGGTTGGGCTGTTTGGCTTCAACCTTCCCACCCCACTCCTCAAGATAAACTAAATGATAGCTACACAGGTGAATGAGACTACAGCGAATGAAATGCTTAGCTCTGGGACACCCCGATTCTTCACTCACTGATGTGGCTGGCAAATCTTCCATGGGACTTTAAGGGTACAGTTGATTCAGGACCCTAAAAAAGGAGCAGTCCCTTATTGGCTGCTGTCAGAAGCCTACAGTAAAAAAGCCCCGAAGAATGTTTTATATTCTTTAGTATAATCCACCCATTGGATATCACTGACATTGACCATGATCCTGTCCCCCTCTTCCATGGAAAGCACTGCCCCTAAATAAACAGGCTGGAACCAGTTGGCTTTCATCTCCCCCAGCGTCTTGGTGGCAGTCAGTAGCTGGGTAGGTTCAGGGTAGCTGTCCGTGACTTTAGTGATGATCTGAGTTACGGAAGCTAGTTTGTCATTTGGTACAGGCCCTTGGAAAGTGACCTGAGAGTAGACATAGTAATCCCCGGCCACTGGTATCACCAGTGCATTGTTGGTATAATTCAGGTTATTCCTGGTAAATGCTAAGCCTCGCTCGTGTTCCCACTGGAGAACTGGAAGCTGGTCTCCCACGAGGGGTGAAAGATCTTGTTTCTTAACTGAGTAGATAAAGGAGAGAGAAAAGAAATTAATTATTTCACCCATTTGAGTACAGGACACTGGAGCAGATGGACAACAAGTCTGATCTAGTCTGGTAATTCCATGTTTGGGTTTTTGCAGGGTTTAGGGGTAGGAAATGGGATTCTGGGTGACTCTTCTCCAACCTGGTTTCATCACCTCTCTTCCCTCATTTCTAATTCAGCTCAAACAGTAGCTAGGAAAAGAAGAACCCCATGTTTTATTTATAGGAGAGATCTCTGCTAGGGAACAACAGTTAATTTTCCTCTTAACTGTATGTCACAGAAAATCGTTGCAGTAAGGCAGCTGCTAAAAAAAATAACATGCAACTTCTCTGGGCAATAGAAAGAAACAGACAGGCTACTGAGCAACAGCAAGAAAGACAGAAACAACAGATTTCCAGGAGATGAGACCTTTTCTTTTGCATGAGAGTGGCTTAATATTCAGTGTGCATTTTCATCCCATTCATGTCATTCAGTTTCGAGAGTAAGCGGATGAATTAAATACAGAAAAGAAAGGCCCAGGAATTCTTCCAGACTTGATTGCTAAGCGTGTCCTGTGTGGTCTGAGATTCAGCAAGATCACACATGACTACTACAAGAAACAAGACTGAGGGCTTAGGCCTGAGATGTGCCTCAGCCTCTGCTGGCATCTCTAGAAGCAGTGGGTGCACAGCGCAGGTCAGGATGGGTAGGTCTACACAACCTGCAGAAAAGCAAGCCTCCCAACCCAGATTGACAGACAGGCAAACAGGACATGTGCAACAGGCCTCAACGCCACAACTTTGACACGCTGTCTACACAGCTATTTATGGAGTGCTACTTGCTAAGTCCAAGTCTGTCAACCTGGGCTGGGAGGTTCTTTGCACCATACTGGGTAGCCCTATTCTATCAGGTCTAAAACCAGACCCTTGCAACAGCGATGGGGTAGCATGGTTTTTCTCCTCCGGTAGTATATAATCCATAAGAGGAGAATGAGCTGTAATGGCTGGTGTATTCACTGAGCAATATAACAGTATGCTGACGTGCAGTGACCGCTGCAGTAATGGAGTTTGAGCTGTAGTCATTGTAACCTATGCGTGGGAAGACAAAGATTGCAATAGCAGCAGCTGGAGGGGAACACAGCGATTCTCAGGGCTCTTATTTTGGCTTCAGCAGAGCTCTGTTTCCTTTCTCTAACCTGAGTTTCTGCACCAAATGGCTGTATGCTACCTTCACACTACTCTAAGGCTTCCAACAGGGATTGAAACCCCAGTGTAAATTAGAGCAGCCTTAGGCCTGCTCTAATTGCCAGCAGCTTGCAAGAGCTACCTGCTCCTGGGCCAATTCAGCAGGTGGGGAGGTTGGAGTGCAGTGATCCCTGGGTGAAGCTTCCTCCCACCCCAGCATGCCCCCGACACTGGCATGTGCTATATCTGCTGTGAATCCCCCTTAGCATGGTCTTTTGGCCACATTTAAATACTGCTCTGTGCTACTGTAGTTGCTCAAAACAGCCTCACTGGAACCAGCCTCCAGCTCCAGTCTACACAGCACTTTTTAGCCCCCGTGTGCCTGAGTCCACTGGGAGAGTTAGTGACAGGTTTTGAACAGCTGTGTAGATGTACTCAGTGAGGTCAGTCTGT
This sequence comes from Pelusios castaneus, assembly GCA_007922175.1. Taxonomy (NCBI): domain Eukaryota; kingdom Metazoa; phylum Chordata; order Testudines; family Pelomedusidae; genus Pelusios; species Pelusios castaneus. The sequence goes on from ML685804.1 coordinate 1,804,381, forward strand.
GAGGCTGGAGATTGGGTCAGGATGGTTCTGGGGCCAATAGTGGGCACATCTGTTAAGCAGGTGTAGCCAGGACCAGCCTTCAGCCTCCCCCCTCAGCCATTCATATTGCTTTCGGCACACCTGCTCCTGCCCTGGGGGGGAAAACACACCACTTCCAGGCATCTTCCCCTCCCCATAATCACTCAGACTCAGGGGAGACACAACAGAGCCTCCTTCTCTTTTTGGTCACAGTGAGGTAAAGCAGGGGTGACTCTACTGGCGTCTGAGGCGTCACACAGATATGAACATGGTGGAACTAAGTCAAGAGAGCCAGGACCTTGATGTTTATGGCATATTAAGGGCCTGGTTCCCCTGTCCCTTAAATTGCTCTGTCACCATTGACTGATTGCTGTGGAGTAACCCTGATTTGCATCAGGGTGAGACTCCAGCCAGGCCCTTCATGTTTACGTATCCCCCTTCAGTACAGCAGAAGAGTAAAATGGCAGCCTTTGATTTAAACACCAAGGTAATTCTAGCAGTTGCTATCAGTGACACCAGCTTGCAGTCTGGCCCACAGAGCGTAAGCAGCGGATGCCTTTTTTTCCCCTCTACATTTTCAGCCTTGCAAATTCTGAGGGTCAGACTGCAACAGGCATGTGTGTTTATGACATGAGCTTCCGTGCAATACAATGTTAGTCCCAACACCCCAGGGGGCTGTATAATTTCTGAATGGTTAAATTACCTGTCAGGTGTGCTCTTGGCTTTTCTGCACTGGATATTACATCTGTAATTAAAACAAAAAACATAGAAAAGAACATGTGCAACCATCTGCATCTGATTGATTCCCCCCACAGAGAGAATCTGTACAATCCCTTTACATTTCTGCCTTGGTTTCTTTTATGAGTTATTTATCTAGGCTATCACGCCACCCCACACACATACACACTCACGTCTTTGAATTAAATTTCAGCCTGCACCAGGGCATCTTTATCTTTCTGCCGTTGCAGTTCTAATATAGTCTGATTGTTCTCAAAAAGCCACAGGGCAGGTTGATCCATGTATCAAGAGGAGGCAGTCTACAGTCCCTTATTCGTTATTCTGGTCCGCAGCACCAACCCAGCCACTCCCCCTCTTTATATCTCCTCTCTCCTCCTCTAGACTGGCTGTGTATGCCACAGCCACACCCTCTTCTCCTCCCTTCCCTCCTCATCTTGCCTCTAGTCCACACCTCTCTCCTCCAGCCCAGCTTTTGCCCATGATCCTCCCCAACAGGCCCTGTGCTGGGGTCTGGGAGACCATTGCCCATTGCTAGGAGGCAATGTCAGACTGCCCTACAGATCTGTCCTCCTCTGCTGAAAGGGGTGGGGAGAATGTGGGACACTGGCACAAAATGGAGCCTGGGGCACCTCTGGATCTGGCCCACAGAGCTCGAGTGAGCTGGGGTTTGCTTTCACGTGAAGCTATAGTTTCCCTGTAGAGATCACTATATGTGGCATTAGCAGCATTAATATCCACAGCAGACACCGTGGATTCAGCTATAGATCTTTATCTACCTGGGCCCTTGTCTGTCTTTTATGCTTTCTGTTTACCCAAACCTTCATTCTGGGCCTGGTCCTTCAGCTCTTATCCTGTCCAAACTTACAGGGACTTTGATGGGGTTGCTGGAGTGTGCACCTTGGCGGGATTTAGCCCCTAGCATCATGAAGGAGAAGAGATGGAAAAGGCAACCCCAGATCTTGGGGTCAGCTGAGCTATGCTCAGGAGGGAGTGGCAAAAGTGTCAAGCCATTTTTACACCCCTGCCTCCAATTCTGGTTCCTTGTGGCTGGTGGGCTATTCCCTGGTGTAGAGTAGATTAGCCTCAGGATTGGTTTGTACCTGGCCGCCCATCCCAGCTTCTAGGCACTGGTGGGGAGTGAGGGATGAAGAATTGTCCCCCAGATAGTTCCTCTATGCTGGAATGGAGTTAGCATAGAAGCCACCAGAGAATTCCCTTGCGCAACTTGCCAGGCATGGTGGTTTTAAGGTTGGGTTGCACTGTGGAGCAGAATGAAACCCCTTAAGCCGGACAATGAGCTGACCTCTCATTGCGAGGCTATCTGCCCCTCCTCCTTCAGATGATTCCTTTGGGAGATTTAATTTTCAAGTAACACAAGAGAAAGGGCTCCTACCTCTTCCCAGGTGAGCCTGACCTTACCTGGGACAGGGTAGGATATCTTGTTGTCAGGAAGCTTCTCCTGACATTCAGCCTAAATTTACTTTCTTGTACTTTAATCACCTTTTGCTTCTGGTTACACCCTTTTGCACCCCACTAAGCAATCCCTTTTCCTCTAGAGGAACCTCTTCTGGCCCCCACTCTGGCTCTCCTGCACTGTTTTGTATAGGCCATTAAGGAGCTGTGATGGGCTGGGGAAGAAGTCCCCCTGTGCAGAAGCAGCATAGGCCTGACATAAGGGACTTTACACTGCCCACTTCAAAGCCCATCTCTAGAACCAGGGCCCAATCATGTAGGTGAACTAGGCGGTCGCCTAAGGTGCTGGGCTTTATGGGGTGCCAAATTAGATGGAAATGAATTTTTTTTCCCTATTTAAAAATATATATTAATATGGTGTCTCATAACATGGGAGGGCGGGGGGTCCAAAATCATAGTTCGCCTACAGCGCCAAAACCCCTTGGGCCGACCCTGTCTAGAAGAGATGCTCGGGTGCGGCTGGGTCAGGAAGGAGAGTGTTGTAATGATTCTCAAGGGTACTCAGTGGTGTAAGGTGCCTCACTACCATTTACCCTGAGTATGGGGAAGGCTTGTCTGTGAGTCAGTTCTGCAGCACATGCAGTCTCTGGTAACTCAAGCTCTGCCTCCCAGGCCTCCGCAGGGCCCCTTCTCTCTTTCCAGGTTAACAAGACCCCCTGGCACTTCCAAGCACATTCCCTGGATGCTGGGGCACCCAGCCCCAGCGTCACTGAGATTACAGATCCTCTGTTCCCAAAGGACCGGTACCCCGCCTGGCCCCAGCTCCCCAGTGACTGCTTACCGCTCAATTGGCTTAGTGAGAGAGCAAGTGTGCGTTTATTTAACAAAGATACACCATTCAGGTGCTGGCAAGTAGAAACAGTGGAAACAAAGGGTTACCCCAGCCCCTTGCTCTTTGTGTTACTAATCATTCAGAGTTACAGCACAGCTCATAAACAGCCAATCAGGCCAACAGAAAGCCACCTTTGCTCCCTCCCTCCTGTCCCGTGCTTCTCCTGTGCCATTTATCTGACTCTGTCCTTGGGAGCACTGAATGTGCTGAGATATTTCAAGGTGTTTTTCTGTACACACATTCCCACGCCTTTCTCTACTATACTTGTATTGTTCCCAGTCTCATAGCAGGGAGGAGACAGGTTTCAAGGTCATCATGACACATCAGTATGCAACTGAATCCCTTGTTGTTAGCTAAGAAGGGAGGTGTCCCTGCTTGATAGCACTGGGAAAGTATATTTCGGTATAGTAGAAAGGTAAGGTGGTAATATCTTTCATTGAACCAACTTCCGTTGGCGAGAGACCAACTTTCCAGGTATTACCACACCCATCCATTTCTAACACCCTGGGACTGACTCAGCTAGACCACCACTGCATTTCACTATTGCTCCTTCATATTTCCAATGCAGTTAGCTGCTGTGAGTCATTCGAGAGAGCAGTTACCACTCCCAGTGGACACCAGAGTGAACAGAAGCTTTTAGAGAAAAAGGAAGGGGCTGGCAAACTTACAAAGAGGTGGTGAGGTCTGTTGCTTTAGGAATCTAGGCGTGCTTTCATCGGCAACCTGTGAATAGATTCACAAGCAGTTAGCATTTAGTTGACCGAGATAAGACAAATCGTGACGAGCAGAGGCCCTCTTGTGTATGTAATATTTGCTTCCAAAGATTCTGTTGAAGCCTCTGGCAATTGCCTCAGGAGACAGAAGAGGCAGCAGTGCTTGCTCGTATCTGAACTGAGCCTTTCATACTGAAAGACAATAACTTTGGTTGTTGCTGCAGGAGCCTTCTCTTCCGCAGCTTCCACTGGTTTGAAACTGCCTTCCAATAACTTTTTGCCATACAGAGGCCAGAATCCCTGTGTTTTAAGCACAGGCCCTGGGTGGGAGAATGGTGGCTCCAAGACATATTGATGCTTCCCTGATTCCCAGCTCAACCAGAGGCTGAAATGGCCCATGGAATAACTCAGAAAGGCCTATGCCACCCCAAACATTTGCCTGGGGACAGTTTGGCGAGCAAAGGATTGCGAAGCACCACATAATCCAGTTCCCTCCCTCCTGTCCTCAGCCTATCACCATAATTTCTCCCTTACTTCTGTAGCTTGTAACTTCTCTCTCTTCTCCATCATGAGACTCTGTAACTACATCCTTTGGTTCTCTGAGGCTTTGCAGAGAGAGTTTGTATGAAAGATAGATCAGTAATGAAAAGAATCCAAAGGGGTGGCCGTGTTAGTCTAGTTCAGCAAAACAAACAGGGAACCCTGTGGCACTTTTAAAGACTATTTATTGCATGAGCTTTCATGGGAGAAAATCCCTCTTCATCAAATGCTTTGAAGATGGAGAACTTACAGAATGGGAGAAAAATAAATGCGGGGAAGTGTAAGTCATTGGATCTGACCTGATTTTCTCCCATGAAAGCTCATGCAAAAAGAATCCAAGAACTCTAACTGGCAGAGAATTAACCTTTCAAGTAAACAAGTGCGTGACAGAGGAAAGATCAGTTGTTGTTTTTTAATCATTTCCTAAGTCATTATCTATATCTGAGAGCCAGAATAGCTGTGACATTGAATACAGTATGGACTCATATTGTAAATATTGCAACATAATATTGACTGGGTCACTGCCAAGCACAAAAGGCATTTATGCAAAGCAGAAAGAAGGGAGGATGCCACTTGGCAATCAGATGCCTGCCAGAGGAGTGGCTTTTCTGATTCAGACCCTGTAGGTAGAGTACATGCACTTTTTGGTTCTTTTCTGGCTAGATTCTCAGGTGATATAGATCAGCATAGTTTCAGAACCAATGAGGCGAAGCTAACTTGGGATCTGGTTTATAATTTGTGTGTGTGGGGGGGTGTTACACTTCCCTACCCCAATCTTAACAGCGGTTCCTAAAGGCGCACAATATTCCAGTGGGTCTCAAACTGTGGAGCATTTGCCCCATGGATTGCTAGCTCACATAATAGTGCTACTTTTCCTTTCCAGCTACTGAACTGAATTGACATAGTGCCTCTGTCTGCACTCTCTATTAAAGGGTTTACTGGTATTATTTCATCACATGCCCAATTCCACTAGCTGCTATAGAAGTGGCAAATAGGTGGCCTATGCACTAAGGGAGAGCAAATCTGCATGAGACAGCATTAGGCTAAATCATACATTGGTATGAATTGGTGTAATGAATTTACATGGAGTCACACCAGCGACAAGGTAGATGAATATTGTCTCATTGACAGCAGCTGGTGCTGCCCCAATCTCTCTGTTAAGATGAGGGCTGGGTGAAAGTGTGAGATCCCCCTGCTGGGAGTGTGCCTCTGTTGTATGTGATGCACTTTGTGGATCAGATTCTCAGTCTGTGTAAATTAGAGTAGATTTCATTGTAAATTGGTCTCCAAGGGGGCTCCACTGATTAACTCCAGTGAAGATCTGGCTGATGACAATTACTAATAGAACAATGATGTTGATATTAAAGTGATTATACATATATTATCCAGCTTGGATTATTTCATGCACAAACAATATTAACTGCTTCTAGGGAAAGAGGGCACACCCGGCATGTCAACATGTTTTAATACTTAGTCCTGCTTTGAGTGTAAGGGACTGGAGTAGAAAACCTCAGCAAGTCCCTCCCAGTTTTACAACTCTCTGAGTCTATGGGCAAGAGGAGAATGAAAGACAGCATTACCTTGTGGCAGACTGACATATTTTGAATGAACTTTACTGATTGAAGTTAAATCTTATTGAATTAGCTTTTGTAACTTTGGGAGCCATTGTATTAAAAATGCAATTGTGTCTATGTTATTGTATGTATGTCCCTTCTCCAGAGACTGTCCAATGCAATGTATGGAACATCAAAGAGCTTTTTGGATCAACCCTTGTGAGGTGGATTTAATCCTGGGGGCAAAGGGAAAGTAAATGATCCAGTTTAATCCACCCCTTTTTTGAAGCTATATCTTGGGGAGGAGAAATTACTGTACATTTCATTACTGCTCTAGGGAACTCTGAGATCAGACTCTTAAACAGTATGCAGGGTAGACTAAATGTGTTATGAGTGTACTAGTTCTGAGCTGAGGCTGTGATTAATTTGAGACCACAAAGGAAATCTGTTGGGTGACCTGTTCAAGGACTGCTCCTTCCAGAGACCAGGATGGAGTCAGAGTGATGACCACTCAGCTTATTAGTATTGGCGTAGGGTTTTCTTTTTTCATTGTTTTAATACGTTCTCCATTGTGCTTTTGCCTTCGGAATAAAATAGATTCCTATGAAAAAGAACTGCATGGCACCTGATAACTGTTGGTGATCACACTGTTATCTGCCCCTGAAGAGAAAGCGAGCACGTGTGCACAAGCAGCCTGTCTTGGCCAAGAATAACAAACGAAGGGCAGGGAATTGTGCAATTGGAAAATACCTGGCTTGGAAAGGAGTGAGACACAGGTCTCCACCCAACAAAAGGCAACAGCTGAGGAGGTGGAACGCTAAAAGTGGGTGTCCTTACTGGACCATTGAGAGGAAATACAAGGGTGGTTGCCTTTAACTGTGACCACCCCAACCTGATGAGGGCTTCACGGACGCTTGAAATTTTAAAACTGATGCCCATTGCAGAGGGGAGAATGTGGTCTATAGTATATAGGAGGCAGTTATGCCACTTAGAAAATGGTGACTTCCCAATATTTAAATTACTTAAAAAAATCTGGAGAAAAGAAAAAAAACTGCAACAGAAAATTCCATCCCTTCCCCAGCTATACCCCTTCCCCACTATCTCCCCTCAGCAGAACAGCATGATCTAAAGATCCTTGTAGTAGGTACAGGGCACAGTCTGTGGGATAGGAAGAAATCAGGAAGCAAAATGCAAGACCTATGGATGGTGAAGTGTTTGAGATGAGGCAGCTGCTCTGCACTGCAGAGGCTCACGATATTGCTGGGATGTTTGGATATAGTCGTAATTTCTGATACAATGCACAGTCAGCTGAATGTGTCATTTCCCTGGAGGGGCTTTACAAGGCCATAGTGCAGGAATTTCCTTGGAAACAGCCCTTCCCCATGGAACATTTAACTACCATTGTAGTCATTTAACTGCCAATGTAGCTGCAGTGGTTAGAACAAAGCTGTGTGAAGCTTCAAGTCAGCAAGGCTATGTCTACACTTGAAAAGTTTAGTCGACTCTGTTAACGTAACAAGGTTGACTAAACAAGTTGACTTAACTTTTCAGGCGTAGACACAGCAGAGAACTGTGGCTCCCCGCTGAGAAGGGACCCATGGATCCCTTCTGCCAGAAAGCCACAGGTCCCTCCAACAAGGGAACAGATGCTTCCTTCTTGCCGGGATCCCCGCAGGTCCCGGCGAGAAAAGAGCCATGGCTCTTTCTCCCTGGGACACGGGGCTCCTTTCTCCCCGTGACCCACAGGTCCCGGCATAAAGGGAACCATGGCTCCTTTCTCCCAGGGACCCATGCAGGTCCCGGGGAGAAAGGAGCCGTGGGTCCCTTCTTGCTGGGACCCACGGGTCCCTTTTTGCCGGGACCCGCAAAGTCGACCTAAAGAGTGGTAGTTATTAAGTCGACTTAATGAAAACCAGGCATGGACGAGGCTTTGTTTAAGTCGACTTAAGCTTCCTTAATTTGCTAGTGTAGACATACCCCAAGATACTTCAACACATACCTAACTTTAAGTATGTGGCCAGCTCTGTTTATTGACTTCAGTGGGACTACATGCTTAGAGTTAGATTCCTGATTAGGTAGTTTGCTGAAGACCCTTGCTTAATTGGAACCATAAAGATTCAATTAGAGTTGATAGTTTCCCTGGAAAGTTTTGACTTTTTGTCAAAAATATAAAATGTTTTTGGATGGAAACTGAAAAAAAAAAAATGCTTGCAGCCAATATATGTTTGGCTATTTCTTAAAATTAAAACAATTTCTGTTTCAGGCCAAAAGTTTTAGTTTTTCTAGGAAAGGAAAAATACCCAGTGTTTTTGGAAGAAAGCAGATACTTCAATGAAAATATTATTTTGTTGAAAACTCAGTTTTCCAAATGAAACAAAAAGTTTGGATAGTAATTTTTACCCACTACTAGGTTGCAACTTATTGTCAGAAAGTGCCCAAGTGGACCCTCCCATACAGAGCCCCAACCTTTGAAAAATTTGGTTCTGAACTTCATAAATTGGACCATAGAGTTGAGAATAAGAAGGAGAAGAGAAGCAGTGGTACCTAGTGGATAGAGCAGTTATTTGGGACTCAGGACACCTAGATTCTGGCAGCAGCCTGCCTGGGGACATTGGGCCTATCATTTCCCTTATCTCTGCATCAGTTTTTCTCTCTGTGAAATGGGGACAATAATAATACAGACTTGCTTTGAAATCACATGAAGAAAAGTTCTTGTTCTTGTTCATACTTGGTGCATGTGTTTAATATGCATGCTGCATAGTAAAGGTTTATTAGGTTGTATTTAAACAGCATCTTTCAGCCCGTGTTATCATACAGTAAGGAGGTGTAATTTATAGAACTCATGATGAAATACTTGAAAAAATATACTGGGGAGTTTTCTTATTCCCCATTCTTGATTCGGTTGATATTTTTCAAAAGTCCTTAGCATCACCCCTAAAGTATGCGGAAGACTCCCATTAATTACAATGGTGACGGAGTTAATCCAAACTTGAGTGCTTCTGAGTTTGAAGCACCCCAGTGTTTGAAGCCAAGGATATCCTGAAATGGCAGCTTTACTTCATGTGAAGTCTGTGGTATGCAAAAATCTGCCACAGGTTTTCAATTCCAAGAATGGTCAAAGGTCCCATATATAGATATTTAACACTGCATCAAAAGAAAAGAGCTAAAGATTCCCTCTCACACATTTTGCCTAATTGTGCCTTTTGAACAGAAGTGCCTACATTACAAAGTGTAATGCAGCAAAATAGTTTGGAACTCTGTGGTCATAAAGAAAATACACAGCACTATTCAGATGACAGCCATCTGTCTTCTTTGTTATCCAAGAAGAGAGAAAGCCTTCTCGGGGGCCAGATTCCATATGCATGAAGAGGTGTAATGATATACATGTAGGACTGGAAGGAGCCTCAAGAAGCCATCAAGTCCATCCCTCTGTGCTGAGGCAAGATCTCATATACCTCTAGGCCATCCCTGACAGGTGTTTGTCTACCCTGTTTGGGAAAACCTCCAATAATGAAGATTCCACAAGCTCCCTTGGAAACCTTTTCTAGAGGTTAAGTTCCCTTACTTAGAAAGGTTTTTCCTAATATCTAACCTAAATGTCCCTTGCTGTAGATTAAACCCATAATTTCTTGTTCTACCTTCAGGGGACATAGAGAACAATTGATCAAAGTCCTCTTTATAATATATCTTCAGGATGTTATCAGGTCTCTCTTGAGCTGTCTCGTGTTTTTTGTCCTACCCTCACAGTTCAGGTTTTCTAGCCCTTTTGTCATTTCTATTGCACTCTTCTGGACTCTCTGAAGTTTATCTGCATCTTTTCTCAAACGTGTCACCCAAAATTGGACACCGTGTACCACCTGGGGCCTCATCAGTGCTTTGTAGAGCAGGACAGTTACCTCCTATGTCTTACATATGCTCCTGTTAATAAACATCACAAGAATATTAGCTTTAGTTTGCAACTGAATCACATTGTTGACTTATATTCAGTTTGTGATCCACAATAATCCCAAATTCCTTTTCAGCAATGCTACTTCCTAGCCAGGCAGTCCCAATTTTGTTACTGTGCATTTGATTTTTCCTTCCTAAGTGGAGTATTTTGCCCTTGTCAATTGAATTGAATTTCATCTTGTTGATTTCATACCAATTTGCCAAGGTTGTTTTGAATTCTAATCCTGTCCTCCAAAAAAGCTTGCAATTCCCCCCAGCTTGGTGTCATCTGCAAATTTTGTAAGTGTACTCGCCAATCCATTTTCAAGTCATTAATGTAAAAATTAAATAGCCCCAGATGCAGGAGTGACCTCTCCCCTTCCCCCCATGGAACCTCATTATGCACACTCTCTCAGTTGAACAGCAAACCACGGATAATTATTTTTTTTAGGTACATCTTTCAACCAGTAGCGTGCCCATCTTATTGTAATTTCACCTGGACCATTTTCCCCTAGTTTGCTTATGAGAATATCATGAAGGACTGTCTCAAAAGCCATGCTAAAATCTAGATATATCACATCTACTGCTTCCCGCATCCCCACTACGTCAGTAACTCTGTCAAAAAAGGATCTTAGGTTGGTTTGGCATGATTTTTTCTTGACAAATCCGTGCTGGCTATTTCTAATAACCCTATTATCCTCCAGCTGTCTACAAACAGATTGTTTAATAATTTGTTCTAGTATCTCTTCAGATACTCACCAATTAGATTAAGGTGTCTATAATTTCCCCTAGTCCTCTTGGTTCCGCTTTTAAAGATAAGTACATTTGCCCTTCTGCTGTCTTCTGGGGCTTCACCCATTTTCCATGAGTTCTTGAAGGTAATTGTTAATGGTTCTGAAATTGCTTCAACTAGTTCCTTAAGTATCCTAGGGTGGATTTTATTATGTCCTGCCACTTTGAATACATCTAACTGATGTATTTTCTTTATTCTGTTCTTTTCCTGTTTTGGTTTGCATTCCTTCACTCTTGTTCGTAATATTAATTCTGTTGAATATCTAGATACCATTACACTTTTCAATGAAGACTGAAGCAAAATAAGCATTAAACACCTCCTCATATTTCTTGAAGTCATCAGATAATAGCTCTTTTTCTCGTCTAAATAAAAGACCTACACTTTCCCTGGGGTAGCACTTGCTTCTAATGTATTTAAAGAACCTTCTCTTATTGCCTTTTATGCCCTTTGCTAGCTATAACTCATTTTGTTACTTGCCTTTCTGATTTTGTTCCTACATGATGGCCTATTCTTTTGTACTCCTTCTTAGCAATTTGTCAATGTTTCCATGTTTTGGAGGATTCCTTTTTGGTTTGGGAGTCATTCTAATGAAACCCTATTGGTCCTTTCTTATTCTTCCTGTCTTTCCTTTGCATCAGAATAGCTTGCAGCTTTACCCTTCATATTGTCTCCTGGAGAAACTCCCAGCTCTCCTGAACCTCTTTGACCCTAAGATTTTCTCCCCATGGGAGCTTATCGATCATTTCTCTGAATTTGTCTGCTTTTTCTGAAGTCCATTGTCCTAATTCTGCTACTTTCTCTGTTACCTTTCCTTACAATAATGAAATCTCTCATTTCACAATCACTTTCACTCAAATTGCCTTCTGCCTTCAGGTCTATTACCAATTGCTCCGTTAGTCAGAACCAAATCTAAAACACCTGAACCTTGGTTACTTCCTTCACTTTCTGGAGCAAAAACTGTCCCCAATACATTCCAGAACTTATTGGTGACTTTGTGCTGTGCTGTATTACTTTTCCAACAGGTGTTTTGGGAGTGAAAGTCCCCCATTACTACCAGGTCTCATGTTTTAAATATTTCTGTTGTTTGTTCCAGAAATGCCTCATCTACTTCCTCTTCCTGAAGTGACATAGGAAGCAAATTTATTCAGCATAATTTCCAGATCTGGAATGTCACCTAAGTGTGACCTGTGCTTTAAGCACCTTATCCAATTCCCATGAAAGCCAATCAAGGCTTACTGGTTTTCATAGGAGGCCTCAAGGGACATGAACAACACCTACATAAAGCCCAAGCCATTACTGCCCAGTCAGGCAGTGGTGGTAATGAAGGTAGAATCTGGGAGGTGAATACCACATCCCTGGAATCGGGATGGGGGGCTTCTCAGCCTAGCCATGGCCGTTTCTCCAGCCCACGTACTAGGGTTCATGGTGCTCTTCTCTCTTCCTCGTTGGGAGTTAAGAGCAACAATTATGATGTTGCAGTCCGTTAACAGGTGATTAACTGAGCAGACTGGCTGATTCCTAGCTGCTGTGTCACTCCACTAGCTGGATCTATGGCAGGAGTTATGTGCTAAAGTTGTATTCCAAATAACGTCGATGAAAGGGACGTTAGCTGAATGAACAAATGTGCTGTTGCAGCCACCACCGCACTAAAGCAAATCAGTACAGATGCTTCAGAATGAAAGAACTAAAGATGTGTCAGTTATTGAAAAGGGGAGGTTGGTGAGAGTGCAATCTGCCCAGGAGAACAGCTGTGGCTATACACATACCAGGTGAAATACAATGATGAAAGCAGAATTTCCGATTTGCCTGTGTTGTCTCAATCATGTGTCAGTCCTGCTCCAGCCCAGAAAAGCTGCCTCTAAGTCTAAGCCTCCCCAGGGCTGGAATGTGACCTTAGGCACTCCCATGGGCAAGGGGTGGTGTGTAAATTGCAGCATCCCAGGAATAGACAGAAAAGAGACACGCCTTGGTGACACCGTTCCTTTGCCTGATTCCTCCTTGCTCCAGAGCAGGAAGAATTAAGAATTCATTCGTATCTTATAACTGGGCAAAAAATGAATGCCTGCCCTCATACCAGCTCAGCCAAACAAGGGCTGTGGAACAGAGAGAAGGTTTTGCCAATTGTCCACTCCACTTGACCCCTCACCACCAACCTGCCCAAGGGGGCAGTAATCTGTTATGCAGCCATTGCTGGCTTCTACCTCTCCACCTGCTTTCAGGGGCAGTCAGTGTGAACACTGCTCTGGCTTGTTCCTGCATGTCCAGACCCAAGGCCCAGGAAGTCGGGGGTAGGCAAGGGACTCACTCACCTGGGTGAGGACTGAGGTCAAACCACCATCTAGCCCTCTGTCCTTTTTTTCTCTGCTGAGACTGCTAATTATGATGGTGTGACAAAATGATGTTCTTAATCAGTACCATTCACATTTTGACAAGACCAATGGGAATGAATTAGATCAAAAGGGATTTTTGGGGTGTGTGTGTGTAATTGTTTAGAAAAGAAATTACTTTGAGTGACAGCCCACCTTTCTGGTAGTATTCCCAGTGAAATGAATGAAGCTACTCCCTGCTTAATGGCGACAGGACATGACACATATTATGAGCCCTAGGTCTGATGAGAACATTGGCTTTTGAGGCAGAAGAAGAAAAACCAAACACACCCCTAACTATTTCACAGTTGCTCTTCACTGCTGACTGTCTCTGTTATCAATGGACCAAGTGAGAGGTTTAGCGGGTGTAGTAAATAATTTAGCAATATAAGTATATTCCACCCACTCCATGTGGCAGAGAGAGATGGCCAGTTTCCAACTAAGATAGTTTTATTTTCCCTTCCGGGATTTTCATGTACTATATCTCATTCAATCATAACAGCTAGTTGTTAGTGTAATATCGGAGAGAAGAGCATGTCTATGTATAAATATAATATTGTTCAAAAGTTTAATGCTCACAAAGCACTTTCTATCTGAAGATTTTAGCATCCAGCAGCATTACTTCATTCACCTTTACAACACACCTGTGAGCCAGGTAAGTATTAATCCCATTGGACAGATTATTATTTCAGTTGTGGTAGCCTGTAGAGATCCCTGGCCAGGATCTGGATGCCATTGTTGCTATACAGACATGGAAGGACACAGTCCTGGCTCTGACAGTCTGATAGCATAGTACTATCTAAACTAAATGCTGGCCCTAAAGTAAACTCTGCCCAGATGCCAGGAGCTGACCCCTTCAAAATTTAGGGCTGAGATATAGCATTAATGAGCACAATAGAAATCTCTAGCGTGGACAGAGAAAGTCACTAAGAGGTTAAATGCCTTGCCTAAATCATGAGGCCACATTGTGAGTCAATATGAAAGCTGGTAAGAGAACTTCTGAATTAAGAGCTGTGTGTTTTTAAGCAGTAAAACTTCCGCTTCTCTGAATACAAACATGTACTCACACGTTTGGATAGAAATCTGATGTCTGCCATGAGCAACCAAGAAGTAAAGAGGGTCTAAGACTAACATTGTATTTGACATCCTGGAGAGATTAGAAAGTCTTTGGTCGAGCACTGTATGTATTGGCAGTAACTCCTCAGATTTCACTGTGTGTTTGTACATACACCGATGCATGTCAAAGAGCATAAAAGCCTGCTGCAAAAACTAGAAATATGGCACACATTCAGTCTATTAATGCCTCTCAATGATCGTTGATCATGACATTACATTTTTGTTCATACAAATGAACAAATAGTGAATTTCAGGCAGAAAGTGGCTATTCCTTAAGATCTCCTCCCTGCAAACATTCACACATGTGTGTACCTTTAAGCACAAGGCTAATCCTATTAATATTCCTGACATCACTGGCTATATGCACCTGCTTAAAGTTAGGCACGAGTTGGGGTGTATGATACTAGCTCAGGCCCCCTGCTTACAGATGTCCGGTTATGGAGATAGATGTCCAACTGTTTAGCAGATACGGACCTGAAACTGCACCTTGAATCCAATGCCCCCGAATTTTGGGAAATTTTTGATTGGCGTTCAGAGGCGGATTTGAATGCCAGGATTAAGGTCGTTCTCAGTAATCAGCCCAAACCGGAACCCCATACAGAAACATCCCAAATCTCAGGGAAATTTGAATCCACATGTTACTCTGGATAGCTCTGACCTATCTGATGTACACACGTGTATTTGACACAAAAGCACCCCACACAGAGGGATGTATTTACACTAATGACAGTTAGTAGGTGGCTGCTGAAATCATAGCCTTTCATCCTGCAATGAGAGAGGAAAGAGCTCTCAGTTTGAACCAGCCGAAAGTGGAAAGGAGGCGGTTGGCCAGATCCTCAGCTGAATTCAATAGCATGACCAGCAATTTACACCAGCTGAAAACCTGGACCATAGAGTTTTTTTCAGTCTGCAAGTTAGGACTTAATATTGCTCCTGGCTCTCTGACCCTATTAAAATCAAAGAATAAAATGGAAGAAAATATGCCTATTAAAAAAACCGATTTCCTCCTCCCTCACTGTGTACATGAAAGAAGCAGAAAGTTTGGTTACAATTCTCCCTTTAAATCGCAGATTCACTAAACCAGAAGCCACAAATTCTTTCTCCACACCCAAATATTTAAAGAAACTCTCGTCTTTTCTCTTAACTTTTCCTTAAATTCACTGAGAAATGGCATTTCCTTACCTGAGCTGGGTCAGGTTCATGGACTCTGAGATTTCCAACCAGCAGATAGGTGGTGGGCAATGCGAGGACTAGAACAGACAGCAGGCAAAAAACCACAGCACAGCGTATTTTCTTCAGATCCTCCCTGACACCCATTCCAGAATCTTGATTGGTTATAGGAACTGCTTCCTCCACGGGTACTTCAGCAATGTGTTGCATGCCTGTAACTGGGTCTTGCACTTTTTTCTCTGGGAAGAGGAAAATCTCTTCTGTCTGCTGTCCTGGATGGAGACCCCCATTAAATAACAGCTCACTTGAGTGTGGGATGGCTCTCCCCCCTACACACACATGCACCCTCCCTCCCAAGGAATGTACCGCCTACAATAGAAACCCTGTGCCGGGGGACAGAGAGCACCAGTTTTGCTGAACTCAGTAGAGGTGCACGGGCTATGCTCGTGTCTGTTTTTTCCTCCCTTTACAGAAGGAAGTTAGGAAAGTCCCAGGGGGTGGAACCAGGATAAATGAAGCTGGAGGGCTGGATCAGCTTAATTGCTTTTCCATGCAGCAAAAGGGAACATGACCAATGTGGGAGTGAAAATGAGAGATGAGAGAGAGAACAGAACAGAAATAATACTGTGCTCAAAATTACCCACTATACTAATTTCATTAATGTAAGCCTGGAGAGAAGGGGGCAAATGTCCTATGATTGTTTAGGGAGGGGGTACAGTGCCTCCAGTAATGGGCCTGATCCTGAGAACTTCTTTGGTTGAGTGGAGGGTGAATTGTATCCAATTCAGTTATATCCGCTCACAGGATCAGGCTCTGGGACTGGTTAGGATTCCAGTCTGGTTCTCCAGTGAAGCCAAACTTCTTTGCTGGTGGGAAACTTGCTCTTCCAATTTTCAGTGTTCAAGGGATTCTTTCCAGTGCAACAAACAAGAAGTCTGGTGGCACTTTTAAAGACTAACAAATTTATTTGTCACAGGAGCTTTCGTGGGAGAAAATCCCACTTCATCAGATGCTTTGAAGAACCAGCGTAAATTCCCTGGAGCCTGTTGTCTCTGGCATGGAAGGGAAAGGGGAAGGATCGTGTCTCTGCTGTACACTGGATACTTTAGAAGCATTTTAGTTCATAGGTGGCCTGATATTTTGATGTCAGTTGAAAGGGCTATGGGCCCAATCCTGGGGCAAGAGGAGTTTAATTAGCTGGGAAATAATAACCTCGGGCTGTATGGTGTGATGTAAACACCGTCCCACATGGGGCAAAGGGGATGCATTGCCTACAGGGAGACCAATGAAATGCTCAGGAACCATAATCCCACTCCAGATTTTCTGTCATGTAGAAGAAATTGCACATGGTCTACCTTTCTCTGGGAAGGCACATCTGTTCTGGGCTGTGTGCCCATCTTTCCTCCCTGTATAGGCTTGACTTCTCAGCTCCTTCTTTATTAATAGGACTACCACTGTGCCGACCTCTCTGTCACGCCACACATCTACATGTGATTGGGAAACAACAGATAGGAGGCGAGAGAGGAAGATTGCAGATTAAGAGCTACTGAAAGGGACTGATCCTCATAAATGCTGTTTACTTGTAGTTTTCATTGAACTCTGTGCTCATCCCTTCTAGATGAAACCCTTGCACGGAGGTAGAAAACAAAGATCACTGAGGCCTTGTAGAAAAAAATAGAACGGAAGGCTAAAAAAATAAAACTCCAAGATCTAATGGAGAGATTTCTTCAATAGGAAGCTCAAAGTTGCTTCAGCCTTTCGCAAGAGTGTATTGCTAGTGTAGTTAAAGGAACTTCTCCTTTTCTCCCTGTATGCGAAAAAGTAAATGAATTAAAAGTGCTAAAAACATGAAACATTGACTTTATATGATGTGCCAGGGAACTTGGCAGAATCTAATATTATAATTAAAATGTATGTAAAAAAGAAAGTAAATTGTACATGATAAAGCCTTGGGCAAAATATATAAACTTAAATGACAGGGGTTTCCTTCCGTTAGCAATAAAAGGGGTAGCATGCATATTGATTTATTTTAGATTAAGTGATAAAGTGAAGAAATGAGACTAATGTTTGCAGTCAAGCTTGGTAATGCTATTGAATTAGTAAATACACCTGTGCTAAATGATATTCTAAATAAAAGGAACTGAAACCAAATAGTGTGTTTATAAGGATGCCCAACCACAGAGTATACTTATTACAAATGCAATTGTTTGGGTAATAATGCAGAAGCTCAACCAACCCAGGATTTCCAACCTTTCAGGTCTCAAAGTCTGCAGGAACTAAAGATTAGTCTTTAATTAAAGATTATGTCATATGACGAAACCTCCAGGAATACATCCAACCAAAACTGGCAACCGTACACATACCAAAATCCTACCATTGCTAATAAAGCAAGAAGAACCTCTCCAGCTGTTCTGGCCAGCTGTTCTGAACTGTCAAAACAAGTTTAAAAATCAACTAAGAATATGGAGGAATTTTGTATAAAGTGTATGAACTTTAGACTGGACTTTTCAGCAGCTAGAAGAGTGTTGATGGAGAAACTGGAACTTGAGCAAGCAAGAACTCGAAAACTGACATCTCGTTCCTGATTGGATGATAAAAGAGGACAAATCTCATTTTGGTTGGACCTTTTGAATCTTCAGAGGAAGTATAGGTCACCATCTGACTTTTCACCTCCAAGAAGTGAAACCAAGTTGGACCACCCAGCAGAAATAGGATAAAATGACCTGTGTCCTTCAGCACATTGCTTTCTCAAACCTGAAGACACCTGAAGAGAGAAGACTGAGGTCCTGAATTGGTCATCTTTGAGTCTTTGTGAAACCAACTGTTTACATGGGATAGGAACTTTCAACTATTTCTTTCTATTTTTCAGCAATTTGGGTTGCCAAATTGTCATCCAGTGTAGCCATTACTAATCAAGACGCTGAAGGTGCAGTCAAGGAAGAAAAGACTATTGCAGAGAAACTAAATGAATTTTTTACATCAGTCTTCATGGCTGGTGATATGATGGAACTTCTCAAACCTGAGCCATTCTTTTTAGGTGATAAATTAGAGGAATTTCCCAAACAGAGGTGACATTAGAGGAGGTTTTGGAACAAATTGATAGATTGAACAATAATAAGTAACCAGGACCAGATGGTATGCACCCTAGAGTTCTCAAAGAACTTGAAAGTGAAACTGCAGAACTACTACCTGTGGTATATAAAATATTATTTATATCAGCTTCTGTACCATATTAGTGGAGGATATCTAATATGATGCTAATTTTTAAAATAGGCTCCAGAGGTGATTCTGGCAATTACAGGCTGTCAGGGTGGGAGCCCTCCACAGAACCCTAGGGGTTATAAACATGGAGGGCATCTATCCAACTTGGTAGATACCCTTCAGGGTCACTAAACAGCCCTTTCATACCCGGGGCCGTTCGGCCAAATGGCCACAGAGTCAGTTCGGCGTCTATTACGAGTCCTCGTCACACCGGACAGTATGGCATAATGGCCAAAGAGTCACTACAGTTGTAAGGCAGCCCTTGCAACTGCCCCAGGGATGAACTGCCCTGGGTAGGGGGGCTCAGGCCCTCCCACTCCACCGAGCCCCAGCTCAGGGCCCTAGTGGTGCTG
The DNA here is from genome assembly GCA_007922175.1 of Pelusios castaneus. NCBI lineage: Eukaryota > Metazoa > Chordata > Testudines > Pelomedusidae > Pelusios > Pelusios castaneus. Next base: position 1,823,234 of record ML685804.1, read on the forward strand.
GAGGTACAATGCCGAGTCAGTGGGGATCCAGACCGCAACACACTAGCTCTGAGAACAGACCTCACCTGGTTCCCCCGTACAGGTCCCCTGAGCCACTTCCTATCCGCTGCCTTGCTGCCATACCTCAATTGGGGTTCTGGTTGTGCTTCCCAGCCACTGACTCCGGTAGCTCCTCCTCGGGGTGCCAGAGTTCCCTGGCATCTGCAGGTAATGGCCGCGATTCTCCCAAGTTCCCTGGCTTGTCCCTGTTCTCTTGCAGGGGCGGTTGGGTGTCCTGCTCAGGAGACTCTAGCAGGTGTCCATCCTACATGCTGGTCAGCCCCATCTGAGCAGGGCTGCTTCCCTTTATACTAGGGCAGCAGTTTGAGCATGCCCAGCAAGGCTTAAGGGGTAGGACTTCTGCCACCCACAGAGTTTGCTGGGCTGTTTCACTGCAGGGCAGGCCTGCCCCGTCACACAGGCTTATAAGAATAACTTCAATATCAGGCAAATTGATTGAAACTGTGGTAAAGAACAGAATTATCATCAGACAGATGAATATGATTTGCTGGGGAGAAGTCAATATGGTTTTTGTAAAGGGAAATCATGCCTCACCAATCTATTAGAATCTTTAAGGATGTCAATAAGCATGTGGAAAAGATTGACCCAGGGGTTATAGTGTACTTAGATTTTCAGAAAGCCTTTGACAAGGTCCTTCATGAAAGGTTCTTAAACCAAGTAAGAGATCATGGGATAAGAGGGAAGGTCCTCTCCTGGATCAGTAACTGGTTAAAAGATAGGAAACAAAGCACAGGACTAAATGGCCAGTTTTCAGAATGGAGAGAGATAAATAGTGGTTTCCCCAGGGGTCTCTGCTGGGACCAGTACTGTTCAACGTATTCATAAACTATCTGGAAAAAGGGCTAAACAGTGAAGTGGCAAAATTTTCAGATGATATAAAACTACTCAAGATAGATACGTTTAAAGCAGGCTGCGAAGAGTTATGGGGGGAAGGGGCTAAAAACTGGATGATTGGGGAACAAAAAGGCAGATGAAACATAATTCCAACTATACATATAAAACGATACACTCTAAGTTATCTCTTACCATTCAAGAAAGATACCTTAGAGTGATTGTGGATAGTTCTCATCCTCTCAGTTTGCAACAGGAGACAAAAAAGTTAACAATGTTGGGAGTCATCAGGAAGGGGATAGATAAGTCAGAAAATGTTATATTGCCTCTCTATAAATCCATAGAAAGCCCACATCTCGAATGTGTCATGCATATACAGTCACCCTATCTCAAAAAAGATATATTAGAATTTGAAAAGGCACAGAAAAGGGCAACTAAAATGATTAGGGGTATGGGAAAGCTACATATGAGGAAAGATTAATAAGACTTGACTGTTCAGCTTGGAAAAAAGATGATAAAGGAGGATAAGATAGAGGTCTATAAAATCATGACTACTGTGAAGAAAGTAAATTAGGAAGTGTTATTTATTCCTTCTCATAACATAAAAACGAGAGGTCACCAAATGAAATTAATAGGCAGCAGGTTTAAATGAAAAAAAGTAAGTATTTCTTCACACAATGCACAGTCAATCCGTGGAACTCCTTGCCAGAGGATGTTGTGAAGGCCAAAACTATAACAAGGTTAAAAAAAGAACTAGATAAATTTACGGAGGATAGGTCCATCAATGGTTATAAGCCAAGATAAGCAGAGATTACTGTTTACCAGAGACTGGGAATGGCTGATGGGATGGGTCACTTGTTGATTACTTGTTCTATTCATTCCCTCTGACATGTGGCATTGGCCACGGTTGGAAGACAGGATACTGGGTGAGATGGGCATTGGTCTGACTCAATATGGCCATTCTTATGTTCAGTAGCACACTCGGAAAAATCTATAGTTGTGTCTGTTCTTCACTCCTCCTGTTTGAAGTGTCAGTTCCTACTCTGAACAATAAATGAGCTCAAAGCTAATAGATGAACAAGATCTTATGGTAACTAACACACAGACTTCCTCTGGGATGATGACCCAAGTCAGCCAATTGACCACTTCCTGAAACCAAGTACCTAGTTAGAAAGGAAATGGAAATGTTTATGTGTGTATTGTGATGATTGTTATAGACTTCATGTGTGAGTCTTCGTTTTGTAACAGGTTCCAAATCAAGATTGTTGTAAAGTAACTTTTAAAATGAGTGTTGCTTTTGTTAATTTAAAATTATAAAATGGCACTTGCATTTAGTTAATGGTTTCATATTGCCTTTCAAATTCTGTATAGTCTGTCATAAACGCAGGAGTTTATGATAGGTAGGAAAATTAGTCAGATCCTGGTGCTAATATAATTCACTGAGAAATGAGTAACAAGGCTTGACTACCATAGATCTGTTGTGTAGGAGATTTTTGTGAGCTGGCATGTAACTGACCAAATTGTCTTGTGATCTGTCTTTGGACTGTTTTTCCTCTTTTGTGTTAGCAACATGGGAGTTGATAACAAACAATCTCTATTTTGAGGGACTCTTAGTTAAAAATCTAAACAAACTCACCTTCCCAATACAAGCAAGGAGTCCTGTGGCACGTTTAAAGATTAACAAATTTATTTATAACATGAGCTTCCGTGGGAAAAAAATCCCACTTTGTCAGTCAGATTTTCTCCCACCAAAGTTCATGCAATAAATAAATCTGTTAGGTTGTAGCAGTGCCATCAGACTCTGTGTTTGTTTTGCTGAACTAGACTAAGATGACCATCAGTTATCCCTTTGGAACTTCCCAATACAGTGACTAAATGCATTATTATCTATTGTGGTTGAATGATTTGATTCTGAAAACCTGAATGGCTGTATCAATCAATCTTCTAGTTTATGTTTGCCAAATAATAGTCCAATATTATTTTTGTCTTCCTGTATCATACACTGTTAGTTGCTGTTGTAAGGGATATTTATTAAAACTCTGTAAAACTAAAATTCTTGAATCCTTTTCTTCAGTAAGTTCCAGAATTTAAAAAAAAAGACTGAGAAAGATATTCTGAATGATCAATTAAGCAGTTGTTTAACTAAGGTTTGTTTTATATTCTTGCAATTAACACCTGGATGTATAGGTGTGTTTTGATTTTAAGAGGAGGAGAAGAGAAAGAGAAACAAGAGAAAAGGGAAACAAGAAAGTGAAAGAAATGTATTTCTTTTGTTCAATTTTAAACATTTTGTATCTCCCTTAAGAGAAAGTAACATAAACAGTACTGGGAAAAAGTTAAAAGGTGAAAGAAAGTGAGAGGGAAAAATCATAACATTGTTATCAACTTCTGTACTTTTCTTTTTCCCAGTAGGAAAATAAAATGTGGAGGGGAAGGTTGAAAGAGTGAGGGGAAGTGTGACTGTTCAAATTCTCTGTTGAAAAAAAAAATTGCATCAGCATTTCACTGAAAAACCAGAAGACTTAATCAGACCTATTTTTCAATTTAAAAAGTTCTGGCGATAAAATATCAACCAGCCGTACTCATTAGCAATTTGTAAAGTAAAGTAAAGGTAGTAAAGATCATAATTCACCCTGTTACAAGGAATCCTGTGCTGCCCTTTCTACTGTGGGAAACTAAAAATCCTACTTTGTACAGAATACATCATTTAGGTCCTAATTCTGCACTGGGAAATGCACCCAGTCTGTCTGCTTCCCTCTCAGTGCTTGATCAGTGCCTCTGAGACTACAAAAGAGGAAAAGAAACTTCTATGGGTGGGCTGAATGGAGCATTACGGCAGAAAAGCAAAATAAGAAAATGGGATTAGAAAAAAAAGGTGGGAGGCAGTATGATCTAGGACAGTGGTTTTCAAAGTTTTTAGACTTTCCAAATAATGTCACCCTGTCTCGTACGCCCATCTGAGAGAAGGTCACAATATGCTGATGAAAACAGGTGGGAAAAAGTCCAAAATAGATAACATGATGCAACACAACTCATAAACCCCATAGCGTTATGACCTCCCTTCCCCCGAGTTCTTAGTTCACGGACAGAAGCGGAAATCCTGAGTCCAGCAGCAGGCAATACGATGGGTCTACTGGGGTAATCAAGCAAGAATCCCAATTCTTCACACCAGTAATTTTCCTTCTTCCCAACTTACTTCCTCTTTGACCTGGGTTTTATAATGTATCTTACCCAATCATTTTCTTTAAAATATTACAGATCATTCTTTAACCAGGCCTAATATATTGTAACATAGTTCTCTAACCAATCATACTCCACCACTTTAACTGATTACAATTAGCTATGTGACAGACAGAAAAAAAAGCAAAGAATCAGACAGGAATTATCAGAAAAGTGGATACCATAATGACCAAACAATGGAAAGGGTAGGTTCTACAGCCACATCTGTCGAGAAATGTTTAGAAACCAGACAGCATGTTATTAAACAAATTCTAGAAGGGGAGCCGTGTTAGTCTATTTCAACAAAACAAACAAGGACTCTTGTGGCCTTTTTAAAGACTAACAAATTTATTTATTGCATGAGCTTTCATGGGCGTAAACCTACTTCCAGGGCTGGATTAACAAAGGGGCTATAGGGCCCGAGGCCTGGGCCCTGGGCTGAAAGGGGCCCCCAGGCTCCAGCCCCTATGGCCCCTGCCATATCTCCCCCTCCCTGCTAGATCCCCTGACCTTCTCTGCTGCCGGTGCTGGAGGCTGGGCCAGAGCCTGTCCCACCCTGCCCCTGCTACTCCGCCCAGTCCCCGGGAGGCAGATCTCTGGCCTGGGGCAAGGGGGCTGGGAGTGTGACCTCTGTGCCCCCCAGCGCCGTCCCAGGCAGGGGCCCCCATGGTACTGGGGGCTGGTGGGGCCTTTGTGTCTACTGTACACTTTCCTTAAGTCGACTTAAGCAGTTGCTTAAGTTGACTTAAGCAAAAATTAAGTTGACTTTATAAAACTTTATAAAAAGTCGTTTTAAGTCGACTTTGCTGGCTAAGTCGACTTTAGAAAGTTGACTTAGCCAGTGTAGACATGGAGTAGCCCTAAGTTGACTTTAAATCGACTTAGGGGGCTCCAGGGCTTCCCCACTGCCCTCCCAGCCAGGGTGGCTGCACAGCCACAGCCTGGCGTGCCCCCCCACAGGGCAGGACAGAGCCCTGCTCACCCTGCCCCTATGCTCTGCCAGGGTCCCTGTCCCCCTTTGCCCCATTGTACCCAAGTACAATGAGGCAAAGGCTGAGCCCCCTGGCACTTGGCAAGGGGTGCCCCCCTGCCACCATGGACCTGTCTCAGGTCCACCTAGCCCCTACAAGTCGACCTAGGCGTCCAGTGTGGATGCTCTAGGTCGATTTTGTAGGGCCGCCTTTAAGTCCACTTAAAATTTGAGTGTGGACATGCTAAGTCAACTTAACAAAGTCGACTTAAAGTCAACTTTGTTAAGTCGATTTAGCTAAATCGACTTAAATTAACAAGTGTAGACATAGCCTCTGTGGTGACCATCAGACTAGGTTTGAATAGTACCTGGAATGGCAAAGGTAATTCATATTGTCACCTTCTCATCTGTTGCTCCACACTGTTTGAATCAAGACAACTTGCTCAGCTTGCTGAAAGACCTTGTGACTTACCCTTCTCTGTTTGTATATATTTACCTATATACAACAGTTTCCATTTTGTGCATCTGACGAAGTGGGATTTTCTCCCTCGAAAGCTCATGTGATAAATAAACTTGTTAGTCTTTAAAAGTGCCACAGGACTTCTTGTTTGTTTTAGTAAACAAAGTTTTCTTTAAGCAGTCTAAGGTCTTTTATTTGGAGTCATTAGATTCCTTCTAAACAGCCTGATTTACCTTCTTTTAATGTAATTTGTTTGGAATGTGTGGCTATGAGCGCACACTTCCCATTTTATGGCTGCTGTTTTTGCTTAGCCAATGTACAAGACCTCGCACTGTCAGACTGAGAGAAGGCCTATAGAAGAGTGGCCTGTGACTTTGACTCTTTGGTTTTATACTTCTGTAACTAGCTAAGTGATAAGAATATATTTAAAAGTCATAGGCCTTTACAGGCAGGCCTCAATATCTATATTCTAACATAAAGTGTGTGATCCCACATGATTTATTTTTTACTGATTGTTTATTATTATAATGAGCAATTTTATTATATAACCTTTTGCTTTGGCTAAAAAGAGTCCATCAAAAAAGTTTCTAGCTGCTATAAACATTACACTGAAAGTTTTCAGTGACATTTCATTATAAATATTAAGAGGAATATTGTTGATCACTCACAACCAATATAACCCATGATAACCTGTTTGTGACTAAGCATTTAAAAATTCTAATCATGTGTTTTTGTTGATAATAGAAAGGTACAGATAAAGAAGCAGAGAAAATATCATTAGCCACACATTTCTACAACTGACCTGGGTAATACAGAATATATTATTGCCATTTTTAAATTCTTGGTGACTAATATGTAGTACTTATTGATGTTAATTATTAATAATAAAATGCTTACCTGTCAGAATGTTAGATGCCCCTGCTTTTTAGCAAACTGATTGCTGGGAAAATTGAAGAGAGTGCTTTAGTTGTAAGTCATTTTGGGTGTTTGATCTCTGATGGTACTTCATCTTGATTGCCATAAAGGCAGAGAATCCAGTCTTGCAAAGGTACATTGTGGAGAAGGGCATATAAAAACTTGACAGCCCATTTTGATAGGTCTGGGTAATCTGCCATGCTATGCGTCCAAAAGTCTGCCAAAGGTGTGCATGCAAACTCTTCTAAGCCCAACGTCCGAGGAGAGATCTAAATGTTTCTCTTGCTCATGTACAGACAGATGAGGGATTGGGAGAGATTCAGGTACCTCAAATGGCTTTTATACCCAGGCCTTTACATTATCCATTTTGGGGAAATATTTTCTAAGTTGCTGGCTAGATTGTCCAAAGTGCTCTTTGTCATAGAATCATAGAATCATAGGGTTGGAAGGGACCTCACGAGGTCATCTAGTCCAACCTCCTGCTAAAAAGCAGGACCACTCCCCCTACATCATCCCAGCCAGGCTTTTGTCTAACCGAGCCTTAAAGATCTCCAAAGATGGAGAATCTACCACCTCCCCAGATAGCCCATTCCGATGCTTCACCACCCTCCTAGTGAGAAAGTTTTTCCTAATGTCCAACCTTGACCTCCCCAGCTGTAATTTGAAACCATTGCTCCTTGTTCTGTCCTCTGTTACCCTCGAGAACAGCCTAGCTCCCTCCTCTTTGGAGCACCCCTTCAAGTAGTTGAAGGTTGCTATCAAATCTCCCCTCAGTCTTCTCTTCTGTAGACTAAATAAGCCTAGTTCCTTCAGTCTCTCCTCATAAGTCATGTGCCCCAGCCCCCTAATCATTTTTGTTGCCCTCTGCTGGACTCTTTCTAATTTGTCCACATCCTTTCTGTAGTGGGGAGCCCAAAACTGGAAACAGTATTCCAGATGCGACCTGACCAGTGTCGAATAGAGGGGAATTATCACACCCCTCGATCTACTGGCAATACTCCTACTGATGCAGCCTAATATGCCATTGGCCTTTTTGGCAACAAGGGCACACTGTTGGCTCATATTCATCTTCCTGTCCACCATAGCCCCCAGGTCCTTTTCTACAGCGCTGCTACTTAGCTGATCGGTCCCCAGCCTGTAGCAGTGCATGGGATTTTTCCGTCCTAAGTGCAGGACTTTGCACTTGTCTTTGTTGAACCTCATGAGGTTTCTTTCGGCCCAGTGTTCCAATTTGTCCAAGTCTCCCTGGATCCTGTCCCTGCCCTCCAGAGTATCTACCATTCCCCCCAACTTGGTGTCATCCACAAACTTACTAAGCACGCAGTCTATTCCATCATCAAGATCATTAATGAAGATGTTGAATAGAACCGGCCCCAGGACTGACCCCTGGGGCACTCCACTCATTACCGGTTGCCAACCAGACATTGAGCCATTGATTCCTACCCCCTGAGCCCGTTGATCTAACCAGTTTTCGATCCACCTTACGGTCCACTCGTCCAACCCATACTTCCTTAACTTGCTGACGAGAATGCTGTGGGAAACCGTATCAAAAGCCTTGCTAAAGTCAAGGTATACCACGTCAATGGCTCTTCCCGCATCCACAAATCCAGTCATCTCATCATAGAAGGAAATCAGGTTGGTCAGGCATGATTTGCCCTTGGTGAATCCATGTTGACTGTTCCTGATCACTCTATTTTCCTCCAAGTGTTTCAGGATGGGTTCCTTGAGGACCTGCTCCATGATTTCCCCAGGGATTGAGGTGAGGCAGACCGGTCTGTAGTTCCCCGGATCCTCCTTTTTCCCTTTCTTAAAGATAGGTACTATATTTGCCTTTTTCCAATCCTCCGGGACCACCCCCGTTCGCCACGAGTTCTCAAAGATAATGGCCAGCGGCTCTGCAATCACTTCCCCCAACTCCCTCAGCACCCTCGGATGCAGTTCATCCGGCCCCACGGACTTGTGCGCATCCAATTTCATTAAGTGTTCCCTAACCTGACTTTCCATCACCGAGGGCCACTCTTCTCTCCATTCCGCGTTACCCCATGTAGTAGCCTGGGAGCTGGCCCTCCCTGTGAAGACTGAAGTAAAAAAAGCATTGAGTACTTCAGCCTTTTCCGCATCATCCTCCACGAGGATGCCTGCCCCATTCAGTAAGGGACCTACACCACTTCTAATCCTTTTCTTGTTGCTGATATACTTATAGAACTCCTTTCTGTTATCCTTCACATCTCTTGCTAGCTGCAACTCCAATTGTCCTTTGGCCTTTCTGATTTTATCCCTGCAGTCCCGAGCAATATCTTTATATGCCTCCCTTGTCATCTGTCCAAGCTTCCACTTCTTGTAAGCTTCCCTTTTATGCTTCAGCTCCCCGCAGAGTTCCCTGCTAAGCCACGCTGGTCGCCGTCCACATTTGCTGTTCTTTCTGCACATCGGAATGTTATCTTCCTGTGCCTTTAACAGGGTTTCTTTAAAATACAGCCAGCTGTCTTGGACACTTTCCCCCTTCAGATCAGCCTCCCATGGGACCCTGCCCATCAGCTCCCTAAGGGAGCCAAAATCTGCTTTTCTGAAGTCCAGGGTGTGTGTTCTGCTTCTTTCCTTCCTTCCATTGATCAGGATCCTGAACTCTACCATCTCATGGTCGCTGCTGCCCAGGTTGTCGTTTACTTCTACTTCCCTGATCAATTCTTTTCTGTTTGTGAGCAATAGGTCTAGAGGTGCATGGCCCCTAGTTGGTTCCTCCAGCATTTGTACTAGGAAGTTGTCCTCAATATTCTCCAAAAACTTCCTGGATTGCCTGTGCACTGCTGTATTATCTTTCCAGCAGACGTCAGGTTAATTGAAGTCGCCCATAAGAACCAGGGCCTGCGATGATCTGGAAACTTCTGTTAGTTGTCCATAGAACGCTCCTCTTTGTGGTCTGGCGGTCTATAGCAGAGACCCACCACAACATCCTCCTTGTTGCATTCTCCCCTAAACTTAACCAACAGACTTTCAACCATCTTGTTTCCACTTTCATAGTGGAGCTCCGAGCAGTCATACAGCTCTTTTACATATAGCACTACTCCTCCCCTCCTTCTTCCCTGCCTGTCCTTCCTGAACAATTTATATCCATCCATGGCAGTGCTTCAGTCATGCAAGTTATCCCACCACGTTTCTGTTATTCCAATTATATCATAGTTCCTTGTCTGTGCCAGTACTACCAATTCTTCCTGCTTGTTTCCCAGGCTCCTCGCATTTGTGTACAGGCACCTAAGATACCGGGCCCATTGCCCTACTTTGCCCTGTCGATTCTCCCTCCTGTTGCATCTTCCTCCTTGCAATTTCTCCTGGTGTCCTCCTTCCCCACTCGCCTGAGGTATTATGACTTCATCAGGAAATAAAAAACAATTATTTGATTCCCCCCCCCGAGTTCCAACTACCCTCTCTTTTATTCCTGCTGTTACAGCCCCAGCACCCCCCAAGTTCCATCCCTTTCCCCAGGTTTCCCTCAGTTTCACTTACTGTGTCAGCTTCCACACTCTTATGTAATTACGTATTGTCATTTGTTTTGATATGAGCAATGTTTGCAGTGTTGGAAGCAGTCAATCACATTTCTCTTTAAGCAGTTATCCCCAAATAGTAGTTTCTTAATCATGGATTTGATTTTTTTCTTAACAACACAAACGCCCGGAAGGCTTAAATCAAGCTTATCGAAGCAAGAAAAAATGTCTGCCAAGTAGGCTAATCGCTGAAACCAGACAGAATTTTCTGAGCAAGAAGACAGCACAAAGGGATGGTGGTCAGCGGGGAAAAAAAAAAAAGCTGAAACTAGTTGCACAGCTCTGAGAGTCATATCAGCCTTGTGACGGCCAGTGAACATTAGCGTGCATCAATAGTGTCAAATGGTCACTTCCCATTATGTCACTTGTTAGTAAAAATTCTTGAATGTAAAGGCTGTGCCGTAACAAAGTTAACCATTTTGACTGCATCAGGCAATACTGACATTAAACTTCCATGCACTTTTTGAGACAATGCCTCTTTGTGGATGCTACAGCGCACTCATGTGACTTCTGCTGCTCTAGCGTTGATGAGAACCACAACTCTCTGTACTTTCCCATCATTGATTTTTGCCTCATCAGCACAAATCACTACACAATAGGATCAGTCAATTCTAGCCCCACTCAAGAAATTATCGAGCAATAAAAAAAGCTCTTCTCTTGTTGCTCATGTAGATGAGGGACAACAAAAGAGAAAATCTTCATGTAGGGTACTTTCATACGTATAGCGACATAAACCAGAAGATTAGCTAAACTAGCTAAATCTGTGGACTCATCTATTTGCATAGAATAATAGTCCCTGTTTCTAATACAATTCAAAATTTGAGAATGAACATTTTCAGCCATATCAGCAGTGTGATGTGACACGATATTATCAGCATGGTATGAAAAATTCTTTTCTGCTTTTTCACCAAGCGGGCACTTCACCATATCTTTCACAGAAGATATAATTAAATCTTCTGAAATAGTGTGTGGTTTCCCTGTTTTAGCCACTCTCTCTATGAGGTATGATAGTCTATGCACATTTATGTTTCCTATGCAAGAATTTAGTTGCAGATTTCTTTTTTTAATGCTTTTTAGCTCTTCAGTTTGTGATTGCAACACTGAGCTAGTTTGTCTTGAAATTGATTGTTTATTCTCTAGATGCCTGTGAAGATGGGAGAGTTTCAAATTTGTTTAATAAAACTTCAGAACATAGGGCACACTGTGACTGAGGATAGGACAGGGATCAGCATTCATTCACTCCAAGGGCACAGATCATGGTATTCTCCTTCTGTGTTTCTCAAAGTGCTTCATGAAAAGCAATGGAACACATATTATCGGCATCTTTCAAAAGTGGAGTGTAAAAGATCCTTGAAGATCCAAGTCTTCAAACCCCTGATATGTACTATTTATCCTCAAGAGTAGTTCCAGTGGGACCAATGGGAATATTTGCTTAAGTAAAAAAAACTCAAATGAATTGTTTGTTTGATGGCTTCCACCTTCGACCAGACACCAGTGACTGAACTGGGAACCTCTAGAACTAAAGAGAGGTGAAGCTACAACTTGAACTAAAGAACCAGTCTTTTGTAGCGGGGGCCTATAACAGACTCACCTCCTTTATGGACTATGCAGTTAATGTCTTGTAACATTAATTCACCCGTGAGTTACATTTGCTGGCTATAGCTTCAAGGTAACTTGCCCTATGTCAGCCATCAAGTCAGTTTCAAATGTATCAAAAGAATACAGTTCTCTAGACTTTCAGTCCCATGTTCTAACCACTAAACCAGATTTCTTCCTATATGAGAGTCATATGACAAAAAATGAAAAAGAAACAAACTGAACAAAAGAACAGAGGTGTAAGAAAGAAAGCAATCAAGCCAAAGATTGGTGCTTCCATTTGATTGCAGAGGTTGTTTCTTTGAATGAGCAGTAGCTGATGGTTTTACAGTAGGTTGTGAAAATGACAGAACTATTTTCCTTTTCTGTGTCACTAATAATGCCCAAGATAAATCTGAGCGAAACAGTTCAGAGACTAAAATGGACTGAGTTTTCATCCTTTTCTGTAGAACAGATACCTAGCCATTTGGTTTCTAGATAAGTGCAGGACTCTCATCAGATTTCCTTTGGCCCAATCCTCCAATTTGTCTAGATCACTTTGTATCCTATCCTTACCCTCCAGCATATCTGCCATTTCCCTAGCTTAATGCCATCCATGAACTTGCTGAGGGTGCAATACACCCCATCCTCCAGTTCATTAATGAGGATGTTGAACAAAAATGACCCCGAGACTGACCCGTGGGAAACTTTGCTTGATTCTGGTTACTAACTTGGCATCGAGCCTTTGATCATTCCCTATTGAACCTGGTGATCTATCCAGTTTTCTATTCACCTTATAATCCATTCATTTTTTAAATTTTTTGCCTGTAAAGCCATCATTCCTAGAGATCTGAGTCCCTCGACATTGCCTGTTTGCTCTGTTGCTAGGTACTGTTTTGTTTGCCTGTTAATCAAACTCTCTTCCTTGCTGTGGATCTCACTAGACTGACTTTGGCCATATACTGTGTACTGAGTCACAACTTGAGAGGACTCCAATGCTATGTCTACACTTGCTAAAATTAGTTTGAATTAGTTAGTTCGAACTAACTAATTCGAACTAATTTTAGTTAGTTCGAATTAGCTTAATTCGAACTAGAAAAAGTTAGTTCGAACTAAGCAAGTGCCATGAATGGCACTTGCTTAGTTCGAATTAGCGATCCCCATTCATTTCAATGGCTAGTTAGTTCGAACTAAGAAATTAGTTCAAATTAACATGGCTACATTGGATAATTTGAACTGGTTAGTTCGAACTAACCCTTAGTTCGAATATCCTATTCGAACTTATTAGTTCGAATTAAGAAAGCCCTTAATTCGAACTAACTAAAGCCTAGTGTAGCCATGGCTTTAGTTAGTTCGAATTAAGCCTCCTTAATTCGATCTAACTTGCCAGTGTAGACATAGCCATTTATTTTGGGATAAAGCAGGCCTGACATGCTGTATCTGCACATGAGCAATACCTAGAGATTGGATTCTAAATATGATTTTTTTTAAAAAAAGAAAAGAAATGAAAATCTACTACATTGGCATAAGAAAGCAAAGGAACAGTAGTTACCATCTATGTCCACACAGTCTATTTGAACCTACTTTGGTCAGCAGTGTTGAGAACAATTCTCATTTGGGCATAGAAAAATCAGGGATCATGGGGAAAATTTTGACCAAGTGCAAAATGTTACCCTCCTGGTCAGAGAGATTGCTTGGACATTGCTTCTGCATCAGCCTAGTCCCAGCCCAGTACAGAAGTTAAGTATACTTTTACCAGCCAACCTTTGGGTCTAGTGAAGTTTTGAGACATGCATTATGTGCTTAGGTGCACAGATGTCAATGAAGCTATGACAATTTACACCAGGATCTGGATGTACTTTCTGTAGGTACAGTTGTGACCCACATGATGTTCCTGTAGAGGGGAATAAAGCCTGACCCCTATGCCCCATCTTGTGTGAGTAGATAAGGAATGGAGATGGAGAAGGGAGAGTTTTGATGTGAACAGGAAGTAACCTGCACCAGGTAAGGAGCTGGTACAGATTTCCCTCCCCCCCCCCCCGGAGCAATATGGACCATCAGCCCCAGCAACAATGTTCTGACTTTTCCTAGAAAAGGTTTATGGCAAAACCTTCATATTATCTTTAAGGGAAGGTTGAACCGGAGCCTCTCACATGTGAGCAAATTAAATCCAAGATGGCAAGTGCAAAGGAGAATATTTAAGTTTCAAACCAGTTTTGATCCACCCTCTGCTGCCCGGAGTCTGTATCAAATGTTCCTCAACCCTCTCCACTGAAGAGCCGGAAGCTTGACCATCTGCTGTGTGGTGTCTGTCTTGACCTGCCTGCCCCATATGTCCCATCAGTCTGTCAGAATGAAATGACTGCATGCAAGCAGAGCTAGTGTTTACTGGAGAAATGTCAAGAGGATGCCAAAGATACACAAAAAAACCTCCGTTGCATATGCTCATTTGTCTGGGGGGAGAATAAACCAAAACAGAACAAGAAGATACTAAAAGCAATTAGACAGCACAGAAGGGACCAGATGGTCCTTGCTCTTTCATGGCTGTATGAAGAGGAAGGAGAAAGGAACAAACAGCAATCTTCCTTTCCTTGTGTGCTTCACACAAGAGCTAGGACAGTTGAAGTCCCATGCCTTCTGGGGAGCAATTTCTCCCAGAAGAGGTAGAAAAGGGCAGGGAAAAGAGATCCCACTTTGCACTGGCCTGTGGGGCTAACCGGCCTTAAGAGATATTGCAACCTACTCAGTCCAGGGAGCTTCTTGGAAGACCAGCCTTTCTGAGCTCCTCTTTGGACTGTGCAGTTGTGTTGCACCTTCAAAGTGCCATCTCTGCCATGAAAAGTGCATCCCCTGAAAATGTAGAAAGTTGAATAATGCAGAGTAACAAAGGGAAATTAGGAACTCTGTATCTGGTGCAAAAGACATACTGTCATCTTAGGTCTGAAAAAAGAGAGAGAAGAGGTGGGCGAGACAGGAGATTTGCCCTAGATTCAGCAGAGACGAAACTGAGCTGCAGCGTTTGCAACCAGTCACACCTTTTCCACGGCTGTAGAATATCTGGATTCCTGGTTTCTGCTAAGGTGCCTGTCAAGTTCTAAATAACTCCACGCACCTGCAGAGGAGAAAATGCTTGCATCAGGCATCTTGCAACAGAAAAGAAACTGTTGAGACATAAGAAAAAGCACTGGGGAGGGGAGCAAAGGAGCTCCATGTAGTTAAGTGAGTAAGCACGAAGAGACATGAGACTAGCCAAGTACGCTAACCAGGATGAAATGAAGGACTCTTAATCCTCCTGATTCAGGGCATAAGGAAATCGTTAACTGGGATCAGAAGGAAGTGTCACCCTTGTACTTAATATTGCATAACTGGGTGCTGCTTGAGAGTTTAACATCCTCCTCTTAAGCCTCCAGCGTATGTCTCTGACGGAGACAGGAAATGGCAAGAAATTGGAATAGAGGAACCATTTGTGTTTTCTGGCATGGCTCCAGAAGGCTTTAAAGGTCTGTATCAAGACCTTGAAGAAGGGCCTGGAATTAGACAGGAGCCAAGAAGTGAGTGAGGCAGCAACATTTGTCCATCTATTCTTCCCAGTTACTGGGTTAATGTGTGCTTAACCAATGGGAGATTCCTCATGACATTCCCAAGCAAACTCAGATATAGAATATAGAGTGGCAAAGATATTAATCATCTTGGCTAATCCTGCTTTGAAAGAATGGGGAGTCTTCTCCTATCTAGCCAATAGTGGAGAAAGCTGTTATTTGAGGTAAGAGATGAGTCCCGAAGAACACAGAAAGTACACCACCAGAGGCCTGACGGTCTCAGAGTGGGAAGAGATCCAAACTATTGATGCTTCCCTTTTTATACCAATATCGCCTACACTTTTCCTGGGTTGAGCTTGAGCCATAGGCTCTTCATCCCACTCAGGCACTGGGTTGTTTGAGTAATGGCCCTGTAAAGTCACCATGTGGGTTGCTGGCAATACACCTGCTGGGGAGGGAGATTCCCAATTTGTATCTCTGTTCTCCTTCCATCAAAACATCATTTTTGGCTGCAGTTATAATGAATATACTTGCCCAGACCTACCATTGCTAAAATGCAATAGTTAGGCTAAGAAATAAGCCTATACATCTGGATAAATACAGTGACATTCAGGTAGCTGAAACTGCTGATGGATGAATCTCAGAAAGTTCAGAATTTGGTAGAAGCACCCAAAATATTAGCTGGAGTCTAAAAAATAAGCATCAAATTCTCAGATGCAAATACTCCCAGAAAACTCCCTCTCTTACTAGTGAGGCATTTCCAACTTTTATCCATAATGCAAAGGAAATATTTCAGAACTAGAGCAAAGTTTTGGGGCAGTTTAGAAATGAATGAACGTTCGAGGGAGCGGTTCTTGGTTTAGCACATTTGTTTGATAACCCTAGCACAAAGGTGCTGGATGTCCCACTTCAGGGCAACAGCACCTGTATATCCCCTCACAGGTCCAGCTATGGCACCCACTTTTGGCCTCCATCTTCCTTGTCATTGCCTTTCTACCCTGTTTCTCTCCCTTCTGATTGGTGTAGTCTTGGCTATGTCTACACTTGCTAAAATTAGTTTGAATTAGTTCAAAGTAACTAATTCAAACTAATTTTAGTTAGTTCGAATTAGCTTAATTCGAACTAGGAAAACTTAGTGCGAATTAGCGATCCCCATTCATTTTAATGACCGGTTAGTTTGAACTAAGAAATTAGTTCGATTTAACATGGCCACATTGGTTAATTCGAACTAGTTTGTTCGAATTAACCCTTTAGTTCGAATACCCTATTCGAACTTATTAGTTCGAATTAAGCAAGCCCTTAATTTGAACTAACTAAAGCCTAGTGTAGCCATGGCTTTAGTTAGTTTGAATTAAGCTTCCTTCATTCAAACTAATTTGCCAGTGTAGACATAGCCAAGCAGTGTAGTCCCTTGCTTTTACTGTGTAATTTCCCAACTAAGACAGTTTGCCTTAACTGGCTTGCTTGTTTTCTTTTCAGAGACTGACAGCGTGATTGTTGCAGATATAAATTACCATGTGGCTCTTTCTAAGCAAGCCTACTTTATTCATTAAGGTAAAAAATATTAGATAAAAATGTATTAAAATAATAATAAAAAACTCTACATGCAAACTATACGCTTGCCACACATCACCCCACCCTTGGAATTTCTTTGTGGGTTACCCATTCATCAGAACTGAAGCTCAGAACAAGCATCCAACCTCATAAGACCTCATTAACCCAAGTCCCTTGCAATTGCCCCAGAGGACTGTGGCTATGTCCACACTTAAATTTTAAATCGACTTAAAGGGGACCCTAAAAAATTGACCTAGAGCATCCAGACTGGACACCTAGGTCGACTTCTAGGGGCCAGGTGGACCTGGGACAGGTCCACGGTGGCAGGGGAGGGCACCCCTTGCCAAGTCCATGGGGCTTAGCCTTTGCCCCATTGTACTTGGTACAATGGGGCAAAGGGGGACAGGGACCCTGGCAGGGTATAGGGCAGTGGAGGGGCACACCAGGCTGTGGCAGGGAGGGCAGTGGGGAAGCCCTGGAGCCCCCTAAGTTGACTTAAAGTCAACTTAGGACTACTCCACGTCCACGTCCACACTGGCTAAGTCGACTTTCTAACGTCGACTTAGCTAGCAAAGTCGACTTAAAAGGAGATATTATAAGGTTGACTTAATTTTTCCTTAAGTCCTTTAGTTGACTGATGCAGCTGCTTAAGTTGACTTAAGGAAAGTGTAGTGTAGTGTAGGTGGGTAGGGCTCTGTCCTGCCCTTTGAGGGGGCATGCCAGGCTGTGGCTGTGTCAGTCACCCTGGCAGGGAGGGCAATGGGGAAGCCCTGGAGCCCCCTAAGTAGACTTAAAGTCGACTTAGGGCTACTCCACGTCTACACTGGCTAAGTCGACTTAAAATGAGGTTTAAGAAAGTCGACTTAATTTTTCCTTAAGTCGACTTAAGCAGCTGCTTAAGTCGACTTAAGGAAAGTGTAGTGTAGATGCAGAGTAAATTAAGTCAACTTAAGCAAGCTTAAGTCGACTTAATTTACAAGTGTAGATGCACCCTGTGGTCCTAGTGAAACCAGGGGTCCTGTTGATTTTCTGGGACAGAAAGAAGGCCCTGAGTCAGCTTAAACCTCAGGCTTTTTAACCAAAACTCTTAGAATGCATTTTGAATTAGTACATGCGTACCTTCCCCTGAGAGGTGGCTTGAAAGACTGCTGATGAAGTTAAATAGCATCCCCTCTCCCTGATAGAGAAACTACCTACAATGCCACAACAACACATACACAATGGTATTTTAATACAAAGTACTCCAAAGATGTTAATCCTAATTCAATTCAATTTAATTCAATAAAGTTTATTTTAATCCCCATAGATGTCCCTACTCCCCTCCCACTGGATATTGCAGGATATTTTCAGTCTGCCACTCTGGACAGAGGATGGTATTCCTGTGTCTTCGCAGACACAAAGCTGTTCTTTTGACAATGAAATAACAAAAGCACAATGGCTGTCTTGGAAAATCCTAGATGGTGATATAGCACCCACAGTGACCTAGTCAGGCCAGGGCAGCAACATCCCCCTTACAATGGGGTGTGTCAACCCCACATTGGTCAGCCACGGGTTAATAGTAGTCTGAGTCCAATTAGTCCATTGAGCAACACCTGGAGGGCTGTTAGGCATAACTGATGATCAAATCCAGTTGGAGGAGCAAAGACCTAGTGAAGGAAGGAGCACAGGACAGTGGGGGAAGGCTATGGAGAAGGTTTAGGTGAGAGGTAGCTGGGAGTTTTTTCTCCTGGATTAAAGGCAGAGAGAAACTTGAGATGCTTGAAATTTGGAGCTAATTTGGAGGGCCAGAGCCTGGCAGATGCCTAGGAGGCTGTACCCTGAAATAAAAGCAAGGAAAAAATATGCAGACATTAGTCTGAACTCCAGCAAGAAGCCCTGAAGAAGGAGGATGGGGGAACTTGGAAGGACTCCCAGGAAGCTGTGGGAGTCAGGGAAGGCTGCTCAAGGTAGGGGAAAACCCTGCGTATGTGCAGTTAAAAGGTGAAGGCTACAGAAGATGGTGATTTTCACTGCAGCAGGCAGGAAAGAGTTTTGTTTGGAGCTGAGCCTGAGGAAGTACTGAGATGGCAAGAGCTGAGGGCTTCTGACTGGGGTGAGCCCCTAAGAAGGTGCAGTAAAGTACTGGATGTGGTGTGAGACCAGAAACATATGAGTGGGGATTTTGATTTTGAGTGGCTTATGTTGAAGAGCCTTGGTGAGGACATATGGGTCTTAATGACTGTCAGGAGGAAAGGCTGAAGGGCTTGAATTCTGGGTGTTGTTATATGTGGCTTTAGGCCTGGAATACCCCAGAAGGGCTGTAAAACTAAATTGTCCTGCCCAGAGGGCTAAGTTACAAGAAGAGGAGGATCGCCACAGGACTGGAGTGATCTTCTTTTGGAAGTGAAAAGGAAAACAGCTACTCGGCCACACCCAGCCACAAGGAGACAAGCCTGGGGTAAGTGCACTCTTCTATATCGCTGTCCCCTTACACCTGGGGTAGACCTCACCTTATTTACCTCACAGTAAAACTAAAGTGCCTTGTCCACACTCCTTTTAGAGGAGGAGAACTAATGGACACTGTTTATCCTTCCAGAAAAACACACCTCTTTGTATCAATGATGATGAAATCTCAATGTAGCTGTGGGACAGAGAAATGTTCTCTCTTTGTTCTGTGACCTCTTTCTCAATCTAGGCAACCCAAGAACTCAGTGGCTTTGCTTCATTTTGCATCTTTCCATCTCTCTCTCTCTCTATCTGTTTACAAGGAATGGTGGTGAAAAGAAGTCCTTCAGCTCTCATTGCCTTCAGAGGAACTCCAAGCATCAGGTACCTGTCAATATTCAGATGCTGCAAATAGATGAGTGCATGGTAGCAGACAGGCATCTGGGACAATTATGCTAAATTGTAGCTCACATGGCTTGCCATAGATGAGGGAGTGGGGTTTTGAGCTCATGCCTGAACTTTGAAAGGATATGAAACTACAGTCTGTTGAGGTTTTGACTCTGGTAATTTCAACACATAAGTAATTAAGTTGACCCAGCATATGAAAACTTCAGTCCAGACCACAGAACATGCAAATCAAGCAAGGCTTGGGACTTTGTGCATTTTAGCCCCTGAAGTCCCATGATCCATTTCAGTTTACTAACAAATAATACAGATGGCTGACCAAGAAAATGGCAAGTCATACCATGACTTGGAAGGGAGTATAAAAATAAAAAGAAGAAATTAAGGCCATCGTGCACAAAGCAGGTTGTCGTGGTTGAAAATGCAGAAGTGAAACAAGTGCTTCAGTGAGGGTACTGGTCATTTGCAAGAATGAGTCAAGTTCTCGTCACTCATTTAAACTGATTTGGTTTGAATGCCTGAATTTAATGCTCTGAACTTGCTTTCAGGACAGAGTCACATTGGGATACCTTATATTGTCATCATAAAACATGATCATTTCTATGCACCTGTAACCTTTGCGGCTCACGCAGCTCCTTCAATTGGAGGGCCTCAAAGTGCTTTGTAAATAGGAACTAGCCGGGCCTCACAGCACCTTGATTCGTAGGGATTACATGAACCATTTCACTCATCCCTACTCGACCTATGTTGTGTTAAATGATAGCCTTAGAAAAATGTTAAGCACTGAGCCATCTGTGTAATAAGAGGGGAATGCAAGGTAGAGAGAAAAATAGAAAATTTTTAAGTAAGAGTTCAAAGGCCTGGTAATCGAAGACCTTAACAAGCGTAGGAAGAGGCAGTGTGGTTTAATGAATGGAGTGGGAGGCTGAAAGGAGTTCTCAACCCATTATTCTTGCTGACTTGTTCTGCGACACTGAGCAAATTATTTCATCACTTTGTTTCTCTGCATCCTTCAGCCCTCATACTTTTCCATGGGAAAAGAGTCCCTGGAAGACTTCCACTGAGACTTCAACAATTTCCACCCTACCATCAACCTCAACCTAGACAAATCCACTTCTTGGACATCACCATACGTATAAGGGATGGATGCATTAACACCACTCTATACCGGAAACCAACTGACCGCAATACATGCATACGTGCCTCCAGCTTTCACCCGGCACACATTACACGATCCATTGTCTACAGCCAAGTCTTAAGGTACAGCCGGATCTGCTTTGATCCCTCAGACAGAGACAAACACCTAAAAGATCTCTATCAGGCATTCCTAAAACTACAGTACCCAGCTGGAGAAGTGAAGAAACAAATTGACAGAGCCAGATGGGTACCCAGGAACCACCTACTACAGGACAGACCTGACCTAGAAAACAACAGAACACCACTGGTCATAACCTACTGTCCCCAGCTAAAATCTCTCCAACACATCATTAAAGATCTACAACCTATTCTAGAAGATGATCCCACACTCTCTCAAGCCCTGGGAGGATGGCCTATCCTTGCTCACCGACAGCCCCCCAACCTGAAGCAAATACTCACCAACAACCGACCACCATACAACAAGAACACTAATCCAGGAACGTATCCTTGCAACAAACCCTGGTGCCAACTCTGCCCACACATCAACTCCAGTGATACCATCACAGGTCCCAACCACATCAGCCACACCATCAGGGGCTCATTCACCTGCACATCCACTAATGTGGTTTCTGCTATCATGTGCCAGCAACGTCCCTCTGCCATGTACATCGGCCAAACCGGACTCCCCTTATGCAAAAGGATAAACGGACACAAATCTGACATAAAAAGTGGCAACATCCATAAACCTGTAGGAGAACACTTCAACCGCCATGGACACTGAGTAGCTGACCTGAAAGTTGCCATACTTCAACAAAGAAACTACAAAAACAGACTTCAGTGTGAAACTGCAGAGCTGGAGCTGATTTGCAAGCTTGACACAATCAGACTGGGCCTGAATAGGAACTTGGAATGGTTATCACACTATAAAAAGTAATTGTTCTGTTCACACATTTATCAACAGGTGTGAATAGGCCCCATCTGCTCTCTGAACTGACTTTATCTACACTTGCCCTCCTCCATCCTGGCATGTGTATATACACCTCTTCTCTGTGATTTCCACTTCATGCATCTGATGAAGTGGGTTATAGCCCATGAAAGCTTATGCCGAAGAAAATCTGTTAGTCTATAAGGTGCCACAGGACTCTCGTTTGTTTTTTGCTGTACACAGACTAAGAAGGCTACCCCTCTGGAAATTTCTGTATGGCAGTGCCATCCCCACAGAAGCCATGCTCTAGGAAAGGAGTGAGGGTGTATAAGAGGGCAGTGTATATGGAGCAGTGGCAACTCTGCAAAGGTTCCAGCATGTACAGATGTGTTTCTTGTGGCTGATAATTACCATGGAGTGGTTCTTGGTCTAGATCATGATAAATGATGGCTTGACGAGGATGCAAATGCCTATGGTGTTGGGTCTGCTGAACCAGAACTCATAATGTGGGTGTATATCCATGCAGCTCCATTGACTAGGGTCAAGTTGAGCTGCTTTCCTCCCACTGCAGATCTGTCCAATAGTAGCTGGGTTTTGACTGGCAGACCCTATTCAGATAGGCCCAGTGTTTCCTCCGCACTCCTCACCATTTGCCTTTTTTCAAACAGGGCCGGCCAAAGGGTTTTTGGTGCCCTAGGGTGGGTGTGGGTGTGGGTGAGAGTGAGATTTTAAAAAGGGGAAAAAATTCACTTCCATCTAATTTGGTGCTCCTTAAAGTGTGGTGCCCTATATGACCTTCTAGGTCACCTTTATGGTTGGGTTGGCCCTGTTTTCAACAGATTAACTACTATAGCTAGGCTTCCTGTCAACTTGTTGACTATATCGAATCGCACTGTGAAGTGAAATGAGGTGTGGACTGAGGCTAATAAGCTGCAAGAAAACATGGCACAGCCATCCTAGGACTGTCATGTTTTGAAGGAAACAGAAACTTTGCTAGGAAGAAAATTGCTTTCTTCTTGCTCAGTGCTAAATGTAAAAGCAGCCATGTTTGCTCTCCCTCTAGCCTAGAGGTTCTATGAACCAGAAATAAATGTTACACTTCCTTCTCAAATACCCCTGAGGAAAGAAAGTGTGATTACAATCTCCTGAAGCTGGCCATGGCCCTCTGCCCAGGCTAAGAGCCTGTTCTATTCCACTTCACATTCAACTTTTGCTCTCTGTCCCTCCCTTTAAAAAAATCCTTTTGTTTCTCCAGTACATTCCTCTTTCTCTAGACTTCGCCCAGGACACACCTCAGAGATGTGAGGGCTGGAAGCGGGCAGCATGAGTGTGTTGTAATCTGAGCTCCTGCATATTGCAGGTCACAAAACCTCACCCACTTCTTCCTGTAGTAAATCCTGGACCGCTGGCTGAGTTACTGACTGCCTCAAATTATGATTAAAAGACTTTGTTATGGAGAATCCATCATTTAAACCAGCAAGTGATGTGTGCCCCATGCTGAAGAGGAAGGCAAAAAACAAACAAACAAACAACCCCCCCCCCCAAGGTCTCTGTTATATCAAAAAGAGTGTCCGAGATCTTTTAAAGGGGAAAAGGCAACATGCCCTGATTATTATAGAAGGAAACAAAATTATAAGCTATTTTATACCTAC